>PTEX01000007.1:9507168-9534986 GCA_003342815.1 Eudromia elegans | reverse complement strand
CCCCCCTCCCCGGGAGATCCTATTTGGCACAAACAGGTCTAAAAAATACAGTGAGTAACAATATGGTAAAGCATGCAGTGCACTGACACCTATAAGGGAGCTAGTATAATCAAATGTCTACACAATGTTTCCACACAGTGATTTTTCCAGAGGAGAAAATGTTTTTTTTTAAGAAGTTGTTAATGAGAAATAAAGCCTTCTAAGTCACTGTCATAACTGGCTATTGCTTGTGGTGATTGGTAGATATATACATGATCAAGGCACTCTGCAAAGCTCTGGTCACAGAAGTCTTTCTTTCAGCAGATTTAGGTTCACGATTTCCACTTTTGTTTCCTGGATATAAAAGTACTTCTGGTCTTGACAGTTACAATAAAGCGTGAAATGAACACAATCAGCCAGACATGTCTCAATCTTTCAGAAGTCTGAAAAGACAATCCTAAACGCTGTTGCAGCCAAACTCACAGGCAGTACAGTCACTATCTCCAAACTTGGAATATTCTCAAAATTAACCTAATTTTGGATGCTGAAAAGACCTAGGGGACCCACTTCCATTTTCTAAAGTGTTCTATTAACAGATCATCTCTTGTTTTGTAAACGCTTTAGAATTCAAATTATATTTGGTAGTTCATTTGCTTCATTGAGGAATCAGACATTTGGAAAGGTTGGTCTGTTCATCATGTCTGCAGCGACATATAGTCCTACAGTGAAGGAATAACTTCATAGTGCTCTCAGCACACCCAGTAGAAGTGCTGCTATAAATTAATAAATGTAAAGTCATTCAACTGCACCATATGTTACCAGTTAGGAACACATAAGTCTAGCAAAAATTGCTTGGCACTACACTTAACAATTAGCTAAAGTGTACAAATCCTTCTCTTCAAGAGACAATTTCAAAGTGCTACTTATAAACTCAATAACTAAAAGAAATATTTATGCATTTTTAATAGTTTATGCTCCAAGAAAAAAAAAAGTCTCAGTGGCCTTTACTACTTACTYTCTATCTTCCATGTCAATATCTGGCTTTCAAGACTGCACACACCAAACTTGCTAATAAATCACTCCATCCAATATACTGCCCAGTCCATTCTCCTCTACTTTGCATTTGACTGCTTTTAAATCCATAGTCTACAGAGCACTGTCAGAAATCCCGTCTCTTTTTAAACTGATACTTTGTCTTCCAGAAAATTTTAAGTTGTATCCTTCTGTCCCTTTCTATGGGCATCTGTGCAGTTTTATCTTCAAGACTCCTTATACCCCAATATTACTCCTGAGTACTACTGGACTCAACTAAATTGTAAACCTCTTTCCCATGATTTGTGAATGCTTTTGGTGCCAACACACACAAAAAAGAAAATATCAGTTTCGCAGACCGACAAAAATGTCGACAGAACTTACTTCTTTTCATGGTTTTGTCTTAAGGAGATATTATTGCTACAAAAATAGTATTACTTGAATAATTTCATTAGACCGACAACATCCAGGGCTTGCTACCACCAGATAACATTACAAGCCAAGCATGCAGCTACAGTTGTAACACTATTCTGATATTTTCTTTCCTATATCTCCAGTAAGGTTTTTTCCAACAAATAAAAATTATTGTGCTAGAGTCTAGCACTTCAGAGAAAACACCACCAAGTACAATTTCTTTATAAGCACTGAAGATATGATTTTGAATGTTTACTCAAGCAGAACCCACTTTTTATTTGCAATTCATCCATTTCTGGAAGCCAACAGAAAGAACATGTTTCTGCGAATACACTATAGGTACCTAGGGGACATGTGGGCTGAAGCCCAGATTGTTGCCTTTCAGAGCCCTGCACATTTAGGGTGCCAGAAGTGGCAGCTTGTAGCTTAGCACAACATATTATTTCCTGTATTAAGGCAGCTTCAGATCAGGCTGTTTACAAATCTTATCTTCTCTTGCAGATGAGATCCTTGTTGTCACATTACCCCAATGTTAGGATAGATGGGATACATAGTGGGGTACATCCRCAATGCTAGCTGGTGAACACTGGAAACTTGGCTCATGAACTCATGCAAAGCTGAGTTTGCCTGCAATAGCCCCCAAAGCTAGTATTATCCCTATATCTAAATATAAAAGCTGTGCAGCTATATCATATGGACTCAAAGAATCTGGTCTTCCCTTTCATGCAGTAGACACTCCTCTACCTTCCAAAGTACATCTTCTAGCCAGCTTCATCATTTTCTCATGTAATTACTGCACCAACGTGGTTTTGATTTGTTCAGATGTGTTTGGTCAAATAACTCTGATGATATATTTGTTATATTTTTAGTGATGAATACTATGCTTCCCAGGATAGTTAAGACATCTGCAAAGTTAACTAGATCAGTCATATTTATCTTAGTCCTCCTAGTTCTTCTTGTTTATCATTCTAAATTATTTAATTGTTGTCATTACTATCATGAACTCTTGATGCTTATTTTTGCCTGATGTATAGCTTTCTTTAGCTGTGTAATGGACTGTAACCAAATACACATTACTTTAGACTTACATAGTACCAAATGCATACTGTGTTGGCATACAGCAAAGTGTCTTTGGTGATGTTTTGAATTGGATGTATTTTGCAATCTAGACATAGTGCCAAGTATGTATTGATTGCTTCAAGCCTTCAGCATCTTCATTTTAAGAGAAACAATTAATATTTCTCTTTTCTCCCATCCTGAATTTAAAGATCTATATGTAAGTGATATGCAGAGTTGACTAGCTTACCTGCTGAATGATTTAAATCATCTGCAGAATCCCAGCAGGTGCCGTTAGCATCCAAAGATTCAGCACTCCTCTCTGCCTCTCACTCTCCCTGTTCACCCTTTGACTCAATGACAATCTTTTGCGTTATCCTAGGCAAATACTGAATGACTGATTCTGATCTTCCCATGCCCTGTGCAGCTCCCTGATGGAATGCGGCTGCCCTTATGTTTCTTGTCCACCTGCTGACTGTTTGATGTTGCTTGCATGTTAGCACTTTCCTGCTTGAAATTCATGCCCCAAATTTATCTTTTCCTTTTAGCTGACGATTTGAAAAAAAAAGCTCATTTGTTTTCTAGAACCTTTTTCATATAAACTGTAGTACATTAGCCGCTTGAGAGGATAGATTGCTTTAAGTCATTCTTTTGGGATGGGATACAGCCATGTTATGCTAGCTAATGGTTTTGTATCTTGGAAAATATTTTCAGGCAAATGTTAACATAATAGGGAAGATATTGGGCTAGCAAAAGCATTCTTATGCCCAGCACTTGTTCTGAAGCAATTGTTTACCTCTGTACCACATTTTATAAATGTAACAATGTCTGTTCCATTGATCACCACAGGTTTTAATTAATTCCACTTGTAAACAGCTGCAGGGTAGTCTAGAAGTATATTCAGTAATCTGAAGAATGATTAAAAGAGTTTATCTGAAAGCTTTGGGGTAGGCTTTGGGCTTTGCCCCATTTTCAAGTTGTTTCAAACAAGAAAACAAGTAATTCTTCAGTGAAGGACAACCCYCAAATTGTCACTGTGAACATACTCCCAGACAACTTGTTTGTTTTGGGAGTAGTGTCATTATATCTCAATTTATTATTATTGTCATTGTAACACATTGCCTCCTGCCTTTAGAAAGAAAAGTAGGAAACCATAGTCGGTACAGAACTGAGCTTGAACTTGAAACCAGTCTAGAATATCTGAATTTCTATAGACTTTCTACAGACAAGCCTGTAGGCACTACTGCTGTGCCCCCGCATCTGGTCAACAGGCAGTACCTCGTGGCTGCAGATGCAAAAGGCTGCCTGCTYCTTGCTCACATTATCTGCATAGGCCCTAGGAGGGGAGGAGCACTGCTGCCATGCCTAGGGTCTAATGTACACCCCAGCATTGCCCCTCCATCTTTCAAGGAAAAAAGCTTGCCTTTACTCTCCTCTCCCACCATTACCTCCCCTGCCAGGATGAAGGTTGGGCCACAGTTAAAACTTCAAAGTTGTCTCTCAACATTACTCACGCTAAAACTGACAGCTGTTTCTGCSTTCATTACTCCATTTGCAAGCAGAGATTTTCAGAAACAGAAGAGCTGGTACCTGAGGAGCAGAARGAATTAAATCTCATGGTCAAGAATACGGATAGCACAGTCATCATTTATCTATCCCCATAAAACTATATTCATGTGCCCTAGTATTGTTTGTACTGCCCTGCTTTTGACATTACCCCCTCATTTCCACTAATAACTGGTGTGGTTTATAGTAGGTCAAAGAAAGAACAGGAGAAAAAACAAACAACAACAACAACAACAACAACAAAACAACACTTTTCTGTAGCCTTTGGAAAAAAAATTTCCACATGGAAAATCTATCAATTCTGAAACTGAGAAAATGCCAAGGAGATGAATAAAATCATGCTACGCTATCTCTGCTTGAAATTACTTTTTCTAAAGTGCAATATAGCATTGAAAAAACCCCCTCTTTTATAGTCACATTTAAACACAAAGATTGACATGTTACTGTAAATATTGAAAAAATCACCTCTCTTAAAAGTCATACTGGGTAGAAACCTAGCAGGAATAGTAAGACGGAATTCACTGGTAAGTAATGTTGCTATGCAAATTTACTAAGTTGAGCAAATTGTGACTCAAATAATCACTGCTCAGGCAGAGAATCAATGCTGTTAAATTTCTAAAAGAACCAAGTGTCTTAGGATTGCAATTAAACTAAAAGACACTCACTTTAAAAGTTACACCACTAATGACCACTACATACTTCAGGAACAGGCCCACAGTTCAGACAAACTGTGATAAGCAACCATCAAAAATCTTGGCAATAAGACTGTGGATAAATTAAATTAGGACTCTATTAATGAACAGCTGAATGATTATTCAGTTTTTAAATGATATTCACATTTGTAGTTTGCTGCAGCTGCCTGAAAGTAATGGAGTTCCTCRTTTACAGGACGATGCCTCAGGACCAGCAGCACTCCTGCTCAGGTYCCACTCAGCCTCAGCACCCACCCTTGCAGCACCCACCCTTGCAGCTGCCTGGATGTGGGTTCCACTGGCTCTAAGTTAGGCAGGCTGAAACAGGCTGAAACRCACTGCCAGCCTTGCAGGGCTGCAGGGCAGATAGGGCCACTCCAGGCAGTTAAAGCCTGTTGGTGCCCTCAGGACAGTCACATTGATTCAAGTTACAAAATTGCTCTTATTTAAATAGTTTKTGATTTGTTTTGTATTTTGACTGCTTGTGCTAACCTGTCTTCTGAAGGTCCCTCTCTGATTTCACCTCTCCTTTGTGTGATGACTTTACAGTGCCAAATTCAAGACCTACTTTGAACTTACCTGGCTACATCCTACTGCTCACCATTCCCACTCACAAATAAACCAAATTCAGGGGAATTAATACTGAAAGCTTTCTAAACTTACAGAAATGTAATCAGGAGCAGGATGGATTCCAATTAATTAGCTGATGAAGTTGCAGAGCGTTGTTGTGAATTAAGCATGTGCTAAGATTTCCACTCTGCCAAAGCTGCCCAGTGGAGAGATGAAGTCACTTTTCTAAGATTTAGCAGAAAATCGGCCTCAGAGCCACACACAGGATGGATTCTGCATACATATATGTGTATACATCTGTGTATATAGCACCGCATAGGGCTATAATTGGAAAATACTGTCCTGGCCTTAGCAGGAACACAGCTGTGAGCAATAAATGGAGACTGCTAAAGTAGAGTGAAGGTGATCTGAAAGCGTACAAAGAGGCAAGGGGAAGGCAGCCTCGTGCCAGCTGAAAGAGGCTTTTAACAGACTTCCAGACACCTGTGGCTGGTGAATAAGATGAGAGTAAAATTAGGAATGAAAGGTCTAAAATTGGTACACAAAACCAATTGCCAGTCCAGGCCTAGACATGGAATAAAAATCAGGACAGGCGGCTCTGGTGATTGCATCGATTATCTCTCTTCTTTTTTCTTTTTTCTTTTTTTTTTTTTTTTAAGAAAAAAAAACCCTCCTTTAATAAAAGAAATAAAAACAGGCATCCAGACAATTGACAATTCTAGAGGAACCGGCTGCTGCCTTAGTGGTGGGTGTCACCTTCCTCCATACCCCAGCATGATCCCAGCTGCTCCTCGACCGGCTCTGCGGGTGACAGCAGCCATCTGCCATGCCTCTGCCATGCCTCTGCCTCGCCCCTTTCCCGCCTTCCTCCTTTGGCCTCCTTCCTGTCCTCGCCTGCAGGCTTTTTCAGCTGATCCAGGGCCTGACTGCACCACTCAGTACCAGACGAGTGATGAAAAGCCAGATTTGTTTTGGGCCAAAATGGTGGAATAACCTAAGCAGACCCATTTTTTGTTCCTGAGAAAGCAGTCGCCGCTGCTGGCCTGCAGACCGCATCCAGGCACGCGCCAGAGCTGCCATGAGGCAGAACCTTCTGGAGACGGCCATTTCCCGCAGCCTCCTCAGCGCAGCCTGTTCGCCATTTTGTGCTTGTGCTCTGGSCACCCTGGCCCTTCTGATTGTGCTCAGCGGGAAATTCAAAAACCACCCACCCTCCTCAATCCAACGGCTTCACTCACCGAGAGGGCAGGTGAATCCCCACTTTCCCTCGGAAAACCATTGTCAGGCTTTGACTGTACTGTATTTTATTGATTATACTGTGTTTATAATTTCAGGCCTTGCTGATTTAAGGTTTCAGAGTGTCAGGATCATGTGGACGGTCTGGCCCACTTTCTTCATCAAAAGTGAGTTAAAAAAAAACAAGCAAACAAAAAAAAGCATGGTGTTTGATGGCTGTTTATATACAAAGRTTGCAGAGTTAGATACCCTTCAAATATCCTCAGTATCACCAAAGCATCTCAGTCACAGGTCTGTGATAGAAGTCAGATCACTGGTTTTAAATATTTGGATTCACAAAAAAAGTGCCCTTCTTTTGCACATTCCAAATTCCCCAAGGGTAGATCTATTCTCCAGGGTATCCCAGGTTTGGCAAGTTAAACCAGAGGCTCCCAAAGCCCCACACAAATTTGCCATCCCTTGATCCATGGTGGTGTATCCCAGGACGCTGGGTGCCAGGATGAAGCATTTGCTGAGCTGAACCAGCCTCTGCCCTGGCTGCAGATTTGAGATGCAAGTAAACAAATATTAGTTGTAATTTGTTTCACCTCCCTGTGCTTTGTGAAGTATACACACAAAGATTAATTCTGTTATACAAAACAGCCAGGCAGCTGGCTCCGACAAGTGCCAAATTCAAACTCATTGACTGAGTATTAAAAGAATATTCTTGGCTTTCCAGAGATCTCYCCGTTAAAGACACTGTGCGGTCAAGTAAATGTCAGCTTAGTGCTTTTATTCCCTACCCCAGAAAAATGCAAAGTATGCAAAGCAGCACCTTTATAATCCGTGGCCAAGCAGACACTTTCAGCACCTCTGCACACGAGCTGTGACAGTTTGTGTCCTTAAGATGGCAGCAACTATCAAAAAAGTTATTTTGGGGGGTGGATAGGAGGGGTTGGGGTGAAGAAGAAACCTAAAAATTGGAAAAAAATGAGAGAACTAAATTCTTCAGAGCTTCTTCTTTAATCTTCCTTTTTTATGCTCAGCAGAATCATATTCATAGCCAGATTATTCATTATTAAGAGCTTATTTCAGATCAAACCCTATATGTCAGTAGATTAGGACACTGAGGAAGATTAGCTTCTCACTGTAGGAGGTAGAAATAAGTTTTTTATCTTATCATTAGCATGGACTTTCATGGTTTTTGATCATAATTATTAATTCTGCCAGCAGACTTTCACATAAGGATTAAAATGCAGATAGGTGTCATCTAAATGGCACGATCAAGTGGAAAGTGAGCTTTAGGGGCATGCAAATCCAGTTTTGTGGCAATTGATTAATTTTTGGACTCTCTAAACTTATCCTGTTGTTTTAAAAATTTTAAATTGTTGTTTATATTCAGGTGATTTTAATAGAATTTTATTAGGTTTTCTCTCCAAAGAAAAATACTGTTTGCATTTGAACTTTTATTCTGATTAGCCTAAACTGCATGTAAAATTCTTAAGCAGTGTGCAGAAGTGTGCTTCTGCACATCCTTGCATTGTCATAAGTGGAAGCCAAGCATATAGATGAAGAGTTACTGAATGAATTCAAATTAAATCTCTCCCTCCTTCTCTGTTTCTGTTTTTCTTTTTTCTCTCCATTTTTGTTTTTTCTCCTGAGTTTTTGGGGCTTTATTCTCTCTATGAATGTGATTAGTGACATAGCTCTGAATATATAAGAATCCAAGACTTTGTCTCAGTGTCACAGTAAACAGTCTTAGAACGTCAGAAAAATTAAATTTTCCATATTGCTGAACATCATGAACAAAGCAGCAAAGGCAGAATGGACAACATTTTACCAGCAAAAACATTTTAGTTAAATTTTAGATCAAAGCCTCGACAGAGTTTGGGTTTGCATCATTTGCTAAAGCTTACAGAAGTCTGGCTRCATGAGTAAACATCATGATAATACTTCATTATCATTGAAGTGTTCATAAAATTCTCTTTTATTTTGCAAAATGTAGAATACAGGAAGCTGAGGAACAGATATAATGCCAAGAAGAATATGTAGAAACAGCTCATATATTCAACCACAGTGAAAGTGGCTAGTTGGCATTTGTTTCCGTTCTAAATTTGATACCAATTAGGCAGCTGGTATGATAGACCACTTATGACACAGGTACYGATTACACTGTTACCTTGAATTTTCCTTTTTATCACCTTTTTTAACATGTATCATTCATTTCAACGTACATTGCACATCTCTCCTTGTAGGTCAGATTTTTTTAGATAGCTGTGCAGTTAGCATTGGAGACATGCATACAAGATGCGTGTGAGAGGAGGTAGAACTGAATGTTTGGTCCAATGTCTCTGCTTTTGTTAGGACTTCAAAGGCAGCAGTGTTTTGGAGACAGAAAGAGCAGTATGGGTTAAGTATTGCTACAAAAGAAGGTGAAAACATTTTAAAATGCTAATGCAAGTAAACAAAAACCCCCATGTAAATAGCTTATCCAACATCATATGGAAACTTGGCAATAGACATAGGGCCTAAAGTCCTTTTATACACGGATCCCTGAAAGCAAAATATGAACTTCTGTCTAGATAATATGGAGGTTTCTGTGCAATATCTCATACTCACCAATGTGAGTAATCATTGAAATTGATTCTTTCCAAATCTTTTTACATATTTAAAATCACATCTATGCTAATGTTGTATCTTCCTTTTTCCTAAAGGACAGTTTGATATACTTTTGCTGACCTAAAAAATACTGCCTTGGGCAAATAATACCTGCAGGGCTCATGGAGCCATCAGAGAACCCCTTAGATATTCTCTTACCACCAAAGAATGCTGTATGACATGTGCTGCGCACCAGACAAACCCCACTAGAGGCTTAAGGTTTGTGGAGAATTTTGTTTTCATTAAGATATATTAATAACGAATATAAAGTGATAATTTTGAGGCAACATATGCACACAAAATAAAAATGAATCCCCTCTCTTTCCTCCTGCTAATATGGTATATGGGATTGGAATCCGTATGTATATTTCTTTCCATGTAATTACAATTATTAAGACTTACATCAAGCTTTATTGCATTCCTATCTGAGACATGCTGTAACTCTAAATAAAAAGTGCATCAGGGATTAAACATATTGAGAACAAAATATTCCATCTTGCTCATTTTCAGCAGTTAGGTTATAATGAATTGAAAATCAGTGCATTTTTTTCTGTGACTGTTTTCAGCAGCAAAATAATTTGAGATTTTTCTTCTGTGACAGGGCAGCAGCAAATCAATTCCTATCAGTAGATTTACCTGCTTGTTCAGTAGAGTGTCATAAACTCTCATGATTTAAGAGCACTAGCTGCTCTTGTGCATGTGTGAGAAATACAGCTGTATCTCCAAGGTCTGTTATGCTGGAGATTTTTCTGTTCTGTTCAGTTATCCCAAAACTCAGGTCATATCTCATCCCTCAATTAGTGATATGATTTTATGGTGCCAGATCTAAGATGAATTAAAACTTACCTGCAACAATTTCTCCTCCCATTCTAAGCCAGGAGTTAGGAATGATTTGGCGATTTTTTTTTCAGATCTAGTAACAGAAACATAGTTTCTTCTGAAGACAATCAGACTGAACAGAAAGCAGATGGAGGCTTTGGGAAGTCAGCCATTGTTACACRCAGCTCAACCCTAACTCTGCAGCATGTCCTTAAGAAAGCAAAGACATGCTGGGGAGTTAGGTTCACCCTTGTATATGCTGTACATTCTTAGAAAAATACCACTGCTCGGAGCTGAAAGGACTGTTTCTGATCTTGCTTAGTGGCCTGTGAAAGTACAGAGGAAAATTGCTTGACACACTTGGGGAAGGTAGGATTCAATGCAATATGAGGTGATAAGGAAGAAAGAGTGAAAAGAAGAGCRGGGAAAAACACAAATATAGCATACAGAGTACAAATTTTAGTATGCTTGATAGAAGTGGAGTGAGTGAATCAAGGAACAGAATAACCAAGAAACACGAGGAGAGAGGGTAGTTGAAAAAAACTATTACAACAAGAAGTTTGAGCTTAGTAGGAGAGAAAAAAAGCCATGAAAGTATTCAAAGATACTTTCAAGTATTCAAGATGTGTGATATTTCACTATACTGTGGTGATCTAAAAAGAATCTTTTAGCAAAGAGAAAGTGAAAGGCAAGACCAAAAAAGAGGGAAATGTGGCTGTRATCATGATATATAGTCAGTTATATTATCTCTGATTATGAAATGTTAATTTATATTTAACTGTTAACTTGGTAGAAATTTACAAAAACCTTGTTATTTTATGTGGTATATTTTAAATACTTCCCTAAGCTAGATTTTTTCCCAAGATATTTTCAGAACTTTCCATCTGTTTACCAAACATTTCTGAAATTTAAAAGAGAATATATGTGTGTTTTATCTGTTCCCTTTCCCAATGCAGAGAGTAAGCTATTTTAGAGAAAAGCTTGGTTTAGGTTACAAAGTTAGACAATGACTATGCACATTTAGATGAAGGAGAATGTACATTTACTTAAATATATTCACGGGATAATCATATATGCATACTAATATACTATATATATCATTCAAAATATAAATATATATCAAGTTGTTAAGTTAATGCACTAACTTATGATAACCTAGACAGATATATTAGTTACAGAAAAATTGGCTGGATGAAATGACTGAGATTTTGTTGTTAAGCCTTTTCTTATCCAATGATTCTTTAATGCTGTAGCGACGTTGGTAGCTGGTTAGCTAGGGTTTCTCTATCATTTCTGATTTCAGAGCAGTAGAAAATAGACAGAATGGTAGCCAGRCTTATATGCCTTTTTGGATCTCCTTCCTTGACATTTCAGAGGACATGTTTTTGGGCTAGTAGCCAAATAAGGTTAGTTTGTGCACCCAACATGCTTTTTTTCAGTGAGTCTTTGGTAAAGTTCTCTGCACAGTTTTTCAGTTCTGACTGTCTCTGAGCAGATTTATTTTATAAAGAAGGCCGATCAAAAATAGAACCACAAAACTGGATGTGTGTTTTACTAGAACAAAATGCCAAAAAATGTCTTTGAAGAGAGAGAAGTTGCATTGACAGTAGATGAATGAATACATAGGCAGCATGAGTTAGATCTCAATTTTCTTTCACCTGTGGGGATATAATCATGTAATCTGGGGAATCAAGGCCAAGAGATCTGTCTGTAAGAATCAGTGTTCCAACAGCTTTGAGAATCTGTTTCTTTTTGTCACTGTGACAGAGATACAGATGAGAATGTCATGCAGAAGAAAAAGATCTTAACCTAAAGAAACAAGACAGACAGAAAGTTAGAATAAGACCAAAAAGAAAAAAATAAATTTAAAAAAAAAAAGAAAAAAAATTGATTCCAGGTGTAAGTATAGATACCAGGAACACAGCCAGAAATATCAGATTCCCAGTTTTTGGTTCTACTTTGTCACATATCATACAGAAAGGTTTCCAGAGAAAGAGGGATTTCATACAGGTCTTTAGTATATTGAATGTACTTTGTCAAAAAATACTCGCTGGCTTGTCTGGTGCATGAAATAAGGAGCATGGAACAATACTTTCAGGTGGCAGAGTAAAACCAAACAAAAGGTGTTCCTTTATGCAATATATAGTTAAGGTGTAACCCCCTCTGCTTGCAGTATGTTGTAGATGGTGATTTTATGAGTATCACGAAATTTTGAAGAGGCGACCAAAGTGAACTAATAGATTCGGTTATGACAAAACCTGGTGGGATTACAAAGCATGAAAACAGATTCAACAATGAAAATTATTAGAGTCTGACAGAGTGGTCTGAGGAAGTATTGGTACATACTGACCTTTATTTTAAACATCTCTCTAGGGACTTGCCACTGGGTGCAGYTGAAGGCCTCCATGTTGCGGGATAGTATGTGACTGTGGATATGGCTATTCTTCCGCAGTCTTAGTGTGAAAAAGGTGTCTATATATAAAAATATACATATATATATATATATATATGGAGAGAGAGAGAGAGTCATTTTTAACATATTCAAGAAATTAGTAATTGCTGAGGTCCTCCTTCATCCTTCAGACAAAGGTTGCTATAAAAAAATGGAGAATATCTGTCAATCATGAAATGAAATGTTTTGGATTTCTCACATATGTATACACATACACACACATACAATCTATATATACATGTATTTATAGATTAAGCCTGATTTTAAAGATTGCTGTCAGTTTATTCAAACTGTGTTAATGTAAAGAATTTCAGGCCATATGGGAAGTAAAAATATAGAAAACCTAATAGAAAACTTCTTAAACGTTGAATAGAACTCCARTGAAATAAGAGATCCCTTTCATATGATAGTGGAAATGAAAAAAAAAAAAAAAAAAAAAAGGTAAAAAAATCAAATAGCATGCCCTCACACTCTCTTCAAAAACTTTGGAGCAGGCCATGAATGGTTAGGAATTCAAAATGGTAGCAATTACATTAATTTCATTACTAAAGGATCAAGGTCACAACAACAGCAATTACGTATAATTTCCCATTCCTACAATTATATTATTATGAAAATGAACACTTGCTAACTACCATAAAGCTTTCAGGGACACTAAAGTGAATTCTTTTTCATTTCAGCATGCTTGCTAATTGTGTCAGGACTTCACTGTAATGTGATTACCATTGCTTTGGTCCCATCACAACAGCAAACAGTGGATAGGTAGTGCCTGATTCTTCTCTCAGGCCTCATCTATACATAAATTTTATATCAGTATAACTTGATTAAATTAGTACTATTGTATTTTACTGAAATATTTATATCACTGTAAATCCTAGTAGAATAAACCCTGGGGGAATTAGCTGTATTAGCATAGGCATGCTTATGCCAATATATTTGGATTGAAAATAAACAGTTGTGCATTTTTGCACAACAGGAAAATAAGGTGCACAAAAATATCCTGTTTGTGATCCAACTATGTTGGTAGAAGAAATTATCACATCTTGCTGCTAGTTACCCTGATCTGCCAGCAAAATGCTTTTCATAAGCATTCTCTAAATTGCTTCAGGCAAAACTAGGCAGTGTAAGCCAATATAAGAACTTAAACTGACCTGGCTGATTTTGCCTGAGATGACTCCGATAGTGCCTGCTCAGGCTACTCCACACAACGACCATGGTCTTGTGTAGCACGGGGGCTCTCATTCACGAGCTGTGCAAGGCAGCAGTCTACTTCATTGGCACAGTCTTCAAGTTGTATTGCATTTCAGCGGAGATAAAGCTTTATCTGTGCTAGTTTTTTTGCTAACAAAAATTTTAGCTGAAGCTTCGACTGCTAACAGATGAGTTCTGTAAACTCATTCAGAATGTTCTTCAGCCATATCTAAATACAAGTTACATTTTTGCTTCTGCTACTGTGATGAGAGTAGAAGTAGGGTATTCCACCATTTTAACAGTTCTAATAGTGAGAAACCTAGATCCAGGCCTAAATTTAGTCAAAGTCTATTTATAACTCCATGGCCTGTTTATATGCTTTAGTTTAAATGGCTYTTGGCATTTAGGTCCCAGAATTATCTGTAGACAGCTTTCACAGCTCTCTCAACTGTTGTTTACCTAACCAAGTCAGAGTCTTACAAGCTGTACTCTCCAGCTCCTTCTCATGCTCCTTCCTCCCCTCCCTGAATTGCTACAAATCGATCTATTCTTTCTCAAATACCACTATCCAGAACTGTATAGTAAAGATTTTCTACATCTACATTTTCTAATGTGCTTTTACTACATGTACTTTCTGTATTCCTACTGGAAATATTTGTCCTGAAGCATTCTTGAAAACTTTTGACTTCATTAGAGTTAAATAGTTTTGGTGTCTTATTGTCATTTGATTATCTATAGATAATGAGTTTATAGCAGACATTCTCTTTTGTTCCTACATGCATGAATTTGTGGTCTATCCTTTTATCTCAGTTTTATCGCAGACTTCTGTCCAAAACGTCTTTCAGGTCTTCCTTTGCGATACTGCTGTTTTTCTCAGTATTGACATTTTCTCCCAGCCAGTGCTGGCAGTGAATTTCATTAGCATGCTTATTTTTCCAATATTGTTACTGAAAATATTTATTAAAATGCTGTTAGAACTGATATTTGTTCCTTTTCTCCAGCAGGATTACTTGTTATCTCTTCATTACCTAGTTCTGATAATTCTTGAAGCACTATGTTCTTTAGTATGGAATGTGTCAGCTTACCCAATGTTTTCAATGTAGGACAATAAGAGTGGATATCCCGTGTAGCACTTCTTTATTAGAAGACGCTTCTGCCAGAGAAGTTAATGAGTTTATAGCTGTAAGAAACTGTTTTGAAAAATATCAATCTGCCTATGTCTGCAGGATGTACCAGTTCTTTTCACACATGTATTTAGTGGCCAAATAAACCATCCATTAGAGATGTGAAGTTATTTTCAGCACAACTTCTAGTAAAAACAGCAACTGGAAGCTGAAGCTCTCTGCTGGAAACAAGAAGTTATCTTTATATCAAACTTTTACATGCTTTTTAACATCAACATAGTGAACCTCTGTAAAATCTGGTCAGAAATKGAGAACAATCCTCCACTTGTCCTGAGGGCCTGACTGGTTTAAAAGGGTTTTAAAGTACCGATGCAGGTCAGAATCTAATCAGGGTTTAAAACTACCTTCTAGTGAAACTGTCAAAGGAAAAACTATGAATCATGGCAGGGCTGCCTTTGATTCTGGAAGAACTGAGCCAACGTCTCCATTTCCTCTGTGAGATGTGTCAACCTATGTTTAGTGAGTAGCATCAGATTATTGCCTATTTGTAATTTGTTTCCTACTTGTGCTTCCTATTGCTGTTGACACACAGGCTTGTATTTGTGCTAGAGCTAAGCAATTAATAATAACTTTTTTTTTTTTTTTTTAATCAAGTACAGCTTCACTTTTCCTTTCTTCTCTACAGACACTAGTTCCTCAAATCTTCTTGAGATCTTTATTTTAGTCCTAGAGAAATTGAAGTGCAGATAGTCAGGTAGATGTGATAATCGTTTGATTTCCAAAAAGTGTGAATGTAGGGGAAATGTGTCATGCTAGAAAAGACTACTGTGCAATGATTAACCTGCTCCTAAATTGAAGACTTACTGAATTTACTGTGAGGTAATTTAAATATTATTTAAGTTAATAATATAGAGCTTTTTCCAAATTTGCTCTTACTGAGTCTGCTACCTGATGAAGTGATTGCCTTCCATCTTCTCTAAATTTTTGCCAAAAAGTAAAACTCACACACACATTGCTTATGCTGTTGGTTTAATAGTATGTGTTCCCGCAAAGGATTGCACAGCATTCAGAAAACTTTCTCTTCCATTATGAAGCATACGTGTTAAACTTACGATATTTTGGATCACCTTTCATAAAACTAATTAAAGGAAATTTGACTTAATGGTAAAGATCACATGTTAAGAATTAGACTGTCTTTATAAATACTAAGATTAGAGCTGTAAGAAGATATAGGTGCCATGCGGATTTGCAGCTGGGAAGAAATTCGTTCATTATAAAAAAAATTCAAATCACACAGCATTTGGTAATGAATTCTATTATAAATCACAAGGTAATAAAAAGCACATTAAAATTCTTAAAGCACTGTGATTTTTACCTCAGTCTTGCACACACATCTTCAGGGAAATACAGATTTCTGACAAACACATGGAAAACTGCAGCAACTTTGCAAATAATCTACATGCCAAGTTGCCTCTGTATTGATCCCTATGACTTCATRCTCAGTTTTATGTTTGACTACTGCTATGTGTAAACTGTTTCTAAGGTCTGTAAGACTATTCATTGGGGTTTTTTAAAGCAGACATACACTCCTTCACCGCAGTAGTTTCCTGAGAGCTTAAAACCAGGAAACATATCGTGCCTTCAGTAAACTCTGCTATAAAAAACCCACAATCTTGGTTGTGGTTTAAATATCTTTTTTTYTTTTTCTTTTTCTTTTTTTTTTTTCAGAAGGGCATTTTTACTGGTATGGACCGTATGAAAGTTAAATAGCAATAATTTGTTATACTGAAAGGTGCTAATGACTTATGGCCACTTTCTTGATTTATAACCATTCAGACCTTGGTGGAAGATGCTGCTCAGATTAAAGCATTATTCTTCTGGCATCTACAGTTTCAAGGCTTTTTTTGTGTTGTAAAGAAACTGCACAAAAGGTGCATGGTCGCCTTTCTTTTAAAGGCCATGATGTTTCAAAGGACAGTGTTGAGGAGTTAAGTTTAAAGTCTGAAGCAGAAAGGCAACAACTAATACTTTGGACTGATTTGAAATCGTAAAGAAAAAGGCGATGTCCAGGACAGGATAAAGATGCTTGACCAGATTGGTGCCATGTGGCACACCTGCAATCCTTTCTGTTTTTTACCCCTGAACAGAGGAATTGATTTGTACTCAGAGAAATCCCATAATCCCTAAGGGAAACCCCTAAAATTTTCTGTGGGGGAATCTAAATGGCTACATGTATTTTACTCGGCCTATAAAAAATGTGAACTGCTACTAAATAGTGGTTCAGGTAAGGAGAGACAATGAAAGAAAGGGTGAAAACAACTCTTCACATTTTTGGAAATATAATTTATCACCCATGTATTTCATAAATGAATCAATATGAATAAAGTGGCTCAAGTGAACACATGATCAGCTTGCTGTATGTGCTAGAGGTAGCAATATCTCATATACAGCCATTTGCTACATCTTTTCTGTATAGTTTCTTACTAGCTAGTGACAAATTGCACAGTGGGATCATCTCTTGTACCTTTGAAAGCCATCTGCCCCCAGAGCTGCTGCTGATAGCGCCACATCAGTAAAAAATGAACAAGTGTGGAGACAAAAGGGGGAATACATCAGCATGGCCAAAGAGTGGATTTAGGTAAATAGCCCTTTTAGGTTGGGAGTTTTTTGTGCAGTGTAGAGTTATTACTGTATTCAGTTTGCAGCACTAATCAACACTAGATAGACAGGAAATCAAACTGTTTAGTGCTCACGGGGTAAACATGAGGATTTGTATGAAACCACAGCACTTACTTCCTAGCTACACCAGATTGTCTCCCTTGAGCTGTTTTCAAAATACATCAGCAAGAAGTATGGTATGTAAAAAGGCCTTAAACCATATGTTACCAGGTTATACTCACTTACATCAAATACATTAAGACCAGTGTAGATGTCTATACCCTGTATGCAACACTTACATGAAATGAATTTTTACAAAACAGAGTTGGATAATCTGTCACTGACACCTAATGATGGAGGCTGATACATAGTAAATGCTGCCTTTGCCTTTTGTTAATTGAATTATCAGAAAAAAGAATACCTGGTCATAAAACAAACATCTCCCTGCTGTAAGGGAGATGAACAAGAATTCAGTGCATTTATCCCAAATACATGCAGTGGGCTGCATATAAAAATATGAAAAAAAAGCATTTCYAAGATTAAATGTGAGTCTGATTACAAAGTCAGTACTCAGCAGGGCTTCTGGATAGACTAGGCAAGGTTGTGAGACAGGTGAATGTCCAGGTACATGCTATTTAGGCTGATGGCTAGTCTGATACATTAAATAAGGAGTGCTGACTGCTACTTTTGCTCTAATTGCTAATTGTCTTATTTTAAATGGGGATTCATTATGTTTGATTTGTATTGCTGGGAAATATTTTGTAGTCTACATTCTTTAACCTTGATTTTATTCTGGCCCCTCTTATTTCTGATCTACCATATTGATTTTTTAAGCAGTACTACATGCATTTTTTTTCTCAGGTTTTAAAAATCGTTTTTAATGCATTATTGGGGTGTGCTTTTTCAAACTGTGTATAGGAATCTGTTTCTTTTACAGGTTCAGTTATGTGTTGGTTGGAATACTCTCAGGTCATGTGTGCAACCTATGCAGCCATGACACAAGGCTAAATCCTTTCCTGAGCTCACACTTTTGTTTCTGTGAGTCTTTGTCTCACTGCAGACAGGTGAAGAGAGATAGAACAGCTTTGCCCTTTTTTCTCCATCTTATGCTCTTGGAGTGTTGTCCCTCACGTTGGCTGTATTTTTTTCAGACGTATTTCAAAACTTACAGCATATTGTAGTTGTTGAAACACATGAACAGTATAGCCTTGGTTTTATCTGGAGCAAATTCATTCCATTTGATTTGCAATAAGTTTGTGATTGCATTAGTGTGCTGAAATGAAGTGTATTTTACAGCTTGTACATTATGCAGTACTACCTGTAAGGACAATAAATATCTGATTAGCCACTATAGGTGGAACACCTTTTGCCCCTCATTTTACACAGATTTTTGATCTTTTCATAATTAATTAAAACATAATATTTTTTTTCTCTAACCAATAAGCTAATTAGGTAATGATATCACTGAAAGGTGGGCAGAAAAATAATTTGATGAAATTAAATGAGAAATAAAATAGATGATAAATTGAAATAAAGGGGAAAGCACTGTGCTGATTTGTCCAGGTTAGATTCTGATATATTTTAAATATGACCTCACTCCACAGATAGCCCCAGTAGGTTTCAGAACTGGCTACCGATGAAGAGKTTTTTTTAAAAAAAAAAGAAAAGAAAGAAAGAGAGAGAGAGAAACTATATGAGGCTGGCTATGTTACAAAAAACTAGGTGCATGGGATACCTGCTCTAAGCCTTTTGCATTGTCTAGATTGAACTGGAATCTGCCTCCAACAACCACTGGAAGAAAAGACTGTTATTCAACACAAAGCCTTTCCTGCACCTATCAAAAAACCTCCTCTGCATTTGAAATGGAGAAGAAATACAATACAAGATTTATTCATTTTACACAAGCTAATGAGGAGCCATAAGGGAAGTAAATATAGACTTCTAAGAATGAATGTGCTTGAAATTAGGTTTCATTTTAGCTGGGGTTTTGCAGTGTATTCAAATGAAGACTGCTTTTATAATTATTTTTTCTATCTGGTTTTATAGTGAAACCAGATAATATATTTTCAAAGGTGAACCTATCAGAGTTACCTGTCTCACTGGAAATTGTAACTAAAAAATCTACTGAGCTTTGTGCTATTGAAATACGTAGTAGCGTTCAGTGCCAGTAACTCTGTTTTTATGCAGGAAGGGGTATGAATATGACATGAAATGGTGAGTTCCAGTCTGACATGACCTGGGCTTCCAGTCTCCCTGGTCTGCCTTGAGACACTTGTAGGGAGATTCAGTGCTGATTAGTAAAGCCTTTTTAACTTAGCTAAGTAGCTTAGACATGCAAGTACCTCTGGAATCTGGAAGGATATTCTTTGGGGAGGTTCTGCAGGTGAGGAATTAATTCTGAAGTTGAGCAGAATGTAACACGGTCTCTGATGATGAGAGCATTATGCCAACTATTTTTACTAAAATGGTACATGGGATGGCTTGAATTCCTCCTTGCTAAGGAATGTGGGAGAAAAATCCTGCAGGTGCAGTGGAAAACAAATTTAACTAGCTTGACTAACTTCATTCTTAAAAAAATGGAAATTATTATTTCCTATTTCATTTATCTTAGATAAGATACTATTTTGAGTTGTCACTGATATCTAGAATCTTGGAAAATATAGCAATTTCTCTTTTATGAAATGAAAATAAGCTGTAAAATGGCCAACATTAGTTGTATTATTATTAATGTATATTATGATTATTATTATTATTATTAATGTATATAATAAATAATTTCCTGTCTATCAGAAAACAATAACTGGGACATTAATAACATTTTATAGGAATTGTCTTGTGTGTATGTATATGCATATGTGGCATTGCTCTCCCTTGGATGTAACCRGCACAATTAACCTGTATGTAATATGTTGTAAACAGTTACCAGCTAGTGCTAGCTACTATAATAAGCACCYCCTAGCTTAAGCTGGGGGATGCTTTTGGAGGACACAGTAAAACCTCTGTACAATTATACTGCGCAACATAACAACAGCCACCACGATGTGTTCTGGCTGTGAATGATATTTAGGGAGAATGTAATTTCCCTGGAATTTATTACGGTGATTGTCACAGATTGAGACAGAATGTCTGGCCCAGTGAGCTGAAATTCAGAAAAATACAAATTCTATTTTTTGACAGTTTTATAATATTTTTATTCAGTTTTACAACTGATGTACTCTGTGAAAATTATGATGTCYGTTTCCTCTGTGTTTTTCCTTGCTACTTTGTTGGTTTTCTACATTTAGATTACCATCTCATCCCAGAAAGGCTCAATGTCTTTTTCTGTGTTTGTAAAGTGCTTGGTGCAATGGGATTCCTTTGGAGGAAATAATTAATATGAAGTCTAAGAATAATCAGTATCTAATAGAGCACTGCTTACTATGAAGAGGTGGACCTGGTAAAGAAGTGCAGGTGCTCTTCAGGTGTATATTTTGGCTAGTCATACTTATTCCTGCTACCCCACAGCTCTTCGCTTCCCAGCATATATTATTACTCTTTATAATATGCATGATCTCTAATATTCATTTTAGCCTCTCATTCCCCATTTCCACATGGCTTTATTTTATTCTTGGTATTGTAGCTTTTGTTTTTGTATGTGTTAATGAACATGTACGATGGTAACTTATCATACAGCACAAGTAAATTTTACTAAAAAMAAAATCAATTTCCTTCCTTGAATATTTCTTTGAACAGTTTTGATCATCATATATCCTAACAAGAAATATTCCCAGCTACTGTGATTAACATGCAAAGCCATTCCTTAACAGTATTCACTCTTATTTTTAAAATGACATTGAGAGCTTAGAGGCCCTTGTCCTTAATTTTTAAACCCTCTAATTTCTTTGTGTCTGACACAAAGCAGAACATCTTTGCCATAATTACTATATAAGTTTTTTTTTTCCACAAAGTTGTAATTTTCCTAAAATAAGCTGGACTGTTTCAATTATGGAAATCAAATCCCTAGAGAATATAATGACTGCATTGGACATACACAATAGAACTTAACAGGAGGAAGGAGAGAGAGCAATGGGGAAGGCAAAAGCCCAAATGAGGATGTTTTTTTCAATTAGAACCACAGCAAACTCTCTGCCCTGCTGGTAAACTGGCTCCTACAGCTTCTCATTCTGCCAGCCTTGCTCTTCCCTTGGTGCCAGAGTACAACCATAAAGATTGGCAGGAAGTCCAGACTAAAATGAAAATGAGTGTGCAGAGAATGAGAGGTGGCTGAGGAAAAGCATTGCTTTGCTTATGTTTATTACTCTGAATTTGTACTGAAGCAAGTACACAGGCGGTAGTGCCTATAAGAAATTCTGATCAAAAATTTCAGGTGACTGATCTGAATCATAGATGAAACAATGACCAGGGTTGAAAAAGGACAAAGTGATGTCTAAAAAATTATAGAAATAGAATTGACATACTGCATCAAGTGACTGAGAGTAGCTGGCCTTGGTGCTGCAAGTCCTGAGACCATGCAGGTCTTCTTTACATCCTCCCCTGTGTGACTTCTGCTCTAAGTTCCAACCTCTCCTCATTCAAGAACTTCTCAGTGACCTAAATTACATTACTTGTTCTTAGGATGCATCTGTTTCTATTTTTCTTCTCCAGATGGAGTAATCAAATTGAACACGGCTATACAAAGGTGAAGTAACAGCATATTGTTATATTATGAAGTCACTGCAGCTCTATTTTCATTCCTATTACTTGTACTTGTATTCTTTATTTTCAAAACCTTTTTAGCAATTGACACACATTCAGCTAGGACCTTCACTGATTTCTCTTCTCTTATTCCTGTGGGKTTTTTTTATAAATAATTATAGCTAATGTAGAAATTAAAAGGAGTGTAAGAGTTATTCAGACAAGCAGTTCTAAAATGTTTCTTTTTGTGTTTGTCAACATTGATTTTTGATGTGGCAGTGTACCTGATTAAGTTCTTGTGACCATTTACCTTGCTTTATCAGAGTCCTTCTGAAGTTCTCACAGATTTTGCTAGTTCTTTGCTAAAATCAATATGTAGAAGACATATTACTTAATGTGCTTTTATAGGTTTGTGTATTATATATACTTCATTCTATTATGAAATCCTAAATATCTAAGTGTTGAAAAATTGTCATAATTTGTTCTAATTTTAAGCAGATTTTGATTTATACTGAAACTTTACTTTGCATATTTGAACAATTCAGTTTTATAGTTTCATGTGCAGAAGGCGTCTGATTGGACTTAGCAGTCTATACTTGGTGATTTCTATGTTATCTACTTAGAAAAAAGTACCATTGTTTTGGCCAAACCAAATGAAGAAAGCAGGCACTACATTACTCACAGGGAGCTACAACAGGTAGTACATAAAGTGGTTGGATTAATGGCTGCTACATATATAAAAAAATCTTTTTGCAGGCAAAGAATCATAGGATGGCATTATTTGTATTAGTCTTGCTTATGTCAGCTTTGTTTTGCTTATCCTTTTCTCGTGACACAGTTAAATATATATTGACTTGACAGGTTCCCTACATAATCTCTTACCTTCATGACTGCACCATCAAAAATTAGATTGCTTATCACACTTGCAGGGACCAAGCAGCTTACATCATCTGTGGTTCTAGCAACACAGTAAAGAATAAGCATCAGAATCAGATTGCAATTGCTGACAGATAAATGTCTTTCTCTCCTTGGCATTGTAGGTCATTTCAGAGATGGTGGAAAAGAGGTTTCATGGAGGCTGAAAGGAAGAAGTAGTAGAGATGAATAAAGAGTAGGAATTAAAATGTGGAGTGTAACAAATTAAATGTAATAGCTAAATACATATGCTTTATAGGCATACCATAGCCATGAAACAGTCTCTACAGTGATAGAGAAAATAGTAGGAACATTTATATTTACATGTTTGCTGACTAAATTTTATACTGCCAAAGGAGGAAGGTTGGTGGCGTGTCACCTGATGATGCACAGCATATTTTGCAGGGCCTTCTTTTCAGGATGATATGATTTTATTATCAGAGTTTAAAGCTGTGCAAAGGAATGTTTCAGGGAGATTTTTCAAATAATGCAAGGCACAGGGGAAAAGAAGTAGAATGCATACTGGCATTCAGGAACATGTGCTACAGTGGTTTGGTTTTTTTTCAGAAAGTGTCAACAAAGTTGAGTAATTTTCATTATCCTTCTGCACACAATACAGCCATTAGTCTCTCAGGTAGAATTCACAAGATATAGAGAAAATAGTAGTTTCAACTTATCTTAGCATATAAGGGGAAAAAACCCCTAATTATATGGGCAAACTCTATCTAAAATAGTAGGAAAACAGACTTAGTTTTGGCTGGACTATTACTGCAGAACAGCTGCTACAGAACTGTTATTTCTTCCCTATCAAATAAAACCATCGATAAGATATTTTGTCTTTGAATTCCTTTAAACTATGTCAAGAACCAAGACTGAGCTAAACAGACCATAATTATTTCATTTACCACACACAGTTTCATCTGATCTGCTACAGACATCTGTAGGGGTACCTTCAATTACAGTAGAGATAACAAGTTTCTGTGTATTGTAACTGAATCTGAGCACCAAAGAACATATAACAGAAATACTGTCAAATTCACAGAAAAATACTGTCTGCTGATGTATTTGCCCTGATATGTCTTGTCATGGATGCACATTGTTATTAACCAGGCTTCAGTTAATTAAAAATGTGAAAAATAGGATTTTAAAAGACCAATAGGTCCTCTTCAATTAATAAAGTTAAAGAGGCTATTTAAAAAAATAGTATCCTGAAAGAAGTGAATAAAGCAGAACACCATAGAAACTATTACATAGAGATCTATCTGATACTTCTCATTTCAGGAAGACCTGCGAGCTACAAATAAGGAAATTATATATCAGTTCAGAGACAATGTGGGAAAAGATAACTCAATTTTATTGAGTCAGATGTAATGACAAAAGAAGGTTCAAATTGCAGCACTGTTTTGCAATTTTTCTTGTTATCCTTTGGGAAATTATAAAAAACAAGCATTTATGGCCTTAAGTGAGCTCATAGTCGCAGACCCTTTGGTGGAAAAAAAGCAGAAAAAAGTATCTTTTAGTAATATCTGGTGTAACTTTTATGCAGCACATGGATGGAATTTTGCACATTGTTAAAAAGTGTAGAAAGTCTTTAAAAAGCTATGAAAAAAAAAATCAGCTCTAGAAGGCTCTACTCTTAAACCCTGAAGAATGAGGGTGCAAAAAGCATTAACCTGATGATACTTTCAGTAGTACCACCTGAAAAATCTGCAGTGCTTTCTTCTGAGAAGCAGGCTTTACTGGCCACTAGGATTGTCTAAATGAGGTAGAGGAGCTAAAGGGTTAGCTCTGTCTTTCCATGTTTATTCTGCCTTTTCTGCATGTTGGACTTCTAGACATTATAGAATTGCAAGGAATATAGTGATTCTTTTCTGTTCCTTCAAACCTGTACAAAAATATTTCAAGGTGTTCCTCCTAGCAGTAATATTAAGACTGACAGATAGGGTAATGCTTAGATAATCCCAGTCAAATTATCTTATTTCTTCCATTTGAACTGTCAAATCAAAAAAGAGTTATCTGGTTTCACATTTACAATTGTACGTAATGTTACTGTATTCTCCACTATTTCCTATWATTCACTTTTTTTCTTTTTTTCTTAGATATTTACTCCATCACTGAGTCTAACATGTTATACTTCCTCCACAAGGAATTCCTAGAAAATTGGGGAAAAAAATCTTGATTTTTTTTCAAAACTTTTGGCTTTCTTTCAGGAATAAATACAAGGAGAGAGAATATCTTCACAAAACAAAAATAAAAACAAACTAATCATCTATTTTCCTTTTGGTAATTGTTCGTAAAAGGAACTTGCTATTTCCTAGACATCTTTGTCCTATCTGGTTTCTGCAGTGAAACCACAATAAAAGGGGGAAAAAATCCAGCAAATCTCATTAGTCCATTTTACAAGCTTTGAGTTTCTATCACTACTGGATACTTATGAAAATTTGTGTTTGCTATTAGAGCTTTAAGAGAGGTGCATTTTGTTTCCAAAAGCATCCTGTGGGACAGCCACCATATAATCCTGCTCAAGTGTCCTTCAGTGCAGTGTAAACAGTGTAATGCAGGAGATTTATTGTAAAATAGCACCACTAAACTGCGGTGGTTTCAGTCTCTAAGAATTTGGAGGCTCTTCAAGGTCACACATCAAACAGTGCTTCATTGGGTTTGCAATAAAAAGTGGGTCTGCGACTACCTATACCATACTGTTCTTTTCCTTATATAAAGAATCCAGTCCTTCTACATACACATTAGTCTCATATGAGATATATGTGAAAATRGAACCAAACAAATGCTCTTTTAACTATAGGATGACAATCATCTGAAGTCAGTGACACTTTCTTTGAGAGAGAGACTATGAACTCACACTGGTAGCACATGGTCCTACTCCTGTGAGTGCAGCTCTTCAATAAGGTGGTCATATCCAAGGCTTTCTTAGTTGAACAGGTTGGATACTGTGTGGTGTCTGTCTCTTCTTATTTATATATATCTATATATCTATATATCTATATATATCACTGGGGGCCTATTTTGGGAATCTGAATCTTGATCTGTGGCTAATTTGTCCCATGTGTTTTATTAGAAAATGCAACTTTGAGGGAGAAGTTCAAACAAAAAAGGGAAAATGAAACTCATGTTTTATTCCTTCTGCATGTACAAGTGCTTAAAATGCACAGATTTCACAAAAGATCTCTCTTCTCTCTTCTGCTCATGGACAGGAATATCTTCAGAGTGAGAGCCAGCTTTACCTGTCCGTAAAGAACAGGAGAAAGTGAAAGTTATGCCCTTCTGAAGCCTCTTCCTCACAGTAGTGTGGATTCCTAAGACTCTCCAGCCCTTGGGTCTGTCACATATGTGCAGTAGATAATAAAAATACCAAGTTGCCTTTCTAGAAAAGTCATGGCTCACTGATCTCATTAGGAACATGCCTTATTCTTTCTCAGCAGATCTTTTGGCTGTGGCCCTTGAAGCTGTTTGAAATTCACTGGCAGCGCAGGAGGGAGGCTGAAGAGTGTGGTATTTGTTCGCTCCTCATTGCCAGCCTGACAAGTGAACAGCAGTTCACCAGAGTTCAAACATCTGGCAAACAGCTCGCCGCAGCTCTAAGCTGTCACACATTAATAAAGACCAATTGTTCCGTCAAGAACATGGAGAGAAGTTTAAAGGAAGAAAAAAGCCAAGGGGAAATGTGCTAATTAAAAGTACACATGTAGAGCTGTAGTGAATAAAGGATGATTATGTTTCTTAAAGGTAAATCTACGTGACAGTATCAGACAGAAACTTTGTTCAGTCAAGACTATCATCTTTTTCCTATTGAACAGCACATTATTCCTTGGATTGTTTCATGGGATCCCACCAAACTCCAAGAGGAATTTCTGTCATTGATGCTATGGGAAGATGGAAGAGCAAATTCTCATGCTGACTCTTCTTCTAAGTTTAAATATATTAATCTGCTTCCTGAAGGGGACAGAAATGTATCAGTCTTCATTCTTCACATCTTTTTGCTCATTATCTATCAATATTATATATGTTACATATTATACACAATATTTGTTTTAAAATATGCCTTAAAAAGAGGAGAAGGCTGTGAGAAATGCAGTTCATTTATTTCATGGACATTCACTGCCTTTCTGTTTCAAGAGATCTAACATTTCTCCTGTCTCTTTCCAAATGTGAGTTTCCCTCCTATTTTCAAATGCCTGTTTTTTATTCTCTTATAACATTATATGTCAAAGAAAAATCCACAGTTTTGTTGGAAAAGTACACAATATTTAAGCTTTTAATTCAAAGTCTCTACCTGCTTTTCTGCTTATGCACAGATTGTAAGAGAAGAAATTCTCCAAAAGATTCTTCTCTCTCTGCTTTGAAGAGGATGAATTGAGAAATATCTTTATATCCTGAAAAATCTTGTAAAACTCACTTATATTTTAGGAGTGATATCAGGCATAGATCATTCAGGAATTCACTTGGATTTTGCCCTTCAAGAGTGGGAGATGGAGGTGGCTTATGCCCAGAGTGTTCTCATTGCTGAAGACCACTAAGACACTAAGAGCAGGGTTACTTTGCAGCCTGCTGGGCCAGCTGTCTGCTTCTTGCTCTAGATTCAAAGCTAGCTTTGGCATTAAGCAACTAAAAACTTGGTGGCTCTTATCTGTCATGTCTGAATAATCAGAGACATTGATATAGAAAATCTGTCTTTTTGAGACCTACAGTGGTCCATGGAGATCCATGTCCATGGACCCATGGAGGTCCATGGGAACCTCTGCATAATGATGGGAAATCATGGTTTGTAGCAATTTGTAAGGTTTG
>PTEX01000007.1:9469493-9507098 GCA_003342815.1 Eudromia elegans | reverse complement strand
AAATTTTGTTGGGCATGAGTTTCTCATTTTTAAAGTAGCATCATAAGTTAGTGCTACTGCCAGATAGAGGCTAAAAGCTCGAAAGATAGGCAATAAAATGAATGACAGAGAGATTTCTTATGAGGCATAATATGGAAACTTATGTTATTACTACTGGCGCTGTACTAGTGCTGAGAATAAAGATGTGCTTCTAAATATGCTCATTTCATTGATTTTTTTTTAAAAAGACACTGTAAAATGTACAGAATAAGATTTTAAAATATTTCAGTTCATTTGATTTTCTCATTCTCTGTGTTATTAAACTGAGACATTTAGACAGACAATTTTTGAAAACTTTGTCCAAATTGTTTTGGGCTTTGTGAATCATAAACTCTCCCAGCTGACACCTTAGGAAGATACTCTTGGCTGTATGACTAGTGGCAGTAGCTAGTTATTATTAACAAAATATTATTTAATAATAAAAAATGAACTTATTGCAAAATTGATTGTAACACATATAATGTATTGTATTTGTATGATCTGTTTCTCCTTCTGTGAAAATTGAATTTCATCACTCCTTCAGCGGTTGTGAAATGGGTGACTTAKACATAGTGATCTTTATATAAATATATTAAAGCAAATGGATCAAATCAATTTGAAAATGACAGAGCGACCAAAAATGGAATGAAAGAATGAAGTCTTCAAAATCATACTGTTAAGAGACCAGTGACAGACTTTTCTTTCTTCTAAGATTTTACTGTAGACCACAGAAATTCTCTGGTAAATTACGGTTCATCATTGTTTTATGATACTATTTTCCCCTTGGGTATCCTTGAGATTTTATGGAGTCTCACTAAATATCCTGCTTGTTTACAGTCGTATCAACAAAAATGATGGCAACATAGCCTTCTGCTGCATGATTCACAGCATTATTGCTGTTAAAATAATGTGTCTTTTCACTTTCTGACAAGCTGCACCTCAGTGCCCTTAAAGGAAGGTGTGTAATCATATTATTGAGTGTAAGGTAAATGAACACTGTAGCTAAAGTTGCTCAAAAACAGCAGGGTTGTGAAATATTGGAAGCCCAGCTCTTTCTGTAGCAATAACAATGGTGAGGATGGTGATAGAAAGTCCTCTACAGTATTTACAAGGTGATTATATTCAAGGGTCCCAAAAACTCTTTAGTATACTRTGTGCTTAACAATATTTAATCCACGGTGTCAGAAAATATATTGAATGAAGCAGCAACAGAAGTTAATATTTAAGACATAAAATGACTATAATAAAAAACTGAGAGAGGAAAGCATGTGAAAAGGTGAAATTTACTGTCTATTATAAATAAGTGAACCCATAGAGCATCTTCTAAGAAATCACTACTGTGGAGGCAGCCTCATCATTTTATTATGAAATTACTCATATACCCATTCTTGAGACTTAATTCTGCTGCACACTGTAAGGTTCTATTATCCAACATGAATTATTTTAGCGCAGAACCTCACGCTATAAATCTGGGAGATAAAAATGTGGAAAAAATATGGCCTGTGCCATATTGTATATTTGGTTCCACTTTGAAATGTAAGTGAAACATAGGGAGCTATTAGTAACCAGTAATAAATTTAAAAGATCATGAGAGTTTTAGAGAATTCCTGCTTGACTGAATGTGCACTTTTACTATTTCAAAGCTGAAAGGAAAACCTGTTGCTTCATACTCCAAAGGATCAGAACTATTTCAAGTAGTAGTGTTTAAAAAWWTTTTTTTTTTCCTGCAGAGTGTGAAAGGAGGACTAATATGTTCAAAAATACCAGATGCAACTCTGTATTTCTCTAATATATCACCCTATAGAAATATATATCTCTATAGGTTCAGGTTTGCACAGAGGAGTTCCGGTAGTGCTTGTAATCATGAAGCCGGATCTTCATCTGGCAAATAGATATAGCTGAGGTAATTTCAGTCTGGAACTACAGGCCAGCAGAAGAATGAGGTATTAAAAGGTTAAAACTTCCGGTGGCTCTTGGATTTTGAGCTACATCTTCTAATTGTTGGTGTTTTCCCYGGCAGCGTAGAAATATTTCTAAATAATAACCTTTCTGAAATATTCGGCCATTCAGACTCAGCTTAGGGAAGCTGATAGTTTCCTGGTTCTTTGGATATTTCTCAATCAAAAATATCAAAMCCCACATCAAGTAAAAGAAAAAAAAGTAGAAAATGCAGCAGAGATAAGTAACTCCAAAAATGCCTCCAATCTACACATTAATATTATGTTCTGAATCTAGTATGACTAACCCTACTGATAAAAAATAAATGGGAAGGAGATTTGGAAGGCAGATCCAGGATGAAATCTGGCACTTTTTTCTGTAGGAAATATGTGAGTGCACACACATGCATATCCCACATATGAATCAGAGACAAGTATGCTGTATGATTTGGCATCATTCATAAAGAAATAGTATATAGAATAAAGCAGCACCTTGGTAATTCGAAACCTTCTTGAAGGTGTGTAGGTAGGGATTTAGAAGCATAGCCACTCTCTGTTTTCTGTGCTTACATACATTTATTATTCTTTATTTGTGTCATCATCCTGTCTAATACAGCTGTTGGAAAGGAACAAGTTTACTGATTATCGTTTTCACAAAATAATTGATCTACATTTTTATTACCTTCTCAGAAGTGCCTGGCATCCACTTCTTTTGGTTGCTTCCCGGTGCTCATGAGATTTACTCACTTGCTAGCTTCAGTACAGTCACACATTTCCACACAGAATAACACAAGGCCCCACAGTTGTGCCTGCAGCAATGCCTGAGTGGGCCAGAACCTGCAGCCCCTGGAAGGGAAACCTCCTTGTTGGCACCCAAAACAAGAGCTCCTTTCACATCCCATTTCCAGGCTCTTTGTCTTGCTCTTCTGCCCATGTTGATGTCCATCTTTCTGGTGTTGTCAAATAATACTTGGACTGCATATATTGCTCTGTTTTATGTTACGCTATAAAAACTTCTGACAGAAATTGGAGGAGAATATTAATTGACTTATCAATGACTTTTTGAAAGTGATTCCTGGTTCTGCTTACAGGACAAATCAGTTAGACTTTGTACCCATCATTTTGCTGAATTCATGCATGATCCTTCGCTTAAAATAAAATCTCTTAATAAATAAATAAAATACTCTTGGAGACATGAGCTGGTGTTCTGCGCTTGCAAGGAATAAATGCTAGAGGGCTCAGTGCCTGGGAACACTGAGTTCTGGGAGCCCCTTTCTATGGGACTGCAGATACATCTTTGTTGTGACTGCAACTGTATGAGTGAGTGACCACTCTCGTGTCCATCAGGCCTTGAGAAAAGGGGAGTTCAAGAATGTTTTGGTCAGTTAGTGCCAGATGAAAATATATTCCTTTCATGGAGGAAAAAAATAAAGAAATCAATCGGGTGTCCAACACCACAAATACAAAACATTAGAGGGACCCCCTGTGATATGAAAACAGTTATAAACAGGTATGCTGCAGCRTTTTTATATTACTTTCAATAGAAGYGGTGTATCTTACATTTTTAATCTATTCTTCATTTTACAGCCTCATTTTCTGAAGAAACAGAGTTGGAGTTCGGTGTAGCCATCACTCCTGCACTGTTGAATGACCTCTTGGATTTTCTTTGCTGTAATAGAAATCATAACTAGTAAATATATCATACGTATTYGCTATTGTTTGATATATGGCTGTTAAATATGTTTTCATATAGATGAAAATTTTGACATTGTATTAAACTGTAAGTAGGCAAAAACATATTTCCACTGCCTGAAGGGAGAGTGCTGTTCAAAGGAGTTCTACCTCGAGGTGTCAGTTACCTATGCGCCCCTATGGCCCATCCAGTACAGCACAGGCTCTCAGTGATGCCATGGTGCCAGTAGTTAGCAGGACTGGGGGTTAAATTCCATGCAGATTGGGAAGAGGGAAACTAAAGAAGTTTTAACAAAATTAAAAACAAGACTACCTCAGAGGTCAGTGCAGTAGCCTATGGAAAATAACAGACCCATAGCTTGGAGGAAGATCCCACTCCAAAGGATGTCAACATTTCTACTCTCTGCTATTTGTGTTCTTTCCTCTAAGTTGGTACAAAACCAATAGCACATACTCTGTTGTTGGGTTGTTTGTTACCACCAGGCATTAAGTCACCTTGGAGCGGAGTTTACTAAGTATAATGCTACCCTAGTTAGTAGTGATCCAGTTAGTGCCATTTTACTGTTAAACTGTCTCTGATCTTTTGTCTGGGCATCCTGGTGTAATCTAATTACCCACTTCATTCGATCAATTCTTCACAGAGGAAATTCACTGAAACCAGTGATGCCACCATAGTGTTGCGCTACAAAGGCCAGGGTTATCACTTACCTCCTGTTTGTTCAATTTTGATCCATCGTTTAAACTATTTACAAGCTGTTAAAAAGTGATGAAACAGAAACGTACCCCAACTTTGTCAATACTATAAATTTTATTGGATGTTTCTGCTTTAATTCCTTACCAGAGAAGGGCCTTAAGTTTTGCCTCATATGTTTTAGTAGCGTTTTGACCCTGGAGGTGCAGATGGGCAAAAGAATTCCAGTTGCTAAAAGACACATGGTGTTCAACAACATTTGTCATATGCTGACAGTACTATGACAGTACTATATATGAGGCAACTTAGAATCTGCCTTCTCTGTTTATACATTTAGACAACTAGATTTTAGATTGCATATATGAAAAACCTTTTCCTCTCACTTGCCTTCCAAGTGGAGCATATTTGGATAAGTTTATTGTCATTAAAAACACAGGCTTCACTGGAGTGTGTTTTGAAAGGAAGAGTGGCAAGTAAGGTCCTCAAAACACAGTCATAGTTATTATTTTGGTTGTAAATCCATTTCTGCACATCTTTTGAAATTATCTAACCCCTGCCAGTGGCAGTGAAAGGAATGACCTGCAAGTGTGAGATGTCGATGCACTGCTAACGGATTTTTTTTTTTTTTGCATTACTGTGCTGGCATAGACTCAGCAGGTACACAAAACACCATGTTCCAACCAATTTCACCCTCAAAGTTAGAGTGAGGCATGTTCATTTTCACTCTGCACTCACTGCCCATTCTTAGTCAGAAAGTCAGAGCTCATGGTGCTGTGCAATCTTGAGCTTCTTTTATGAGCTTAGCTGGAACGCTGCTGGGTATCTTTCTTCATAGCAACATTTTAATCTTGGCTTGCACAATCAGAAGCTCTTTCCTGGCTGCCAAGATGATTACCTTACTTTAGGTAAAGTTTCAAATACTCTGAAGTATCTCACACAGGTTCTCACAATATCCTTTTGAGCTCTTCTTTTTCATTGCCACATTTGGTATGCCGTTTTAATTCTGCACATTGGCTGACAGTATATTAGTTATTGCAGCTGCTTAGTGGCCAAGCACTTGTAATTAGCAAGAAGTAAGGAATTGACTATTTGTCTCACAGGTGCAAATGTATGATTTGTAAATGGTCTGATAGTTTGGACTAGTAATTTTATAGTATAGGCAGCAAGTTGAATATTTTTTGAATATGGACATATTGCTTCTCACAGACGTTTCAAATGCAAGCAGTCTCCAGGASACATTATTATTAAGCACTTATTTATTAGCAGATTTTAAGTGTTTTTATTMCTTTTTTTAGTAACTTTTAAAGCTTATTAATATACTTGACTACTAAGTGTTATGCTTAGGGTGCTGTTCAGTTGAATTTAGAAGCTTTGGACCTGATACTAAGTGAAATTAAGATGTTAGATGTTCATATTTTTGTAAATGAAGCAGATTCKCTTCTCAGGGTCTTTTGTATGAACAGCCTAATGAATTATTCCATTTGTGCTAATTGAGAGAGGAGCTGAGGATAATGGAAATAGTCTTGAAAAGAGCATTTCAGATATGTCAAGGGAAAAGATGACAAGCATTGCATTAACATTTGCAGAGGAATCATAAAGAAATGGCAGAAATGACCTAAAGAAAGTTTAGCCACTGTGGTATCTTTTGCTGCTTATTGCTTTATTACAGTGGAGCAAAGTTTGGTAGGAGTCCTTTAAATCAGGCRAACTAAGACATATTCCTGCTCACTTCAGTGAGTTTTGGATCATGTCCTAAAATGTTGTCTTTGCTGAACAACAAGCCAAATGTTTCTAAGTCAGAGCTGGAAACTCCTGTATTCAGCTGCTGATGTTGGTAAATTATGTGCCAAAATAAGATGAGGGAAAGTTTCCAAGTCTCAGAGGAGTGTTTCAGCTGAAAAGTTCATCAAGTTATGCTGTCAATCACATGACCCAGCCAACTTTCATGAACAATTCTCTCCATATCTGTTAAAAAGAAATTATAACAAACTTTCCCCCTTTCTTCCTGCCATTGTGAATCTGCTTACTCCACTTGTGAAGTTTAACATTATGTTACTCTTCAGAAATTATCACATTTATGACACTCAGAAGTATGCTAATTGCTTTTCAGGTTATCTTCCATAATGCTGTTTTCTTCTGAATCTCAGTATTATAGTGGTCACCCGATGCACTTTAAGAATTTGAATTTTGAAGATATTCAGTTTCACTGGCAAATACCAATTAATCTAGTACAATTACTTCCAGTGTTCCATGTCTAAAACCACTCTTCCTTGAATATCATTATTACTTAGCAAATTGCATACTTTCCTTTTGAACAATATTAAATAATTGCCCCCTCAAATTTGCAACTGAAGGATTGTTCATATTATGCATAATGCCTCATGAAATACTAATTGACGGCTTTGTGCAGCATCTCAGTGGAATAATTGCTTGTTTAGTGCAACACTTTCACTGAACAATTGCTTATTCTTTGCATATTTTTCTTTGGAAAGTTGTTTTCCTTGCACTGCAGTATTTTCAGAAAGACTTCTGCTTTGGTGTAATTGGACTATGATCTAGAAAATAATTTGATTGCTGAGGCATGAACTCTGTACACTGTTCCTATTCTTGGAGTTATCTGCAGGCTGCCTTTTTACTATTTCCTTTAAGGTACTCTGTGCTCCTGTGTTTCTTCTTTAAGATTTGCCATGTTCATCCAAAACCCCGGCTCACCTGATCCACTGCACAACCTCTGTTAGAAACCAATACTTGCAGGTTCTGGTCATTTTGGAATAAAGTTAAAGGCTATAAGGAAAAATTGTCTTTCCATTCTTTGTTATCATGAGGAACTGCAGCAGAGCTGGTTCTGGTTGGAAGCAGGCATCCCTAAAAGCAAGCACTGCCAGCCTGCATAGAAGAATCTGCAAAATCTGGATTGATTTGGACCCCRTGGAGTCATTACTGTTGAACAGTTCGTACGCTGGTGGAATTCCCTTCAGTGAACCCAGACAAGCAATCCACCAGCTGCAATACTGAACCTCTTCTGTCACACAGACTATCCAGTTTATGTTGTATTATTTGGTGGTGATTAACCAGCAGTTTGTTTTAGATTCTGTAACTAAGACTTTAACATAATGACAKATAAGCCGATTGTTTGGGGAAAGAATTTTAGAAAGAAAAGTGAGCATTACACATCTCTACCTAAGACTTGTGTTACCAGTGTAAMTATTCAGTGGTATTGCTCTAGGACTGTTGCATTGCAGCCCCTAGTCTTACACTTTAGATAACTTGTAGTTCTGTTCATTGGAACATAGACCCAAGAATAGGGTAGCAGATTTTTGTTTTACTCATTTTTCTAGTAACTCATTTGATTATATTGCTTGTAATGGTTGGCCTTTAGAGGAGGTCTGCTTGATTTCAGCATGTAGTATTGCAAGATAGATAGATAGTTGCAAAAATGTGATAGGGGCTAGAGGGTTTCCCTCCAAAAGTGGGGAAATATTGGGATCTTTGCTAGACAAATTGTGGTCTCCCTGAAAGGSACTCCATCCACCAGCCTCCTGCTGCTGTTGGGTGTCACTCATGGTCTTGCTGCACGCGTGTTCTGTCCCACAGGCTGGGTGATGAAAATGCTGAGCAGGACCAGTTACTGTACACCAGCACCTGCACCCGGATACTGCTGTGACAAGGCCTAGTGGGGTGCAAGAGAGGCACAGAATCTGGATTTGGAAAATGTTTCCATCACTGAGTTGAATTTAGACATAATTTTGGAGAAATTACATGAACATACCCAGACATAGAAACTTGAACATGAGTCTGGTTAAGAGGRATTGCCCTCCTAGTCATTTCGGGAGTCTAATTAGTCCTTAGAGAAGATGCATGAGACCTGATGCATGTCTTGGWCTCGATTCAGGCACGATGAGATATTGCATATAAATATATATTATGCATTATRAATACATATATATTATAATGTATAAATATATAGGTATTAGTGGATTGCACTACAACTGTATGGTTGTTTTATAGAAGAAACATTTTTAAATTCCCATAAATATATTTTTACTTAATCACATGTTTTTAATACTGCTATGAAATTAAGGACTTAATGGGTTCATTTTGCCAAAAGCTGAAATTCCTTCCTTTTGGAAGTATAGAAAGAGCTATATGGAATTATATCCTGTCAGATGAGTAAAAAGTAGATCGTTAAATGCCTAAAGATTTGGCATGCAGTTCAACAATTGTTTATTTATCTTACATATTTAGAAATTTTCAGAAAATGTATTTTTRTTTCTCCTAGGGAAAGATTAAACAAGAAAAACAAATACAATAAYCCATACCTAGCACAAGGATTATTTATGAATGGTGACACGATAGTTCCCCCAAAATTATTTTGCCCCAAAATTATTTTGTCCAGTGTAGGCAGTGATATCATCTGGACTGAATCAGGCAGATTCTGCCTATACATTTCCAGTTTACATCCACAAAAAGYTAAAACGTAAATCACTAAAGTCCAATCTGACTCTCCTTCTTTACATGGCATCATACTCTTTAGCTAAAATACCAGCCTGAACATATTGTGAGAGCCTGTTGAAAAGAAAATTTTCCATAGGATGTAAAGAGCTTTGAAATGAGATTTGCAGAACATTCATAGTTTATGACAGTTTCATAAATAAAGCTTCCTCTGATATAAAATGAAACAAACAAACAAACATCCCTCATCTTCCAGCCACAGAATTTAACTTAAGTGTATGTCTTGAGAGYGCTTACAACCTCCTAGATATTCTTCCATGCATGTTCTAGAAATTCAGGCAAACTGAAAAACTGAAACAAACTCAAAACTGTAATGCAAGATTTTGTGCCACTGTTTTTGTACATAAAGAAGGATTCAGTGAGACTTCCACTCTGCTCTTTGTTGGATTGTGTGCTGCTTATACAATGCCATGGAGGCTTTGTTGGTTCAGCTGGATAAATCTGAAATAGGGCTGCCCCACAGCAAATCCATTTGACTGTAATTTCAATTGAAATTGAATTGAATTGAAATTWCACTCAAATGGATTTGCTGTGGGGCAGCCCTATTTCAATTGAAATTACAGTCCCTGGCAAGAAATTACAATTAGACTGATCCATTCTTCAGTTGCAGTAGAGCTGCTAATTCCAAAATCACCAACTATCAATTCACACAATTATAATAGACCCAAACCATTTAAGTATCTGAAATCCAATGTACTTCTTTTTGAGTATCTTTGTTGTGAAGATTTTTCTTTTTTTCCCATGCAGAGCTATAGAAACTTTCTAATTTTATTATCAAACAACAGCTATTATTCTGTGCTTGGAGCTGTAGTGTTATTGTTTTAAATACTATTATTAACTGTTTTATTATTATTTCATTTTTTTTCCCCCATCATTTCTTTAGTCATAAATTAAACTTGGCAAAGTTTTTATCTGATGAAAATTCAAGTTGGGCTTCAAGTAGGAAAATAAATTGTTCATTAAATGCTGGATTTGTGCAGACCCCATGGAAGTAGATTTTGTAGCTAATTACCTCAATTCTTTTCCATGAAGATGCTTAGTCCTGGGAAGCTCTAAAGGGTAAAGTAGCTCCGGAAACAGAGTGAGATGGAAGTTAAATGCACAAGGCTTTGAATCCCATGATAAAATGTATAGAGGGAATGCAAGTTCTCCTCTACAAGGCACTTGACTATTTCAAAATTTCTTTTAAAAAACTCCAGCAGGGATTTCTTTGAAYACATGGGTATATAAGCTTCTCTTGAGGAGCTCCTCAAGAGCTTATATCCAAGAGTAGGAGGCTCCCCAAGAGGAGCTTACATCCAAGAGTAGGAGGCAAGATCTCTACTGCTTGAAAATTTATTGGGTGGGAGATCCTTGACAGTGCCCCTCTGGCATTAAGGGAAAAGATAGATTGCATAAAATTCAGAAAAATATCTACAGAGATCCGCAGCATTTCTGCRTTATTTGAATTCTCATCTATCTGAGTCTGGCACTTCAGAGCRTGAATATCAGGTACATTAAATGTTGGCCTAGTGAATTTCTTGTCATTGCTTTGCAATATTTTYGGCACTAGATTGGCTGCCATCAGAATCTATGAAAAGGTTCTTGTTGACTTGATAACATTTTAATTAATCTCCGAGTGCTTGGTGAAGTGGAACAAAACAGAATCAGATTGTTCTTTCCTTTAATATGACATTTTGGTACTAAGAGGGAAAAAAATCACAAAGATCAGGGAGAGATTACATTTTAGSCTAAAGAGATGAAGTGCAAAAGATGGACAAACAAAAAATAATCCCATGTACTTTCCAGCATGGAAAAAGATTGTGACATGTGGCATTCTGTTAAGGAATATACATTCTTAATGGCTTGGAAAATGTCATCGGAAATTACTATTTTGAGCTTAGCAAACTCCGTCACCTAAAGAGGATTATGAGATTACAATTTTAAGACAAGAGGAAGAACGGGTTAAGTCTCAGCCAGTTCTTGTTCTCATTACTACCATTGTCTCAAGAGGAGATTAAAGTTGTGCCATTTGCTGTTTCCATTAACCCCTTATTCTGAGAAGAAAGTGTCAGTTTGGCATTATTAGGTTCCTTTCTTGGGAGTTCTCTTGGCCATGCTGCTGACCTCCCATTTCTAAGTACTTTCTCTCCTCACTTTGATTGCTATGTGATGAGCCACAGACACTTCCTGTGAGCAAGACTTTCACAGGAAGGTGAGTTTTATCCCAGACTGTACAAACATCACAGTGAGTGAGCAGGCACTCCTGGCAATGAGGAACTCGGAGTACTTCAGATGTAGACTTCTGCCTACACCAAAACTGCCATGCATARTAACAAAAGGCATGAAAGGAAAACCTACTGCAATAGAGGTCATCCAACTGTTACTTCTAATGGACTTATCTGGAGACAAAAGTCAGCAGGCTAATTCAGAATGCATCCTCCTCTGTGCTGATCCATTCTCAGGAAGAAGGRGGAGAGTCTCCTTTTCTCCAACATTCATTCCACTCCTTACAGACCATAATCTTAAAGCCCATTTTGGCTGTTGTGCCTGCCTGCTGTGGGGTGGGACAGAAAGTCCTAAATGGAAAAAAAAAAGTACGCAGAACAGTCTATTGGAAACAGGTTTTCATGCAAAAGAATAATGTGTGTGCTGCTATTTCAAAAGTTACTGRGACAAAAACTCTGGAGGTAATTCAAATAAGAAGGTAGATGACACCCTTAGGGAAATAAAGTATTTAAAGGAATGGGATGGGAGGAAGAGGTTTTACAAATTTCTTTAAAAGAAGAATACTTAACTCAGAAATCAGTCAACATTTACTGCATCCAGGCTTGAGGCCATACTACAGGAAAATGTCTCACACATTAAAAAAAAAAAAAAAGAAAAAAAAAAAAGAAAAAAAGAATAAGGATTTACTTTGTCTATTAGAGATAAGGCTTCAGTTTTCTAGGTGAAGAATTATCTGTTTTTATTTTTTCCAGAGCAATGTGAACTGTGTGGTCTGAAATGGACATGTGAAATGAGAGAGATTTCTGCCTTTCATCTGAGGAAATAAACAGGAGGAGAAAGATACTCAAGTTTACTTGAGATGTATTTACATGGCTTGCAGGCACAGGCCTTAACCCTTCATGCTTTTCCAATGTGGAGCTTTTGAGGGCTTTTTCAGTCCCAGTAGTGATTTACAACTTCTCCCATCATTTATTTACATCAGCTACCTATACAATCTAGGGTAGCTGAGGGAACTCAGYTTAGGAACTCAGGGAACATTAGATACAAGGCAGAAAACAGAAGAACAAAGTAAAAAACCTAAATGATGTTTCATGCACTATAGCTGGTCCTGACAGAACACAAAAGCCAATATGCATTATTCATGAAGATCTATACACAYTCCAGAGAATTAAATACATGCAAACACATCTTTACAGCTTCTTCCCTCCAGGAAGAGAGAAGAAATGAACATGAAGGGAGGAAGAAGCCCACAAGTGCGTTATTGACATCAGTAGACATTGGAAGAGTTACATTTTGGGCTAGATCCCTTTTGGGCATAAGGAGGTTCTCTAAACACCATGATTTTATTTGTAAAGGCTACCTAGAACCAAGAGTGGCAGCACCGCTGGCAGCAGATGTTTTGTCATGTTTGTAAGGGTGACTACAGCAATGTCATAAGACCGAAAATATTTGGCTATCCACAGTCTATAGCAATGTGCCAATCATACTCCCTTGAAGAGTTAATAATTTATCTCCAGAGTTGTGTGAGTGATAATTATACTCCACATGTATATTAATCTCTTGTCCTATTGGAATAGAAACTACCTGGTACATTTCTGTGAGATGTTCATTCTGAAAAAAAAGCTKACTCTATCACGTACTTCTTTGTGCCTAGATTTTGTAGTAAACTTCTCTTTCAGTTGGGCTGAAGTTCACTTTCATCTCTACCTGGAATCAGATGCAAATCTCCTGAGTTATAGAAGAAAAGAATGAAGAAATCAGTACTAGCTTCCAAATCTTCTGAGAAATGTTGCTTTCTGATATGATACAGGGCTCTGACAGATAATACCTGTTACAATAGCTGTCTCTGAGATGAGAGTGTAAGCAAATGAAAATCACTTTTGTCAGCTTTATACACACCCAGTGGTGTTGTGGGTTTACACTACATATATACTAAAGAGAAAATCAATAATAAGGTTCAGGACTAAGCCTTCATTTAGCAAATAATAGTTAAGAACATGTCATAAAATATTCAAAATGAGCAGGACAGTGATATTTTCGTTAAGGATTTCTGAAAAGTTTTTCAATATCCTTTGTGTTTCCTAGTACCCATGTAAGCTACTAGGACCTTCTTTACTCTTTCTATTCATTGAAAAAATCTGGAGCGGATTTCAAGTGATTTTCCCAGCTTGACACAAGGTACTGAGCCATGATTCCTGAGCCTTATATGGCAAAATGTTGTCATCTGCATTGATATAAGCTCCAAAAATATAGAGCTGCAGAAAGAAGAAAGCAATTTTAAGTGATGGGTTGAAATGCTGAAAGGCTGAATAAATTTTTGCTGCTCTTGTGAGAGAGAAGCCAGAGATGAAGTGGCAACATTACAAGAGTGACTGGACCTGAAGACACACAGGATGGTAAAAGAGCTGAGGCATTAAATGAATACTTTGCAAGCAAGAACTCTAAAGGATGTGCCAGCTGAAACTGGCTGTTGTATCCGCTCTCACGGCTGACTTCAGAGCTAGTGAGGCACAGATATTGAATAAGTTCAGAGAAGTCGAAATCAACAAATCATCCATGCTGTGCACAACCTTGGGGCTTTAAAAGGAGATTGAAATAGTACATTGCACAGGTAGGTTCTTCTTCACTCAGCAGCTGTAAATGCCAGATTCACAAATAATCAAGAAAGAGATGAATGCTATAGGCTGAATGTCACAAAGTCTTAATTTGTAGCTACAGGAAGTTCCCATTGAATCACATCTGATGTATTTTCTACTAACACATTTATGCATTTTGCATATTTGCATTTTATGATTTCATTTATGCAGTTAATTCCATATATTCTACTTGCATGAAGCCTGTGTGCATATGCATGTAYGTCTGTACTCATGAAGAGTGCAAATAAATATGTAGCTGTACAACTAGCCTATGATAACTGAAATATAAATATATTAGCATCTTGGGAATTAGCATCTTGGGTAATATGAAGGATGGTATCAGAAAGCACAGCTTTAAATAGAACAGATTTACCTTCACTCTGAGTGACCAAAACACAACTAATTAGAAATGCTGTTTTTTCTCATTTAGGTCCTAATCCCGCAGTCCTTAGTTATATCAATGGAATCACTCCTGCTAATAAGAGCTGCAAGATAAGGTCAGTAATGATTTGTACTTTGGGCTTAGGCTCATATTACTGAGGGAAGGATGATTTATTTTGGTTTTCTAATAGCATATCAAAATGAGCAGACAGTTTTCACAGAGCAAAATGACTACATAAGGTGTCACTTAACCTTGGGATTTGAAGTTATATCTGCTTCCATTGTGCAGTTCCTTCTAGGATAAACACTGGTAGTAAAGTTACATGTCTGAATCTGCTAGAAAAGAACTAGAGATTTCACACTAAAACTTGATTTAAGCATGTTTTATTTAAAACACATTTTTTTTCCACACAAAACTTTCAGATTTTTAAAAACCTTTCAGTGAAATGAACGTGTTTGTTTTTCATCACGAAATTCACATATTTCAACTCTAATGAAAATTTCTACAGATGTGCTTTTGTTTCTTTCAAATAGCTGTCATTCTTTTCCAAAAATATTTTAATCAACATATTTTCATGGTTCTAGTAATGAAAGACTTGTGGGTGCTCTTTTGAAAATTTTGTTTTCCTTAACATTGGAAATTTGTAGGAAAAAAGTTGTAAGTACAGATCAAAGATATAGATATATATATGTGTGTGTGTGTTTATGTATACAGTTATATACAAATTATACTTTCTCACAGTGATTGGACTAAGTTGTCCTCGGTCAATCTTCCTCACTGTTCTCTGGGTGAAATAGAATGAAAATGCAGAGTCAATCTGTTCTAATCCCCTCCCCACTTTTCAAAACACATTCGCTTTTAAACTTGAGTATAAATTGAATTGGGAAAATAGTGGAGTCCTGCATGATAAGCAATACAAACATCACAGAAATCGTACAGAATATGAGGTGAGAATTATTGTATTAGACTAATTCAGGGTTTTTAAAACTTCTAAAATTACTGTAAATTTTTGCTAATTTACATGGAAATCAGCAGTCTTCACAGTTTATGGATATAGGCTTTTGCATTTTAGCAAAATTTGAGACCATTTTCTAACTACTTATCAAATGTTAATAAGTATTATTAAAAAATATCCTTTCAATCATGAATGAAAGCTCTCTATGCCATATTTTTCCAACCCCCTCAACTTACTTCACTGACAGTTCAGCATGTTGTTTCATATTTTTTTTACATGGGATAAACCATGAACCATCTCTAGGGTGATTGTTTTTCTTGGCTTACAGTTCAGTGGAATAATTCTTTGGACCTTATAATTTCTGTTCTGTATCCCTTCAATTTAATGAGTTCTGAACAGAACTAATTGATCCTGTGTGGGCTAGATCAGCCCAGTGTCATCTTCTAAAGCTTTTAYCTTCAACTGAGCAGCCTGAAACACAACCACTGCTGAATGTGTGCAATATAGCAATAGTTAGCCATCAAAATCCTTCACACAGAACAGGCAGAATATGGCTTCATCAAGAAAGAATTATGTTATTCTTAGTCTGATTTACTCTCTGGATTTAAAGAAATTTCATATTTAGAGCGAAACTCTCTCCATTTATATCTTTTGCAAAGAAGAGCAGACCTTTTTGAAGCTCTCCACTTTCATTTGGCTGAAGGCTCAGCTGCTGAATCCTGTAAATCTGTGAAATGCCAGCTGTCTAGTCCTTTACCGCCCACTTCCTAGGAAAGGATTTCATACAATATAGGATTTAGCTCATAAACTGTCTTGAAAATCRCTGAAGAAAAACAATAGTGTTTTCCTCTATCTCTATAAAACATGTGGCCATATGAAGAGTGATTAAAAGTTTTATCTATATATTCTGGGGTAGATCATATTTTAGGGGTGTTATTGGTACGATAAACACGGGACCATCTGCATTATTTGTAAGGAATAATGGTACAATGAAGGTGTTCATTTGTCAGGCCAAACTGGTGATAAACCCATTACACACTCACTATTATTGTTTATTGGAAATGTAGCGCCCTCTATAGGTCTCAACAGTGACTGTAGTGTTGAACAAGGGTATATTAAGAGATAGTCTACGCCCACAAAGCGCTTATTATCTGAATTAGTAAGGCTTAGAGAAGGAAAAGGGGGGGGACTATCATTTTCATTTGAAGACAGAGCAAACTGAGACTGAAGTGAGATGACTTGTCAAGTCTTTGGCTCGGAGAGAATGTCAAATACACAGTCATTGTCCGCATTATTCCAAAGCAGGCTGTACACTAAACAAAATATGAGACTTTTTTGTTTTCTTATTTATATGCCTGTCTGTGAAGAAACTGGAGACTTGTCAGTGTACCAACATGAGCTTCCAAATAAAATAAAGTGATAATATCAAGGAAGGTTTAAAAATTGCTAATGAGTTGCCCAAATATATATATATCTTTTTCCAGCTTTATAGCCCTGTTTTTCAGTTTCTTCCAACCTTAGTCCAGCTTTTTGTTTCTGGAAAACTAGAAACAATTGCTGTATAATGATTTATCACACTTGCTTCTGTCCCAGTACTCAACCAGATCTAGTTATTGGGCCATAGTTTTATTCAAGCTTCAGGAATGCATGATGACCATTGTTTTGCTCAGAATAGTTGAATGTTTATTTTRGAAGACTTAAAGAAGAGGGAAGGATTACAGGTGTATGAGAATGACAGACAGGATGAAAATGGATGAAATAGAGTGGGGGAATTGCCAAGAGTCTTAGAAATCTGGACTATCACATATAGTTTTGTCAGCTATGGATTAACAGAAAAAGAGCACAAGCACATAGGAGGCAAGAAAGATTACAGAAAGGTTTTCATATACATTATGCATATATATATGTGTGGTAAATTGCATATAATGACCACTAACATTCTTTTTGTAAAAACAAGCATATGTGATTCTTTTTCACTGATAAGTTTAATACAAAATAATTAAACAAAGTGCCATTTCCTGAGTTGCTCTTGAAGTGTGTTTGTCCGACAGTCATGACGACTCCTTGATTTATCTGAGAACTGGTAGGGGTGATCCCATTCTGCCTGAAGTACATCCCGTAAGTAGATAATATGGAGGAATTGAGGACATGTGTGCAGTCTAATTTATCTTCTATGCATCAGGTAGGTCTTGTTAAAGGAACTTTTTGTTAACCATATTGCAGCTGCACTGGACATACTGAGCACTGAAAAGTACCAAAATAAGGAGAAGAATCTAATACAGAATGTAGTGCAAGATGTAGAAGTTGTTAGAACCTCAAACAGATGAGTAAGCTCATTTTTCACACATGAGCAAGGCAAAACAAAAAAAAAGGGGGAAAAAAAAAAGATGAAAGTGTAATATCTAAAATTACAATCTCTTTCCCAAAGAGTGTATTATGTCTACTTGAAAATGATTGATGTATTACATTAGTTTTGTGGATGGATTCACATATCAAATCCTTACTGTCACCTCAAGATGAGATCTATAGCTGATGGAGGGTTTGCTTAAAGTAATAATTAGTGATATAAGAAATCAGTGGAGACCTTTCCTCTTATTGTTGCTCTTCCCAGCATTAATTTCACGATCTGTAATCTCGTTTGTTCTTTGGGTTTCAATAGAGTGCACTTATAGTGAATGACTCTTTCTATTATTATGATTTATCAGGAAGAAGGGTTATGGCTTTATTTTCCACAGAATGGGTATTCACAAATAGCCAAAGTAGCCATGGCATCACTGTAACAGAGGACAAAGGACTTTCAAGGATGTACAACAGCTTTGGGGATGCTGCTGTCTATAGGCTAGTGATGCAAAACAAGGCTTTGGATCAAGAACAGCTGAGTGCCTGATCTGAGAGTTACATAGAGGCATAAATCACCTGCAAGTGAAGTACTGTAGCAGCTAAAGATAATACTATCTTGGGCTCAGGGTATGCTGAAACATGCCATGTCTGTTTTGGAGCTATGTGACGGTTATGCTCCTTCCCCATATATTTTCTGCAGACTATGCCTGCTAATACCAACTTAGCAGAAAGAGAAAAGAAAAAAAAATGAGCAACCGCTTGCGCTTACAAGGCCAAACAGATGCCACCTGTGGATAATGAAGGGAGAAATCTATCTGTTTTGGAGAAAAGAGAGGGTCTATCTGCTGTCTAACGAAGGGAGGAATCCGTCTACTGTCTGMAATAAGTGTAAACTTGCGGATAACGAACTTATTTGCTTCCTGAGGCTGGTTTGRACCAGTCTTGTTTTTGCGAAGTGGACTGTCACCCCAACTGCGCATGCGGGAGCAGAAAGCCTTCCTAACGGAGGGTCTGGCATAGAGGATAAGGAGAGCCTCCTTAACTGGAGGGCTCGCCTGCCAGGAAAGAAGCCTTCCTAACGGAGGGTCTGGCATATAGAATAAGTATAAGAAGGAGAGCCTCCTTAACCAAAGGGCTCGCCTGCCAGGGAAGAAGCCTTCCTAACGGAGGGTCTGGCGAGTGAGGAGGAGAAGTCTCCCTCACAAAAGAGATCAATTATAAGAAATGCCTTTCTACAGCAGAATAGTTTGAACTATAACGCGTTCCCTATAGCATGCTATTTTCTTCTCTCCTTCTCTCTCCTTTTGTGCTCATTTTTATTCTGTAACTGTATTATGTAACTAAAATCCCTTAGATAAAAACCGTTGACCAGGTCTGGGACTAAGATCGGATCCGTCCGATCTGAACCTCGTGACCCAACGGGAGGGCTTCCCAAATAATTCTGAACCTCCATATGGTAAATAATCGAAAGTGCCCTTGCCATACCTCGCGAAATCATTGTTCTATCAATAAATCTATCATTATCAATTTCACCCGAGTGAAGTGCATTTTGTCGCTCACTCCCTCACCGCTCGTTCCGTGACAAGCTAGATTATAAGAGCTCTTATTTCACTACATAGAAAAGTCAAAAGGTTAAGTTCAGCAGAGTAACCTAACTTTTGCTTTTGTACTGAAGGGAATGAGGTGTGCTCATGCTATGCCTTTCGTGAGCTTTGGAAGTGGAAGCCAAAGGTGAGAGTAGCAGCATTTGTAGGAGCATTTGCTAGAGTTAGTTCTGGAAAAGCCTGCCTTGTCTTTCTAGGATCTTTCTGAGAATAAAGAGAAAAAMCACAACTGTTCAGATATAATATTACTTTAATTTAAAGCTAGAATAGTCTAGCAGAAAAAAACCCAAAACAATAAAATGATTCCTTAGACCCAGGTTAAGAAGTTGAGCTGAGCTTTTAGAATGTGTGGTGGGAGTTTGTTTTGCTTCAGTTTAAGCACTAAATTTAAAAAAAAAAAAAACTTTTGGCAGCAGGCCATAGGAAACAAGCAAAATGCTAACTAATCATATTTAATGTTAAAATCAATGGTATAGTGTTATGAAAGCCTGGAGGAATAGAAATGTCTTTTCTTAATACACACAGTAATAGACTTCGGGGTCAAAAAATGATATATTACTATAATATCTGCTGCCTTTTAGAATGACATTTGTAATAAATGGCATATATTCCTCTTATAATTCCTTTGTTAGTAGCACAAATTTCACCATCTGTGATTATCATCATAGATGGCAGATGAAAAATTCCCCTCTGCCAATAAACATATCAGTTGAGTTACACCAGGGAGGCACATGGCCCATCACGCATATAAAGAGCTAAGCCACAGTGGTTTATTTAGTGTCATACTGTAGCAATACTTTAAACCTATTTTCATGACAGGTAACCTCTAACCTTCCTAGGCTTCTTTGAGCATAATATCAGATTTCACAGGTGAAGGAATACATCAAAATTAGGGAACCATTTGCTTTCTGAATATGTTTGGCATAGTTCTGAGGATCAACAGTGTATCTTATTTGACAATCAATTTCTGTTCCATCTTGAAGGAAATGTATGACTTAGCTTCAAGCTCTGTTGAATTCCCTGCCACGATCTCTACAGATATGTAAATGAACATCAGCTTCAGAATATGAGATTATGGAAATGCTTAAAGAGCATTATGGCTTGAGTAAGAGGGAAAATAGTCTCTTGCCAGTAAGACATTTTCCCTTTGAAGAAAGTACTAGAGTGGTGTGGAGTTGAGGCTAAAATAGAAATTACATATGAAAAATTGGGAGAGAGGTAATTGTTAAAATGATTTGGATTAGATAAGAGAAATACAAGGTCTGCTTCAGCAGAGAGATTTCATGCCTGCATAGAGAAATATGTGAATTTGTTTTCTGGCATTGACGTTCAGTGAAACTGCACAGAAGAAGTAGTATTTTATACATAATCTAGTTCTACAAACACATCAAGGAGAAACAGGAAGTCAAATGAATATATGGAAATCACTGTTCTATGAGCAAATGGTTTTCAGTGGCAGATGGATGAAGGACGTATAATTGAGGTGTTGTCCCACGGCTGTAGAGGCTCATATCAGTTGCAAAACCATGGATGTCTAGAGCCATTATAGGTGCCCTACGGTATCTTCTAGGTCCCATCCCATGAGAATGGGGAAGTCCTGTTAATGCTGTGTCATATATACCAGACCTACATGCATGACCCACATATCTTAGGGCATCTCAGTGATTTATAGATGCCACTGGCTAAATTGAACATCAGATAACAAATTTCAAATTTGGGGAATATTTTTTATCTTCCAAAGATTTCAGTGCTGTATACAAAACAAACAAATAAGAAAACAAACAAAAGAACCCCAGACCATTTGCATTTGCTATGTGACACACTGGTTATGAAGTCCAGTTGATTCACAAACATGAGACAGTGTTTTGTGATCTCAAATATTGTACATTACTTTTTGGAAATGAATTCTTTTTCTTGGTTTTACCAATAAAACCAAGGCTCGGTCTGGCAAAGGCTGTCTGTTTGCATGTGTACATATGTGTAAGTTTTAAAGTTAATCTTCCTTCACCTAGAAGTATTTTCAAAAATAAGACTTTTCACCCTCACATTTTTACTAGTACACAAAAGTAATCAAAAGAATAAATAGGAAGCTTTTCCCAAATAGGAAAAGGTTGAAAGGACATTATTCAATAATTTGAATTCAGCATTGCTATGTTCAGATTCAAAATGATATTGACAGATAGTCAGAAAGTCAATATTAAAAACAGAATACAATAGACGGGATTAGTGTCCCAGTTTATATATAAAATCTTAGAGATTTTTCCAAGGAGTCTAAATTTGTGCTTGGACTCTTATAAATGGGATCCAATTCTGGATCTGCAAGTCTGTACAAAGACATCTATGTATTTTAGGATGGATGATTCTAACATAGAATCACAGAGTGGTTGAGGTTAGAAGGGACTTCTAGAGACCATTTAGTGCAACCCTCCTGGTCCAGCAGGGACATCTAGAGCACGTGGCACAGAGTGGCATCCAGGCAGATTTTGAAGATCTCCAAAGAAGGAGACTCCACAAGCCTTTATGGAAGCAAATATAAAGAGAATTATTTTCTTATTCGCCATTGGAATCCCATCTGGCATGACTAATTTACCAATTATCTTCAACAGTTATGGAATGAAATGATAAAGAAATCATGCCAAAGGTGTTTTTTTTTTTTTTTTTTTTTTTTTTTTTTTTTTTTTTACAGGAAAGAATGTTGATCAATTGTTTCTGGCTGTAGAAACAAGCTGTTTTCTGGAGAAGTTATAGTTACTCACTTTTCTAACTGAAAGGTAATAGTTTTCAAATAACATTTTAGATTCTAGTGGGCCATCTGACTTGGCTTATTCCTTTGACTCAGATCTTATTTTAATTACTTCGCCACCCTTTCTTGCCTGCTAATGAACCTGTCCTTAGCAGTTCAAATGTCTCACAGCAATGGTGTATGCTTTCAAAACCTTGATTCTAGAGCCAGCACATTTTCTAAATTAAACCTTTATTCCTTTTAAATGCATTCAAGAAGTGAACTAACAGGAATATTACCTCTGAACTTTTTATGAGTGTTATCACATATTTTCTTGATACAATTCTTTTTTGTCTCCCTCATTGTGCTACGTAAATTGTATCCGTTATAGTATTTAAATTCTGTGCTATGTCCTCGTAAGTCTCCAAAAAGGCCATTAAGTGTCATACTTCTGGTTGTATACTAAGACTGAAAAGGACTCTAATGTTAAAATATTCATATCTTTAGATTTGAAATAGACACATGAAAAGAACATAGTTACCTTGAAGCAAAGRTCGTAAACAATGTATTATAAAATGCTATTTGATCAACTTGAAAACAAGGTAAGAAAATATTTGGCTTTAACTTACAAATAAGTATCCATTAACTTGAAAATAAGTATCCAATTWACAAATTCCTCATAAGGACATGTTTTTAGTTTTTTTTGTTGTTGTTGTTTTCTGGTTTTGGAGTCTTTTGGGAGGTTTTTTTTTTGTTTTGTTTTGTATTTTATGGGAGTGAATGTTGATGATTAGGGGAATTAAAAAAAGGAAGAGTTCTTTTTCTCCATCTTTCAGTTAATCTGATTCAGGGACATGAACAGACAAAACCCTGCTGTTTAGCATCCCTTTTGAGTAACAGCAGCMTTTAAAACTGAGTTTGTGTCAGTCTGGTTAGAAGTCAGACATCTTAATCAAARCACCTCCTTCACTTCTGGTGGGATCAAGTCAGTAGTAGAATGGACACTCTGTCAACCACTTTGCTCAGCAGAAATGCAACGTTTAGTCCAGGTGTTCAACCCTWTTGTTTAAATATCTTTCTAGCCTCAGCTGTACAGTGCTTATTGGTTATTAATCTCAAAAGAGAAGGCGGAACTAATTATTTTGGTTTTCCAACTAATGATATAAATACATGGCATGAGTAGGGTAGACCATCTTGTGTTTTATCTGCTTTGCTGTGGATTTAAAAAAAAAAAAAAAATTTTCTTATTTATTCTGCAGAACCTTGCATACATAGGGCACAAAGAGCAGACTCAAATTTATTACAGAGTTCAGTCTACAAAGAAAATTCAAAAATAGTGGAAATAGCTGATAGGCATGGAAACAGAGTAAAAGGAACTGAACTGAGGTAAAATACTACTCTCTCTTTCCCTGTGGATTGTATATGTTTTCTTATCTATCTCAGCTGCAACAACAGGCTACCAAATCTGGTCAGAAAAGCAAGAGTCAGAAGTCCCAAAAGTAAATATTATGTTTCTTCTTTTTAGTATATATCTTATCCCATTTCTATATAACTTAAAGGTGGTTCTGATGCAAAAGGTATCTTTGCATCAAAAAGGAAGAATCCAAATGTAAAAAAACAAATACGTTTTTTCATGGAAGGAAGTAGAGAYGGGGAATTATTAAAATGCTTAAAAATAAAAAAGTTTTCAAAAGATATATTGATAGATTTGAAAAGCAAAATWTGACAGACTCTGGCCAATAAACCCTTAGAGAGCAATAATCCCACTTATATGCAGGGAATCCAAAATGAGAAGAAGGAAGATTCCAAAATCTTAATGTGAATGTGAATTTCTGCGTATATCGTAGGCCTAATCAAGACTGTTAGGCTGTAAATTTTTGTTTAACCTGGAGGACTAAAAGTTTGCTGCTTGGGTCTGCCTCTTTTTCAGGGCTTGATCAATTATGCCTTTATTTTATTAGGATGAGATTTTTAACTTTACATTAAATCATAAACACCTGAGGGGGAGGTGTAAATTTATGAGAGAAGTGCTAAGAGCCCCTCATCTACAGTGACAAAATTGCCACCACTATAATCTCTATTAAGTGCTACAAAATTACAGTGTAACAGCTCTGAAATTACATGTGACATCTGCCTGAATACCAAATCGATTCATTATGTTCAGCCCTATTACAAAAAGCACTTACTGAATTTGTACTGATTACAACTCTCACAAATTAACAGTTACCCAAGCGAACTTACTTCCCTGTGTACATATATTATTTAAAGATCACAGTTCAGTTAAATTGAGGTAATAGTGCAAATAATACTACCACTTAGCATGGAGTGTCACATCTGAGTACAGTACCCCGTTTTTTAAAGCTCTTTAAAAGTGCTTAACTTTTAGAAAACTCACTTTTCCATTTTTTCCTTTTTGGGCAAGTGTGCCATGTCATTCTTCCATCCACTCTCTCAAGAAATGAAGCCTAAAGAGGCAAAAACTAAGAAAGAATATGATAAATGTCCACATTATGCAGAATTTGCCTTTTTGAAATCCCATTCCCCATTGTGCAAGCCAGAATTTTATAGAGATATAAATCACAAAGAAATAAGAAGCCAGTAATGAGATAGAAGTATATTTGAAATATGGATGCAAATCCTCACCACCTGCTGAGCAAAAATAGTCTGCAGAGACTGTCCTGAAAACTGAACTGCCATTAACATCTTGTAAGCACTAAATTTGCAGCAGAAGAATGGTGGAATTATATGTCTGTGAAATGTCAAAGGCCTCTTTGATTTATCTCTAAGCAGAATGTTTCAGCTACATCTACATAAATATTTTAAGAGAAATTTMATTTTCATTTTAGTCACATAATAAATCTTTTTATTGTACAACATCATCTTGTCCTAAATAAGTTACCCTTTGCATATGAGCATTAAGAGAGTTGTGTTCATTCTTCTTTTTGGTTTGATGAATATTATTTGAATATAAAATGTATCAGTKCATTTATTTACATAAAAACCTTGCCACAGGCTGTTTAATCTTGCCTAGAACGTCCATTCATTTAGGCAGAACTTATCCAATGACCATCAATTTAGTACTAGAACTCTCAAGGGTACACCATAACAGAAAACTGAAAAACAAAACAAAACAAAAACACCAACAAAAATCCATCTGGAAGGTGTGAGTAGGTATATTGGCAGATGTGCATACATTGGCAAGGAAAAATTATCAGAGGCTTATTGCGTATTTTATTTTCTGTACATTTTGTAAAAAGCAGTAGGAATGCAGGCAATTTCTGCTGGATTGAATCGTACTTACTGTGCATTCCAAATGTCTTTACTCTTGCATTTTGATCATGTAGTGTTAGAAATGACAGAAATGTTTAGCCAGTAGCTTATAATGTCTCCAGAAGACAAAAAAATGGTCATAGATTACTTTTACTGCCTGATAGGATGCTGAAAGTAAGCACTTAGTAGTAGAAAATGTATCCCGAGCAAGGCGGTGTGGCACAGTTGCTTGCCGTTCCCAGTTGCTGCTTAACATGGAGCACAACCTACAGAGCAACGGTTTGCTGGCAAGACAGAGGAATAGGGGCAAGTATATGTAACTCTTCCACTCTTCTTTCTGCAAGTTTTTTGCTTGCTTTGTTGCCAAAAGAAAATTGTGATGGAGCTGTAAATCTGTAAATCTCTCTTCAAGTATTTGAGTTCTTTCTGCACAAATCACACTGCTCTGCCTTCAAAATGATTATCATATCTGATTTATTTAATCTCAAAATTGCAGCATAGAACATTTGCTCTCGCACTCAGACAGGAACAGTCATATGTGCAAATAGCAACTGGCAGTTGAAATTAGGTTATTAAGGAAGACATTTTCAAAGGCTTAAACAGAAGCTAAGTATCAAGCAGGTCTAGTTATGCTTTTCACTGAGAGCTATGCACCTATCATTCATTTCTGCCTTGGAAGGTTTTTCCATAAAACGGTCCAGTTTTATAAATTTTCAAAAGCACAGGTAAGCACAAGTATATATGCTTACAAACCTTGGCTTTAATTTTTGAAAATTGTTATGTAAAAAAGTTTTAGATTGCAGGCCAAACTGCCATAAGTTCAGWCACCCTTCTCTGTAAGGAATTAAAAGGAAGCAAACATTGAGGTTGTCTAACCAACATCATTTAGCAAAGCTAAGCTGATGAAAAATATTATATAAAAAAGCAAACTAGATGTTATGCAAAAATATCTTGGGCATCTTTAAAATGATGTACTACTTACTGACTGCTACTGTACTAATCATAGCACATAAGTGTGTAATAGATAAGCAGATAGACAGTGATGGAAACATAGGTTCAAAGACAGCCTATTAAAGGTTAGGCTTCCATATAAACCAGGCACAGCAATGCAATCTTCTTTTCATTTCTGCTTTGAAATGTAATTTGTAGTTGTCTTTGTAATTATTCAGTCACTGACTTTTGTATTAAGTCTGTTGAGTCTAGGATTTCTTTTTTTTTTAACTACTTGCAGTCTTCCTCTTGTCTTTCCTGTCTCTCTGATTGTTGTGAAAGCTGACCAAAAAAAGAACTTAGGCAAAACAGCAGTCTACAGGAGAAAACATGCACTTCTTGCAGGTTCTTCAGGCAGGTTTTTAAAGGAAATGGCTTCAAGCTTCTAGGATCATCACATTAGCTTCTCTTTTCCGTAAGTGCATCATGGGGAAGGTGGAAACACAGCAGATGATACACTGTTGTACTTCACACATCTTAGCAAGAAGTTAATTGACCTGCTTATGAAAAGTGACAGGCTCTGCTAGACTTCGTGCTTAATTAAGAGAATCATTGAAAAGCTGTCTGGATAGGATCTTTGGATGTCATCTAGTCTGATCTGTAGCTTGAAGTAGGGCCATTACCAACACCAGATTGGGTCAGCCCTTGCTTTCTCTAATTGCATCTTCTCTCTGCTCAGTCCCACACGATTATGCATTATGAGAGTTGTACAGCTTCCCCAAAGACACTTGGTACTCTTCATCTTTTAAGGCAGGGCACCAGTTCACCAAACACTTTTTAGTTCTGATAGACTTTCCTTATTCCTATTTTCTTTTCCAAGTTCTTGTTTTTTTCCCCCAGATTTATGGCTCCATATGTAAACAACGGAGCTTTCTTACCACAGTACATAATCTGAGTGACTGTGCATGTGCTATACATTTTCCACCTGGATCCAATTTCCGTCCTTTAGTGTAGATATTTCTATAATTGTAACATAGAGGAAAAGTTCAGTTCAGTGGTCCTTATGTTCACTGTTCATTTTTTATCCTGTAGCAAATTACAACAGACTTTATTATAAAACCTATGGGAATACCAACTGATTTCAGATCAGGCAAAAATCTCTTATTCGCTCTGTTACCCTCTGACTACTCCACTCCCAACCACCCAACATGTAACGACTCTTCCGATCTATTCAGTTACAGAATAATTCTGAGCAGACTGATCATGAGGAAGTCAGAGAATTAAATCTCYACATCCTCAAGCCCCAAAAAGTGCTGTAGAAATAAAACCATTCATTTAACTGTGAATTTGTAGTTGGGTGGCAGCAGATTACATAGACTCAGGTAGCTGAAATTGCCACAAGAGAGAGAGGTGTCTCACCGAAAATAGTGCAGCATTTTGAGGTTTCATGAAGTTTCATCAATCCTGAAATTCTACCATTATGTTCCCAGCTTAGTTAACTGATCTAGCTGAAATAGCTAGTATGGTTAATTCATACATCAGTCTGCTCCATTTGGTGAATATCAGCTAAACCCTTCCGTATTATTGTCAACAGTCCATTTCTGAGAAGWTTCCATGAGTAGTGCAGTTCCTTCATGAAACTGCAAAGGAATCCAATGTGTTTGTACAGTGGCATTATAGAAAGATTCTATRTTTTAACTGTATCAGGACAAAATATTATTTWAAGTGTGAACTTGAACCATTTTCATCTGCACTGTTGCAGTGGTCTCGGTTTCAAACTAGCTCTGTCCCTGTGGTTTCCAYATACCACAATCTTCATCCCACTGCCCTGTTTTTATTTTTTTCCTTTCAGGATACTGTTTCACAGGTTATTACATTGTTTAAAATGTTTATGTTTTAGACAAAAGTATCACCTCAGAGTTGGAAGAGAGTGAGTTTTATTCTTTACTGCATCATTTGCACGTATCCCTCTCTACCTTGTGATAAGTACGGTAAGACTGAATTCATAACTCTGATCCAAAACAGTCTATTAGGTCTTTAGCTAATCTTAATAAGAAATAAATATTTCTTTTATGAGAGTCAAAGTTGTATCATTTTTCCCAAATAAAGAATTAAAAAAAAATTAAAAATAATAATTTGATGCTCTTTAGAAATTCTGAGTAGATGTTTAGTTAAGATTTTACTAGATACAGGTTTGTTTAGGCTGATAACCATTTCGAGTTGTTAGATATAATCWTTGCAGGGCAAGGGATGCACTGTCAAATCCTGGTTCATCTACTGGGGAATTGTTGCCTGAGGCTACTTTCAGTGTCTTTTGTGGCAGTAGGAAACAACCTCAGGAGTGGACYGTAAATGAAACATGCCAGTGTCAGAGCTTCAACCCCTCTGTCTTTGCACTCTGCTTCATGCAGTGACTCTCTGGAATCTGCCTACCTCCTGGCTTCTGCCTCCCTGTGTTAGGCTGCAAACCCAAAGTCTCACTCTCTGACAGGTTTTTCCTCACCTCTTTTCTGGGTGAACGGATTGGGTTAGATTTACTCTCTGCAAATATCCKGTTTGGGCTTTGCACTAGCAATTAAATTATCAGTTGCTGGCAAGCAAATCCTGAAACTCTTTTGAAATAGCTTTCTTTTTTCCCAATAGAAGCCAGTCTTGTATCATCTTACTCCGTGAATGAGTGCCAGTCTGCCAGCCTGGTGAATATATCAGTGAATATATCATCTGTATATATATGTAAAAATATGATTCCAAACAGCCGTAACATTTGGGTTGAATGTGCAGAAGATAACACAGTTGAGTGTACTGCAATGCTTGAATGCTTGCCTTTTGTAATTTTTTTTTTAAGAAGTACACATGAAATGACTGCCCAGTGTTTGTTGTTTGTTTTCTCTTAACTCTTTCAGGAGATCTTATTCCATTGAACGGTGGAATATTCGTTCTGTTATGATAAAAATGCCCATTCAGTATAGCATAACTGACATCCACAGGATTACAAAAATGTATGAACTATTATGACTGAGAACAGGATTGGATTCTTTCTTTAGACGGGATGTTTTTAGCATAACATCTTCCTGAAAAATCTAATGGTGTCAGAAACTTACTTATCTTAAAAAAATAAGAACTGTTTTATTCAGAAAACCCAGGCWAAAATGGAAAGCATGAAAATCTGTGACAGGTCTATTTGAGATTAATGACACAATCAATAACATTTTAGACCAAGGAGCTATAGTCTGAACTTGCACAGCTTAGGTAAAGCAATGCTTTCCCCTGCCGCCACCTGTCTTTCATTTTAATGCAAGGTTTGGAACTTGAAATGATACTGTCCCTGGAGAGAACTGCAAAGCTAAATTAATACATCCTGCTAAAATATTTATCAAACTTTTGAAATTCTTTCTGGAACAGAAATCCTTTCTGTAGCTAGGGCGCCACTAGGTACAGATATGTTGCATGAAAGTTATAAGGCAGCTTGCTGTCTCCAAAGTGTCACAACAGCTCCAGCAGCTTCTCAGAGAAGACAGGAGTGAAAATGGAGCCCTCTCCTGTCAATAGAAATGACACTGCAAAGAGTGAATAAGTTTAAAGAATAGCACAACTGCTGAACACCAAAAATGCCAGCAGAGATGAGCAAAAGAGGATTTTCTGTGACACTCCGCAGTACTCGTATAGCATCCATTTTTTCTACCCTGAGGTCTGTAATTGGAAACCTTTTTGCCTGGGAAGCATCATGATATGTCAGGACAGAGTGCAAGGTCTTCACTGGTGAGACTTACTGCCCTCTTAAAATTGCTTTAAATTATGGCAATTGTCCTTCTAGTTTCTGGATTTGAGATGAGGAGGGCAGAAAAACAAGAAGCCTGGTATCCTGCTTGGAGATCCTTTTTACAATGCAATTTCCATAAGAAGACTGAGAGATTCTTGAAGTAACAAAGGTGCCAAAATGTAATGTTGTTCCCTTCGAAGACTGAATAATGAGCTTTATAGATTTCCTGTACAGCCCTCCAGTAGAAGCAAACTAATAGTGTGCAAGGCAGAAGGGAGGGTGAAAAAAAAATGCCTGGGAAGTATTTCGTGTTGTACATCTGTTATTGAAATATAGGTGCCTGTCTAGCTCAGAATCTGTGCTCAACAGAACAATTGTGTGGATTGTCTCTGACTAATGACAATAAATGACCTCAATCTCTGTATTCCCTGGGCAATTTAAAAATGTGATTTTAATATATTGCAGCTTCATTTCTGAACTAGTGTAATTTTGTAAAAATGTTTTGTTTAAAATAACATTTTGCTGTAGAGTGAAGTATAGAACACATTCTGCAATGTGCTCTTGAAAGAAGAGAATTTGGAGAAAGAACATTGGAAACTACCTTTATAGTACAGCAAGTCATATAATCTCATGAAACATGAAAACCTGCTGAAGAGTTTCCCAGTGACTAAGAGGTGACTCAGACTCACTCTCACTTTAATCTTCTTTTGTACTGTCCTATAGTCTTAAACAGCTTCCATTAGTCTAGATATTCTGATGTGTGCTGTTCTACTGATTTCTGTGTTAGGAAACTTTTGGCTTTTTCAAGGTCACCTTTACAACCTTTTCAGCATATATTGCCATTTCTTCACCACTCCATGGGCAACACAGCAAATATTTTACTGCTTATGAGTTAGCACTGATATGACAGTTTAGGACAACAGCTGRGATACACATGTACTTACCATGGAAAAGTTTTTGAGTGCTCCTTCCACATATTCCACAAGAGAAAGATGTCTGCTGATGGCTTTGGATCCCATACTGACCTGACTGCCTATATCACTATTGAAAATATTGCTACGGTCAGCTAGGGCATGGAGGCCCTGATCATGTTCTGTATTGCAGATAACAGAGGGAAGATCTCAGTCCTACCTCAAAGAATTCAGTACGTCTCAGGTTGAAAGAGGCATAATAAAAGAAAGAAAAAGTATGAATATATTAATATAAAAGTCTATTCCTAGCAAGTGTCCTCCTTAATTGATTGATTCCTTCTAGATGTCTCAGCAAAAGTATCTTCAAGCCAAACTGCTGCAGAGSACGGTTAAAAGTGAATCCCCAAAATATTCAAGTTTCTGCATAATTTAGCAAAGATCTAAAGAAATTTAGAGGCTCTTTCAAATCACTGTAAAAGTCTCCCATGTCTTCTTCAGCATGTGCTTCCTCCTACAGGAAGGAAAATCTGAATAATATGATGGGGCCACAATATATTTTCCATTGTGTGAGGATGTAGTTACTAGTATTTCACAATGGAAATACTTCAGTTACAGTGAAACTTTGCAATAGTTCACAGAAACTATTCAAATACTCATCTGTATCTTTACTGTGTCTAGTCTGTATTTTACAGTCAGTGATGGAACAAGGCTGCCCAGAGAGGTGGTGGAGTCTCCTTCTCTGGAGATCTTCAAAACCCACCTGGACATCACCCTGTGCCACATGCTCTAGGAGACCCTGCGTGTGCAGGGAGGTTGGACTAGATGACCTCTACAGGTCCCTTCCAACCCTAGYCATTCTATGATTCTRTGATTCTATGTGTATGACTATTTCCCCTGTCCTTTGCTACTTTACAGTTCTTCCAAGGACTTTACTTATTTTGAAAGCAGAGTCAAAGTGTCAAAGTGCTTTTTAAGCAGGGGATGGCTATCTATATCCTGCAAATAAATCAGGACTCTCCTGCTCAGGTCACACTATAAAATCCACAGGATTTTTCATCAACAAAGAAATCTCAGCAGAAATATAATCATGTGGATTATATTAAACTGGACCTGCTGAAGGACTAACTGAAGCCCTGTAAAACTAACAGGTGTTGGCMAAGTTCAGTATCACATAAGAGAAATGCACAGTGAACTAATTACAGTTTCTGTTCTGTGTATGGTCATTCATTCTGCAGTTTCCCTGAGTAACATTCGCTCTGTGATAGTGGAGCAACAAACTGTCCTCAAAGGTCACATGTGGAGTGGTTATACAGAAGCTGATGATCATTGTTTCTAGACTCTAATTGGAAACTACATCATTCTGACCTGTCACAGCTCATGTGTGTGCACACATATCAGTTGTTCCATTCACGTCTCTTGTGGCCTTAAAGACCATATAATGCTGAAGGAGCTGCTGAATCAGGATCTCTCATTTTACATGGTCAAAAAAACCCACACCAAATAAATCCAATGAATGAGAATGTATTCTACCTTTTATCCAACAATGCCAAAGCTCTTTAGAAACTAACTTTAATTAGCAACCCATGGTGAGGACAAACATAATTATCTTCATTTTACAAAGGGACAAAAACAAAATTAAAGATCTGGTCCAATGTTGTAGTTAATMAATGAAAGAAGCTTCCAGGAGCCCAGCATTCATTAAAGCTGCAAAAAGTGCCAGACTTCAGCAGAATGGAGCGGCAACTTAATCTGGTAGGATTTGTCTAATACTTCTGCTTTCAAGCCTCAGTAGAATATAACCTTCTAACCAATAAAAGTATGTGATGAAACTTTATGGAAAGCACTAAGAACCTAATCTTCCTGGCCAATAAAGACCTGAGTATTACATTATTTAGCCATCTTGCTAATGCAGGCTTCTACTACAGATAGAATATAGTGTATTGAGAGAATATGTTGTATATAGTACTGTTAATGATAATATATGTGCAAGCGCCTAATCTTCTAGGACAGTCATTATAAAAGATAAGCATATCAGTGCCTCTGTCTTCAGTGAGATTTCCCTCTTTTCTATCCACACTAGCTAAGCACTTAACTTAGGTCCCAGTTCATTTTATTTGAAAGGCTCAGACATTATTTTCCCCCTTCCCCAGCACAATTTATAGCCAAAGAGTCTCCAATATTTGATACGACAGGTATTTGTATAAGAGCAGGTGTTTTGTGTGTGTGAATGTTGTGAACATTCACCTGCTCTGGAGGTTACTTCTGAACAAGTTGTGAGAACGTGACTCCTTCCAAAGCTTTTTTTTAAACAACTTTTACAATCTAAGTTAATAGTAGATGTTCTGATCCCTGCTTTTAGTAAAGGGGAATGAGGGAAAAGGAATAAAAGCAGAAAAAGACTAACTGCAATAGGACAAACTGGGGGGAATGTATCAAAGAGATGTGCATGCAGATGTCTCACTAGTGATTTGCAAAAGGCTTCAAATGCTTGTACCTCAGGATGAGTCATTATCTACTAGACGTCGAAAAGAACTGAAATCAGTCAGCTCTCAGCACATGCCTGGTATAGAGTAAATCTTTATGTAACATTTAGTAGACCTATTATGCCACAGTTTCATAGGCTTCCTCCTAGCTGCTAAGTGATCTTTTTCTCTGTGTCAGATCCTTAACACCATTTTCAGAGGAAGATGCTTGTTTCTTTTTGTGGTAGAATCTTTTTTTTTTTTTTTAATTTATGAATTCACAGCATGGCTGATTCCCTGGACCAGTCTCATGTGCCAGCCTCCCCTCTTCCCACCACAGTCCAGGTACCAACTCACTCCAACCGGATTTAATTTCTTCCACCAGATATTAACTATAAACCCCAACTGCGCTGATCCACCCTGCCTGTTATTTCAGGTCAGCTCCTTGCTTGTGCTCTGGATGTAATTAGCTGTAGCTAGCACAGGGTCAGGGCTGCGCTCCTCTGCTTTCAATGGGAAATGCCAGCACACGCCCCACACACAAAGTCCCCACAGCAGCTCCACTCCCTGCTTTACACGGCAGCATCTTGAAAGCAGAGGAGCAGAAGCAAGCGAAAAGGAGTGTGCCTTGGTCTGATTCTTCTCCTGTAGAWGATTAAGTCTGCCTGAGCTTTTATTTACTGAGAGTCTTTAACTGGCTACCCTTTATATAAGGCAAGACCTGTTTTCTGGTTAAGGAAATGTGCGTGGGTGCAGAGGAGGCAGCCGCAGGCGTGCGGAATTGTGGAGGTTATTGCCGGAGCGAGGAGTTGCCAGGCAACTGCTGTTGTGGAGGCAGCAGGGAGGCTGTGCCCCGCCGCACGTGCACTGCGCCCGCGTGGAGCTCCAGCCTCACGCACGGCCCGCTTGGCTCCAGCAGGGATGAGGGAAGCCGGGGTGAAGTGGGGGCACAGGGGGTTTGTRCGCTTGTTTTCTACTGGTAGTGAGATGTGTCTGTGTGAGAAGTGGTACCCAAATTGCTAATAAAGCAGCCAGTGTTTGAGAAAGTAGTGATTTTTGGCTGCACATTGTTTTCAATTACGGAACTTGTTCTCTGTTTCTCTTTGCAAGAGCACTTTTGGCTACAGTAAAGTGGTGTATATTCTTCTGCATTATGCTTTTCAGATAGATTTCCTTTATTATTAGACCTATTGTTGCTCTAACATGGGTGGAATTATTTCTGTATTTTCATGAGGAAAGGTATAAGACTTTGTGTCTGGAGCAGAACTATACAATATTTCAGTGCATTTTTCAATGCAATAAAGGAGTCTCACTTCAGTAAAATCATACATATCTCCCAAGCCAATGGACTGGAATACTCTGTCAAACATTCAGGGTCCTTAGTGTGGTCAGTATCAGATTCTTTGACTGTGCAGGATCTGTGTTCAGGATCTTCTRAGCATGCAAGAATAATGATGGTGGAGAAAGACATCCAAATTTGCATATAAATGTGAAGAGAAGGTCAAATTTTTATTCCAGTGGATTTATTTGGAAAGCACTGTTTAGGCAACACTATCAAAAACTAGTTGTGATGTGTTAGTTTTGATGATAGATGATAGACTTTCCAAAGAGACCTAATGCCAAAAGACACAAGTAAGATTGAGGTACAATTAGCACAGTTTTTCTRTAGCTGTTTACATATTTCTAGCAAGTTCTTCAGTTGCTTATTGATCAGTTGTTCAAGATAGGGTCTTCCTAGTTCTCCTGATGGGATTTATTCTGTTCTGTGTAAATCACCAGCTAGTCACTGAAACAAGCATGAGCATCAGGGTGTCTCATGTCCCAGATGATGTCTGAACAGTCAGGCTAAAGTGTCAACCCCTGTCTGTCTGTCTCTCTCAGACTGCACTTGTAGCAGCTGAATGGATGAGCAGGACCGTGTCATCCACGTTTCTGTGACAGCTCAAGTCCCAGGCACACCACTAGAAWAAACTGCCAGGTCTAGGTACATACATAGGCCCTGCTGTTACTGCTAGCTCTTGAGGGAGACTTCCTGCCACCTGAGCTGGTGTTTGGAGATGACATGCCTGCAGTGCAAGATATATATATATGTATATGTATATACATCTATATCTATATCTATATCTATATCTATATCTATATCTATATCTATATCTATATCTATATCTATATCTATATCTATATCTATATCTATCTATAATGAAGTTTGCATAGCGGCTTTCCTCCCTTGTGTGTGGAGTTTTAGTGGCTACTAGGATGTGCTGTTATTTGATATCATCCTCTTATTTACCTGGAGCTTCCCATGAAGATTCCTTTCACTCATTGATCTGCATAAATAATACCCATAGCACCACTCAAATATGACAAGATTTATGAATTATTTTCTGAGATTTCAATACTAATTTTTGTGTTAACATTCATCACAGAAAATAAGCAATGTTTATAGAAGTATATTTTTAAAATCTCATTCGTTATATTTTTTTCTTTTCTCAGATCATTGCTCATTTAGTTCCTTACAGATTTAGACCACTGGGTGTGCTTTGTTCAGCTGAACAATTTATGTCATGTAGAGACAGGTCTTTCCTTCAGGTATTCAACAAAGCAATTAAGAAGCCTCTGAATACAAATGACAGCCTTATGTGATGGATATTTACATTTATATCTCCTCTTATTCAGTTGCTGTTTAAATCCAGCATATTCATTTTCTTTTATACTTTCCTGTCAKGGTTTTGTTTCCTACCATTGGCTTCCATGCACAGAACCAGTTAGGCAAAGCAGTGGCTCTATGCTCTCACAGGTTGTGATTGTTGAGCATTAGGAAGGCTTGAAGCAATGAGAAACTGCCCTAAGCAGCCCTAGCTTTCTCCTTTGGGTACAAAAAGACATCCTCAATATCATATTCTAGTTGCTCCTCTACACTGCAGAATTTTCCATAATGACTCTAGAACTCAGTCGCTGCAGGAGGCTAAATGCACAATATGCCTACTGCTGGGGGAAAGGTGGTGTTCAATCTCAGTTCAGCAAGAGAAAAGGTCCTTTCTTTTCTATCCTTTCTGTCTCCCCCTCCAGTTGCTTGGGGCCATGCAAACCCTGTTGGATAGATTCTTTGTCCTCTACTTTGCAGGACAGATTCATCTGAAGAGAATTTCAAGGCTGAGGAATAAGTCACTCAGTCAACGCATCTGACAGCAAACAGATTCATAGCCAAACARGAGAAAGTGACTGCAGGTTTTGTGGAGATCATTTGGTGGTCAGCTATTTTAGATGCCAGTTCTTATCAGAATCTGGTTCCAGATGTTCTGGTTCTTAGAGTGTTAGAGAAACTTCAAAGCAGCACAAAGGAGTTTTAAYGTCTATATATAGAGATAGATATATATATCTCCTGAAATACCATAAGCAGTGGCAGCAAATGAAAAGGTTGTCTGTGGTGTGGCTGACCTGAGGCCATGCCAGCTGGCTGAGTTCTGAAACAATAAGAAGAAAAATAGGTCACTTAGACCTCTTAGTGTTCTTTCACTTTTCAAGCCGTTAGCAGACTGTTTTGCACTAATGCAAACCCCAAAGCTACTTCACATAACATTCATGATCTTAATAATGGATGCAAACTTCTGAAAGCATGATAGAATAATCATTTAGTAGTCCAGATCAGCTTTGAGAAAAAATGTTGAAAATGTGGCAGAGACAACCATTTCCATGATTTTTTCAGTACCTTTTAATTTCAGATTGGCTTGGAAACACAATGAATTATCATTATGCTTTTTTTTGTGCCAAGTTTGCTGGAGAAAAAGGTCTGAAATTGATGCATTCCTATCACATCTGGGGATTGTCAAGCAAGGTAGTTTTTCTTTCACGTGGCTGGTCTCAAATGAATGAAATACAGGAACTCCTACACTGGTCACATCCCAGATCAATTCACTTTAATCACTTCTCTAAAGCAAAGAGTTTTTTTTTAATAAATAAACAACAACAGAAAAAACACAGCAAAAATATGCAATATAGTTACCTCTTTTGTATGACTAGGATCAGTGTCTGCTGACTCTGTGGGTCTTCTGTTCAGAAGCATAATACAGTAATCACCAGATTTAGTGATAACTAGTGATTAAGTGGCAGTGATTTCCCTTTATTTATCTCCAGGAGGTTTGGAAATCACTGGATATGTGAGCCTTTTTTTAACATGTCTTTAATCAAGGAGTACTCCACCTCCTTGAATATGCTAAACCTGTATAAGTAAAGAAGAGTTTTGGGATGGGGAAAAAGAACCTGAAAGAATTGTTTGGATAATCTTAGAACATGCAGATTAAGGCTGGGAGAGCAATAAAGAAGAGCAAGATTCAAGATGACTGTCATTACAAAAAAATCCTTGACAGGCCAAGCAATTAAAGTGAAGAGCAATCTCCCAGAGAAAGAGAAAGAAATTTCATCATCAGGAAATTGAAAATTAAAGCAAATCAAGAATTATTTAAAAGGAACAACTTTGTACTGACAAGGGAAAGTATATGAGACAAAGTTTTTCTGCATCAGTATTTCTACTCTTAAGTTTCTTAGGACTAATCCTGTGAATATTCTTTCGCTTTT
>PTEX01000007.1:9443463-9469348 GCA_003342815.1 Eudromia elegans | reverse complement strand
TTTCTTTTCTTTTCCTTTCTTCCTGAAATATTCTTCTCTAGCTTTATCATGCTGCCTAAAACAAAAGCTAAAAGAGGTTAGACTTAAGTTTGGTTGTTTAGCCTGATCTCAGCAAGGCAGCCGTGCTAGTTTATGTGTGGGTCAGCCTCTCCCCAAAAACAATTTGGTCTGAGCAAGGAGTTCCTAAACACTGTTACAAAGCACAGAATCATCCTACAGCAAACTGAGGTCCAGCCCTGTCTACTCCTCTCACTAGAGTGCGTGTTTGGTACTGCTGTGTGTAGTTGTTTGGAGAAGAAGAACTTTTTGAAAATGTTAGGTAAGGAGTATGAAACGCTACCTCAAACTCTGCAGAATTGCAAATGTTTTGCCAGTGCTTCTAGTTGCTCCTTTTTTCTTTTCTGTAGAGAGAGAGAAAAAAAAAAATAAAAGAGGAGCTTAAATTTAGACATAAAATACAGTAAAGCTTCACTGATGTTTTCAGCTAGCTGTGTGAGAGTGCATTCTTACTGCCTTTAGAAAATATTAATGGCAGAGCCTTGGTACTACCTCTGCACTCTGAAAAAAAAACTTATTTAGTTTTCACTGCATTTTTTTTAAATGAATAGTAAAGCCATGAAAGAAACATTGTGGCTTTGTTACATGGAACTACTCTGTTCTTCTCTTTTTATTATCAAAAAAAAATTAAAATGACCAGTACCTATAATAGAAAGGAAAGCTTTATCTCTCTCTATCTCTCTCTCTTTTTTTTTTTTTTTTTTTTTGGTTGGTATAAAAAAGAGCAATAAAAGAGCAAATATGAATCCAGTTCTTTTAACATAGTCTCTGTGACTTCTGCAGGCCAAGAAACCAAAGAAATAAATCACTGATGGCTACAACTGTAGTATCTCTGTAGATGTATCATATGCCATGAAGCATAAACCAGATCTCTTGTCTCTCTTGCTTGAGATGCTTACACAAAGTCTGCAGAATATGGGTAACAGTCTCAGTTACAGAGTGAATTGCAAAGAGCGCCAGAGGATAAAGGCTGCCATTAGAGGCGTTTTAGAGAGAGCAACAGAACTAGTTTTRGTAGTACGGACCAGACATGACAAGTTGTTCAATGAATTAATTGAGACTGAATTACATGGAAGACTATGCTTTAGTTCAATCTTATTAKTTTTCAGTCTTATTATTTGGACAGCTTTGGCTGGCTCTACAAAGCAAGGAGGATATACCTGTTAAGCCTCATGTTTCACCTTAGAGAACTTTCTGAGGGAACCGATGGTCCTGTGCTTCAACCCTGAATCACTGTCACTAAGTCTATGCTCTGCAGGGTTGATAAAGCTCCATAAGTAATGTTTTCATCATGGTAAGTGTCCCTCCGATCAAGCGCTCTTACTGCTGAGATGATCTTTATTACTACAACACTAAAGCACTAGAATCAGCTGTTAGGAGTCAGAAAGTCACATGGACTCAATCTCTTTAAGTGATGGAGGAAGAGTAGGAGCATAGTTTGCTTGTATTCATGCAACTGTGTTAATATAGTATGGCAGTCCATTTGCTATGTTTTTGGAGGAAATGTATTGATGCAATGTGAAATGCAATTGCTACTGATAAAATTTAAAGAGAACTTATTCCTTTTTAATATCCTTTTCCCTATTACAGGACACATCTGAACAAGCATGATGAAACACAGGTAAGAGGCTGGTCTTTTCTGTTCTGGAAAAAGGAAGTAGTAGAACCTGAAAAAAAAAAAAAACAAGATAAATGAAAAGAGTGGGGAAAATGAAATATTGATAAATTTTGTGATTGTGTTTGGAGACAGGGAACAAGAAAATGTTGTTAAGAAGTTCAGAAAAAGCAAACAGTTTTTGAGAAAGGAAGAAATATCCAAGTGTGCAGATAGGAAGCAGAATAGCTTAATAGCTGAATACCTGCTTATTAAAAATTACTTATAGATACTGGATAAATGTGAAACAGAAACATTCCACGAGAAACATGGATACTTGAATGATCTGAAGAGTCTTGAAGGATTTAAAACCATTTACATCTATAACAATTATGTCTTAAAGTGAAATCTCAAGTGCATCTCTATTTTCATGGGTAAATATGAGTCAGGACTGTAAAACTATGTGACAGAGCAGAGGTTCTCAAAGGCTGAGGAACTAATTGCCTTTCCTTCCTTTCTTTTTCCTGCAAATCTTCTGTATACTTCTGGAATTTTTAAGGCTGATTACCTTCACATTGATATATTTCTTCTCCGGGAGATGAAAAATGCTTCAGATGTGCACTTGATGTGCTTCTAGGGACTCTGCTGCTAGAAGCAGTCTGCYTTGGCTATAGACATGCTTCTTTCTACATTCATTTTCTCCACTATTTTAGATGTCCTTTCTCTTGGGAAGAAGTGACTACCCTATGTATCTTTGTCTTAAGTTACATCACTGGAAATTGTGTTTGCCCCTGTATTTTCAATCATTGCAAATTCTGTAGGCCAAGGAGAAAAGGTTAGGCTTAGGCAAATGCTTAGTTTTGATCTCCTGCATGGCTGYGGAGAATGACTGCAGCTCAGCTTTCATTTTTTTATGAACTTCCTTGAAGAAGTCAGGGGAAAAATCATGGCATGATTCAGTGAACGGAAGGACCTAACGGATCAAGTCAAACAGTCTTTACACTGTTTCAAGATACAGAAAAACGGAACTTGTATGTAATTTCTGTAAAGAATTATCTGGAAAACTATGAAAAAGAGCTCCACTGTGTAGCATGGACCCAAAGAGAAATCATGAAGCTGATATAAGTAAGACTGAGTTTGTACATAAATCATGTTCAGGCTGTATATTCAAACAATTTAGTAAAGGTAGCACTATGGCAGTGTGTTTATATCATAGGTAGTGCTTGACACAGTGCAGCAGAGGAAAAATGTTTTTTAAGACAGTACATAAGAACAATTTGCTAAAAACAAGTTCACTAACACGAGTCTATTATAGTTACTTCAGAATAAGCTGTGTGTGGTAAGGTGTGCCTGTTAAGTAGAGATTAGGCAGCTGTTGGAAAAATGGCTCACCAATCATGCTTACACAGGCATGATCCTTTGTCTTCCAGATAAAAGTATGTATAGAGAGGTAGCTGGCATATTATACACTAAGTTGAAATATTTGAAATGCTTCCTATTCATGTAAATGTACCCAAAAGTCTATGGTTTTACAACTTGTCTTTACAAATACAATTATAAAATAAATTTGCTATTATTATGTTACAACTGTAAGTGGACTGTTTTTCTTTTCCAATTTACTGAAATGAATTGTAAAAAAAAAAAGACTATTTTCATGGCTGGATAGGTCTTTTAATGAATTACTGTTGTTTCAAGGTAATAAAGCAGCTTTCATATAAAAAAATGAATTTGTTATGATACATGTTTTCTATGAAAAATAAATTCAATTTGCCTCTATTAAATATCTTTCCTTTCCAACCTACATATTTAATAATGGCAGTTTGTAAAATGTTTATACTGGCTGTGTGTGCATACATGCTTTTGCTTCCAACAGAATTTTCAGAAAGCACACAAAAAGACCTTGCCTCACAACACATCTGAATCTCTATTAAAAATGCATGAAAGAAGCTGGAGAAAAATCAAAGAACTGGATTTTCAAAGTTCCTTTTTATAATCTAAGTGGCAACAATTCACCTAATTACTTTTCCCTGTTTTAAATTCTGTTAATTGTTTTCCAGTGCACCTCTTCTCTAATACGTGAGCACTGTGATATAGCTTACTCTTAAAGTGGAGCAATAGCAGAAGATGAAAGAACAAAAAATGAAAAGAACAAAAGATGCTGGTGCCTCCTTTACAAATAACTGTGACTTAATCATTMGTAACTAGAGCCACAATGTGTGAAGCAATATGAGCAGAAGCTTTTTTTTTTGTACAAATCCCCTGTCCTTTTCCAGCTACCTAACATGCTTTTTAGTGGGCTAAATTAACCCTTTTGCAGAGGGCTCGCACTTGACCAATGCTCTATTTCTGTGCTACTTACACTCTGCTCACCTTGGTCCTTTCTAGCAGCGTGTTGAGCAACGGTTAATCTAGCTCAAGAGGGAGTAGTGAACCTCATTAGTACAAGAAACAAATGGAAAGGCCAAAAAAGAGATTTGGGCTGCATAATAATATACTAAAATCTAAGTTATTTATAATATGATCTTAACTACATCTATACAGTAAAATAATTTTTTAAATTCAAATGGGACTTCTTTCTTCTGCTTTTACCACAGGAAAAACAGGAAARGCTCTCTTGTTTTTGGAGATAGGTGGAGGAAATTTAGTCAAAAAAGATCTGATATGGATTTATRTCATATCAGAAAAACTTAAATGAAAAAGAAGCAAAGACAGATAACTGCATATAACGGTCCCTTTAAATAATTTTGGCATGTTTTCATGCTTTTTTTCATAGTGATAATTCAAGAGATCTATCAGATAATTACTTAAATATATGAGATGTGCTAACCATCCAAGGGAAAGGTTAGTGCCGTCATAGGCCATGTAAATCTTCTTTTATGAAAAGGAAGGCAAATGAAATGATCATCTAAGTCAAAGTTTTATAAAATATTGGCCAGGATTATGTTTGCTTTGGGAGTAATTTTATTCTAATCCTTCCTTTGAGATTCCATTCCTATTTTGATTAGATGATTAATCAAGTGATGTCATTGAAAGGCAGGTGGGAATAAGGTCAAAACTGCAATATGCTTACCTCAGGAATTACTGAGTATCTCTTCTATGGACTTTCAATTAGTGGCATGGATCTTTAGTTTCCAGTGGTGGTCCTCATAGATGCAGCTGTGTAGAGAATTGAGAATATGCTGTTTTCAATATATGCCAAGATCTATCCTAGACTGCTTCTTAACAGTRTTCTACTATAACTGCTACTGCTTTATTTCTTTTCTACTAGATCAGAATTTTAATTCTTAGGAGATCATAATCTGAGGTTTTTGTTTTAAAGGATCTTGGCAGTTTACATTCACTGATGATCCAGGCATTTATTCTCATGTATTTTTACAGCGAGACCTCCTGAGAAATCTGACTCCTTCCCACTTCGGTGTTGWGACTGCTTAAAAGAGTTGACTTTTATGGCTAGTGCATCTCTGTCTGGCATTTCATTTGGCAATAAAGTGTAAACCCCTCACTCTGGAGCTGTGCAGCTTAATGTGAAACAAAAGGAACAAAATTTTTATTCTTCAGCTTTCAGACTGTTTTAGACAGAAGCAATCATTGCAAGAAATCCTAAGGAAAGATGACATTCAATGCAGAATAGGAAGAAGCAAGTAAAGGGCAAAGGGATTTTCTATTACAACTGAAAACAACAACTATAGTGATTTCTGAGTCTGTATTTGGGGTGGTAGATCTGGCGGTTTCATGATTCCTGCAAAGGTTCGGTTGCTCTGTTGAAGTACTGCAAACAAGGCAGAGCTAAATGTCCTGCCGCACACAGAGCTCAGAAACAGGACCTTGGACTTGAGCGTAAAACTAATTTAGTCTCATGGTACCCAATGGCAGTATAATCTTTGTTATTCACAAAGTCCAGGCTTCACCTTTAAGCATTAGTATGAATGTCCAAATATGAAATTGCCTATCTCATGAGCTAGACTGACACTTGGACATAGAGGCTCTCAACCCTAAAACTCAAGTGTTGAATTCCTTGTGATTTCAGTATCTGTTGCAGCAAATTTCCAAGTGTACTTACCTGTGAAAAAAGGATCCCTGAAGAAGAGCTTTTTGCAAATTTAGCAAGCCAGGTCTCAGTGCCTGAAAAAAACCTAACAGATAGCCAACAGCTAGAAAGATTTCATACTTAGTTGCCAGTAAAAACTTTTAGGGTTTTGGATATGTGACTTTATTGTGTTGCATCTCCTTACTCTGAAAAAATGTAACTAATAATACTTTAAAGGCTGTTTTGAAAATTAATTGAAGTATGTTTAGCAGCGCTTTGAAAACCTCCCCTCCCCTATAGCTGCCAAGTGCTATTATTGTTATTGTGGAGGGAACAAAAGCATCTGCCGGCGATTGGCCCAATCCAAGCCTAAAAATACCCAGAGATAAAGACTCCCAGAAGCTTCAAAAGAAGCAGCCACCAAAGCTTATGCTGAAAGGAGAAAGTGCTGGCAGCGTAGTAGGAGAACTAAGCAAAGGATATCTATCTTTTCCCATTAATGGTTTCACATAGGTTACTCATTAGGCTTTTCTTTGAACAAAAACGTAMGGTTTTTTTTTTTGAAAATCCCTTTATAAAAATAAATCTCATAGATTTTCTTCACAAAAAGCACACAAAAGAGCTCTTTTTAAATCTACCTACACTTTATTTTCACCTATAATCATTCCAACAATTTTCCTCACCTTTCTATCTGATATAGTTTTATAATTATTGTCTGTCATATAGCAATTTATGCATCAAGTACTCCTGTGTTAAAAAATATAGGATGTAAGTTTTAATGAGTGACATAAATTCGACACATTTGTGAAGATGCTTTATAAATAATAAAACTTCTAAATAATATGACAATTTTTTTTCTGACTGTAATAACAATAAGAAGGAACATAATCAGTATTTATAATTCTGAGGAGCTTAAGGAAAGAGTGCTGTTGAAATGATCTGCACCGGGTCTGCAAATTTGCTGGTACAATGGAGATTTGGTTAAGGATGGGATGCATACAAAACCATGCAAAGATGCATACATATGTGGCACCAGTTAGCTAAATATGTTTCTTGGGCTTTCGCCTGCAGTATTGTATCACTTATGAGTAGAAGCACCTTCTTAAGTCACATTTGATACTCTGTAATCATGTTTTTTTTTCAGTGCCAGTATATAGGATGATCATTTCAGGAGAAATACAGAAAACTGCTTTTTCTCCACAAAAACACTTCTTTACAGATGATGTTCAAGGTTAGTGAAAACTGAATTTTCAGAACTTAAAGGAGGAATCAGTGCTGTGTCTGTTCAGACCTTCTGAGAAAATCCTTCCCCCGATAAATAGCAAGAGCTATATTGTGCAGTGCTGCAACAATGATTTTGTGTAGTTCTGTCATGAGGAATAATTCACAACAGACTTGCCTAATCTAGGGAGATTCTGAACATTTARTTATGACATGATTTATAGATAATTCTGAACTGTGACAAAGGAAGGTGTTTGGTTAAACAGAGGATATTGTTACTGTGTTGCTAATGGGAAGTGGTTGAGCTTTTAGAAAAACCTTTCTCATACCTCTTGAACATCCTTGAAAATTCCTTTTGCTTCTTTTCTTGAAAGTGCTACCAAATAGGCTAAATCCTGTGGAGAGCTTTCACTTCCAAACTAGCTTAAAATTAAATCCTACATATTGCATATTGAAATTTCACATGATAAAAGAAATAAATTATAATGCACAAAACAGAATCTTGCTATATATTCCAGTCTAGATGCTTGTCTAAAGATAGAAACCCTCTCCTATGTGTTTTAATATTCTTGTCCTTCCATAAGTGGGGATTCATCTTTGTTTGTAAATTGTGAGGAGAAAGGAAATTACTAAGGATGTTTAACCAACAGCTCATTAAGGAGATAACATTCTCCCATGGTTTCCAGTATGAATCACAATGGTTTCCTACAGAGCTCTTGTGCAAAACTTAGAATTAAAAAACAAACAAACAAAAAACAAAGAAAACATGGAATTGTGTTTATGGCAGTGAAGCAATATTTTCAAGACTGAAATGTTATTTTCATGACTTGATCTCCCAACCAGTACAAATAAACTCACAATAGTTCTCTGCACATAATGCAGCTGCTCTACCTTATAACTTCTCCTTAGATTTTGACTGGCAGCAATAGGGAGAAGTGAGTGAAATTCTCTGTTCTCTGCTCAGTTCTTTCTGAGTGCACTTGAGAATTTCCTGTTAAGAGTGACCGCATGTTTATGTTGGGACAGTCGTGGAAGAGAAATTCACTAAAGGTATAAGGATAGTGTTCATTAGAGCATGCAGCAGTCCCTTTCTGAATGCTGTGGTTCAGACTATTTGCCGTAGCTAAATTGAAGGGAATATTGAGGTCCCCATAGCTCATGGASAGTTTAGTCCAGTGGAATTGGGCTGCTTTATGGTCACACTGACCCTGCTGCATGTTTAGGCAGTGCAACAGTGGAATGGTTAACTCAGAAATATATGGGGGGAACAGCGGAATGTGCTTAAAGAACATTTGAAGCAGACAACTGCATGTGTGGCTGAAGGCACCCCTAGATCACCAAGAGAAATAGTGACATGGTGGGCAATTAAAGAGGAGAGTGGAGTAGCTCAGAAGATGATGAAAAATTTCTTTCAGTCCCTGTTGTAGAAGCCACTGGGGAAATTCCTGTTCCAAGGACACTTTTTTAATGGAAATAACAACATAGTCTTGACAGAGATTGAAGTCTCAGAGGAGGAAGATATGGAGCAACTCAGCAACTAGGACAGCAGAATATTCATCTGAGAGGCCTAAAGTAAGGAAAGTGTGAAGCAGCAGAGTTAATGAAAAGGAATTTACCCTTAAATTGGTTACCGTTCTTGAAAAGGGGAAAATCACTTATCTGGTTCTCAAAATGAAACAGAACCCAGAGAAAATCCTGGGAATTACACTCTGGCAAATTGTAGTTTTACTCTGGGGAGCACCCTGAAAAGCCTAATTAAAGAATAAGGTAAGTAAGTGTAACCTGGTATAGTCATGCCAATACAACTCCTCTAAGGAAACTGTGTGACTCATTTATCTTGCAGAGTTATTTGAAACAGTTAATAATGTGGATAGATGAAGGTGGATGTAATAGTTCACTAGGGTGCTGGCAAAGATATACTCTTAAAAAGTTTACAAAAATATCTTAAATGGGCACAAGGATAATCACAATGTATTAAACAGCTATGAAATTAAAAGAAAAAATAATCCCAAATGTTCTTCCCTGGCATCCATACAGATGGCACCGTAGGCTGTGTGTTTTTTTGCATGCTGTGGTGGTTTGTCCCATGAGAAATGCACCAGGTTGCCAACACTTTATTGTCCTCGGTGTGTTGGGTTGCCGTGGTGGTTATTGAACCAGTGAGTGTGTCGGCCGTTCTGGGGGAATTTGTAAAGCTTGCAGAGAGGCACCTATCTGCCACGAGCCCAGCACTTGTGGGTATGCCCAGGAGGCATTGAGGAGCTGCAGGACAGCCACGTATGGTCAGTGGCCTGGCAGATCTCCAGGACAGCAGTGACTGTGGTGGTTTTGTTGATGCTGATGTGCCACAAACCCTTACAAGATAGCTGTGAGTGACTTCAAAATCATGAAGCATAAAAAAMCGCTGTGTCGTGATGAGACCTAGAAGCTGCTGCTGTAGTGCTGATGCTGCTGTACACTTTATGTCACTTCCTGACACAACAATCTTTCTGCGAATGCATGAAGTTGTGGTGGGGTTGATAAACCACATTCAGTGCCTGCCCTGAAGAGCAGAATCAGTAGAGAGTAAGCCAGCACTGTATGGGCTTGAGAAGTGCAATAATGAAAATGGAATCAAATATAATATTATAAAAGTACATGTACTTAGGAGGAAAAGTTTCTGCTAATAGCTGAGAGCTGATCGGCCAGAAGAGACAGAGTTGAAGAAAGATGTGTGCGTATGAATCAATCACAGACTGACAGCAAGCAACATGATGTGACTGTTAAAAAAATTGATTAATTCAATACATGGTATATCAGGAGGGATACATCTGGCACAGAATTTTGTACTATGTATTTTGCACAAGACTCTGGTAAGGTCTCATGCATGGGAGGAAGAAGGAAAAGGATTTAAACTGAAGGACAAAGCATAGGTGTAAACAGAGGTCACAGCATATATTCCAACCCAAACTGCTGAAGGAAGAGGATGTGGAAAGCTTTGTTATACTATTACATTTTTTTTTCTGAATTTATGTATGTGGCATGGAATTTCAAGCACTTAGACTGTATTTTCATTTGATTGATGTTATATCTTAATAAAGCCTTGTAATACAAAAATGTTCTAGCTAAATTTTAGAAGTTATATACAACAAACCTTAAGCAAACCCTAGACTAACTGCCTTTCTCCGTGGTCAGTCGTATTGTTCAGACAGTGTCTCTTTGCCTAGGGAGAAAAGTGTGTGCAGTTATTAAACATCTTCACATTTTAGCATATGTATTTTTTCCTTGGACAATTTCTGTTGGGAACAAATGCCAATTATTTAGTTTACTYCTTTCTTCACCCATTGTGGTTAGCTTTTAGATCAGTGGAGAATAGTTAATCTCAAAATATGCCCTCACAAAGCCACTTAGAGCAAAACTCACTAATTTCATTCTTGCCAGGCTGTTTAAACAAATTCCTGTAGTTAGCATGATTTCAACAAATCCTGAGGATAAAGCAATTTGATCTGTCTTTGATATTTACCAATCATCTTCCTCTCTCTCCTCCCCAGACTGATTTATCAGTCCATGACCTTGAAATCATTATTACTCTCACTCTATCGCACCCTAGCTTGTTACTGTTTCTCACTCCACAGACACCAGATGGGGGCTGGGTTTTTTAAGGTTTAAATGTTGAAGTTTATAATTAATGTAATGTAATTTACAAGGCACCTAATTTTACTGCAGTAAATAGAAGAAAAAAATAAATCCTTTTTGTTCCCTGGAGCTGGGAATGTCTAGTTTTTAGAAAAGACTTGACTTCCTAATCATCTAGCTCTAATGACAGAATAATTTAACTTAACAGAGACATAGTAATTGGTGCAAGTTGGATTGCTAAAGAAACAACCAGTTAAAGGAACCTTAGAATAAAAAATATCTCAATAAAATGTTCTTATAGTCACATTGTTTGGTATGGCTCAGAGCATATCCAGAATAAGTTGCTTTGGTAATATTTTAACACATGTTGACAGAAATATCATTTGAGAAGTTGGAGTGTTTCCACCTAATGTCTCACAATCATCGCTACAGATAGGGTATGCATGGTCCTCAGAAAGGGGGAGGATGGTCCATATTCTCTTTTAGCATTGGTTCATTTCTGAGTGGTAGATAGCAAGAACATGTTCTGCAGAGATGAACACATGAAGATTTCTGCAACAGTACAGGGCAATAAGAGTTGATTTTTGGGCAACGAGAGTCTCCCTTCAAAGCCTCAACATACTTTGGCTTTGAGTCTGGGTAGGTTGTTGTGCTCTTCCTTCAGTGCAGATGGTACTAGAAATAAGGGAGAGCAAGCATAAATTATTGTACTCCTGATCACTCAACATTTTTCATGGTTCTGAAGACTTGAAGATTTATTCTAATGCTGGCTGTCTCCAGAAGAGCTGTGGATAATAAACACTGCTCAGAAATCTTGACAGCAGTCAACTGAATTCCATGGAATTCCACAAATTCCAACAAATTCCATTTGTTTTCACCTTGAATGAATGGACTCTATACTATACTGTTTTTTCCAAGAAAGGTCGCTTGTTTTGTTCTGCTTCTTAGTGCATGGATTTCAATAAAAGTTTATGACTTGCATTCTRGAATATTTGTTAAGAAAAGCCCTTTGATGGTAATTTACCTCCCACACTTTCACCTGTGTGTTCTAACCTCCAGATGGTCAGCGCTGTGACTGAAAAGTTACCGAATGAAGTATTTATGTGAGAGCAATCAGTTCGATGTTAGCTCTGACTGCTCAGTTGTCTGTTTTGAGCTCGTCAGCAAACTGTGGTACACAACCATCCATTCTACTGTTTAGCCACATTTGTCATAAAGCCCAGCATGGGTCTGCTTTTTTCAGAGTTTTTAATTTTGATGCATAAAATGTTTATGAATTTTGATGATAAAAATCTTTATGACTAATTTAGCATGCATGCCGGAGTATTTAAAATGGCTTATTGTGTCTGTCTCTACCATCTGCAGAGAAAGTCACTAGACTTTTCTACAGTTCTCTTGGGAAAGTATTTTTAAGCCTGCTGGACTGTTTTAATCAACACATTTGCCAGTGCAAACTGTATTTTGAAGATAAAAATAAAAGTTAAAAGGTTCTTAAATATATTCATATTTAACTAACGCTAAGGATAAAAGTGTTTGTCGTAATGGTGCACTAATTAATACTTAAATTCAGTGCCATTCTTTAGGAAGTACAATATTAATGACATTGGTTTTAGCCCAAAGGGAATCTTCCATTTCAGTCAGAATAAGCACAAAATATTGCTAGCAGCTCTTCTTTTGGAATTTAGTTATGCGAAAGCATCTTGTTAACTTCTTTGATTGTAGGGTGAGGGACTAGGCAAAATGGCTTTATGTGGCGTTGCATATTTGTTTTGGTTCTCGGTGGGTTACATATAATTTCTGATCAGTTTATACTTCAAAAGCTGATTTTTTTCTTTCTTTTCCTAATGCTCTGAGGTTGCTCCAGCTGCAAATATTGAGTGTCCTGCTGTAATGAGATCTACTAGATCCTGCAAAAAATCAGCAAGGGAACCATATCTTATTAATCATTTTTTTCTCCCCAACTAGCAATAKATCATACTTTGAAAACATTAATATCTTCACAAAGATGTGCTTGAAATTATGATCATTTAATTAATAAATGGATATGACTTTTCTTTTTCTGTCTCTAGAATGAAAATATTAATCCTTACTTTGCATACCTTTTCTGAAAAAGGGAGAGTAGAATTTCTAGTTACACAAAGATTCTCTAACGCTTTAAAATATATATAATATAAATATATATTATATATATAAAGAAACACAGATTTTGATTCTTAAATGGATATATTTACAGATCCCAGACCTATTATTTTATGATTGACTCTGGAAGGCAGAGATGCMCTCTGCAAACAGCTGTACCACCGACAGTGTTTCTTCGAGCTGTTTTTTACTGCACCCAGTTCTTCTAAAGGAAAAAAATAAAATAGATGAGCATTTCAGGCAGTTAGACAAGTTAGAATAACACCACACAAAAGGCTAACAAGAGCCTGTGCCTGGAGAAGAGAATCAATTTATAGAGAGTGATGAATAACTTAGGGTAAAGTGTATAATATCTTCAGCTGGCGCAACAAAAGTCAGAAAAAGAAAATCTGCCTACAGTCTAAGTCATACAAACTGCAAACTATTGGGCTGAATTCTTCCCACCGTCACCTGTGTATACATCATATCTGTGCAAAAGTGTATAAAATTACAAACAAGACTTCCCTGTTGATATTTATTATAGCAAATAAATTGTTATTCAAAATTATATATTAAAAGTTGTCAGATAAAAGAGGAATAGGCCAACCTTTCCATTCCTTTAATATAACAGGAGAATTATATTGAAGGTTATAGGGAATGTTTCCAATTTCAGCTAAACTGTTTAATATGCTTATTGATAAGAAATGCAGTGCCTTGTTTATAAAGTATATTTAGGTCATGCCATGCATTAGGACTAATCACATAGAACAGTTAGTGTCTGATGTGCTTCTCTTCTTTCCTTCCAAAGTTTTTAGAAAAAATGAAATAGCAAGGTAAATGAGGGATGAAAATGCATCCAAAAAATAAAATGTAATATTATTAAATTAATATTAATCCCTGAAAAGTTGGAAGTAAAGAAAGATGCTCCTCAAGTTCCTTGGAGAGTGTGTTATGGAAATTATTTCATATATAAAGTATATAACAATGTGAGACATAAAAATTTTTGACAAGCATCTAATGTAATTGTATCAAGTTCAGTTCTGATGAAAATCCTGCTCTATTCATATCATTTGCTTCACAAATAAGTGGAAAGAGAAAATTTCTTTTGCACAGCTGAACATCTGCTGCAGGGTACAAATTTTGACAAATTGACACATTTTGGTCTGTAATATTTTATGGAAAGGAAAAAAAAGCTCTCGGGTATTAAATTTTTCATGCACTAGCTGAGAAAGAGAGAAACATGGAAACGCGCTGCAAGTAAGTTGCATTATTTTCAAGTCAGATCTAGGATCCAAGGTGTATACTATTGATAAAAAGGATCAAGAAAGTTAATTGTTTTGATTTGAAGTTTACTTTATGGAYGCAAACAATATTCTTTTTTAGATAACTGATATTGAAGCAGCAGCATAATTTTTAGATAGCACTGCTTCTGGGCCGGTGAGCATGGAATGGAGGAAGAATGTGTAAGGAACTGTGCATGGTTCCTTGAACCTCTCCACAGAAACTATTTGCATTCCTAGTTCTTGGGTGAAATAATTTCCCTTCCCCTKGCATCTTTATGGATAATTAAATGGAGTTAGTGATGTTAAGGAATCTTCTAAAAGGCCCTCATGTAAGTACCACAGRAATATTTAAATTACATAAGCTCTTTCCAACCCCTGGAATGGCTTAAAGACATCCTAGTTCCTCTTTCCTGCTGAGATGCTATCTCAAATAAGCACAGGACTGTTTTTCAAGCTTTGAGTTTACAGACTGAAGAACTCTTAAGACATTAGAAGTAGAGGCATAGGTGTATTTTTTTCTGAGTTTGTCTTTCAGTGCTCCCTATCCTTTAAAGAAAAGACTATTTATTTAACTGACTTTGTATTGATACTATATAAGTGGTAGTTCTGTAGGGTATTCCTTCAGTCTAGAATGTCTTGGTTAAAGTAGTGCTTGTGGTAAAAGTAGAGAAATTTGGGCAAAGTAGTAAAAGTAGTAGTAGTAAATTTTTTTTAAAAAAGTAGTAATATTCCAAAGATCAAGTAGTTCCATGTCTCCAGAAGAAAGAAGTAATATTCTGTCATACAGATGTTACAAAGACAAAAAGAAAGAAAACAAAGCAACAAATGAGTTGGGCTTCCCACAGAGAAACCTGAAATACTCTTTCATAAAAGAAGAGAACACTTCAAGGATCCGAACTACAGGAGGAAAAAGACCAAGCTTTAATCTTTAATTTACAGGCGTAGCACTAAGCTCTTGCACAAGTAGGTGGCAATTTATCATTCAGGCTATAGACCTCCCTAGACTGTAGAGTACCAAATATTCTTGAGATGTATCTGTTCTTGGAACATAAAATGAAAATGGCACCAATTCTTTCACTGTTTAAGTGTACTAAGTCCCTGAGGGTGCTAATTAGCAAAATGTCATGATAAGCAGTTTTATGCTTTGTGCTTAAACTTGCCGTTCCTTTGCATTAAGGTATAAAAAATGGCAAAAGAATTCCAGAACTTTTATTTCAGGAAACCGAAACCTCCATTCTGAACCTTTACTGAGACCTGAATTTCTCCCTGCACTGTATATGCATATGACTAACATTTAGCCTGTGTGTGTCATTCAACAAATGTGTATCTTGGGGACACATTTAGGCTAATGAATGAAGCTGTACAGCAGACGTTCATATCATTACCAGTATTGTGCCCATACACCAAGAAACAGAAAGGATCTGCCAATCTATTTTTTTTAATGTGGTTTTCCTATCATCTTAATAAACCATAAGAAATTTGTCCATATCTCCTTCTCCACTTCTCCCTCCCAGAATGATGTTAGTTTGATTTCAGCTAAATGGGGCAAGAAGTTGTACAGACAATACTTAGTTGTATTCTGAGCATACAACTACCTATCTGAAGTCTTAATGGGATTTTGTGAAACAATTGTAGATGTTTATGAAACTTCTGTTCCTCAGCCACTTGATATTTCTCCTCTGCTGAAATATAATGTTTTCAAACAGCAACTGGCTAAACTCATGGAAAAGAAATCTATTGAGAGCTACTAAAAAGATATGTCCTCTGATGTGGGAAATCTTTGAAATACAAATAGTTGGAACCTGGGAGATCATCAGGTAAAATTGCATTATAAACTGATCTGCACATATAGCAAGAGACAAGTTATTGGGCTAGCCTGACCTTTGCTCTGACCCAGCACAGCTGCTCTTAATTCAGGTGAGCAGTTCTGCTCAGAAGAGAAATATTCCAGAGAAATATTTCTGGAAAATTGCAGTGACTTGCTTGCATTTTTCACACAGAAGGATCCATAAAGAGGTTAGGTTTACGCAATGTGCTCTTTCACAAAGCTGCCATGTTACCAAGAGAGTTTTGCATGAAGCCAAAGGAGGATGAAGGCTGAAAGACAGGCAACAGCAAGCAATTGTGTTTGGCTCCTGTAATGCCCTTCCTCCCAGCTACCTTCGATTTTCCTAGAGCTTCTCAAAGCTGTTACTAATGCTGCTTACTGCTGGCTGTGGTCTCTAAGGTTCCCTGTGTTACCAGTAACTCTGACTCTAGTATTAGTACATGATTCAAAGAGATAACATGGCCCATAGTTCAGCTTCTAACATAGAATAATAGAATCATAGAATCTTTAAGGTCAGAAGGGACCTTTGGAGATCATCTAGTCCAACCCCCTTGTACATGCAGGATCACCACAACCTCTCTTGGCAACCTATTCCATCATGGGTGATGCATAATACTCTCCTGGGCATCTCATTCTCACTAACATAAGTGCTTAAAGYTAAGAAATTATAACATTCTCATGTGTCTAGAAAAACCTTTAGATGTGCTCAGATTTCAAGAGATATGTCTCTTTGACGAGAAAAGGTCCTGAAAATGCTGATTCTTCTGTCATAACTAGAGTTGTAATAGATCATGAGGTATCTATTAATCTAWATGTAGTTTGGGTAAAATGTATTCACCCCAGATTATTGTTGCTTAGCTTTATTAATTTAGTGTCTGCAAAGGAAAGGAAAGAAGGCTGCCACATCAAAATAAAAAGCATTACTATTGTTTCTTTCACGGGGTTCGAATATGTCTCAGTATGTATATGTCCTYTTCTACACACATTCACAACCTTTTCGCAGCCTGCCCTTTGCTGTTCTTATAATCAAGCTATGTGACAGTAACTAATTTAGGATTACAGTTTGTATGAAAGGCACCATTTCAGAATGGGKTTTTTTATTAGCCTTTTTCTTCCCCTGCATTACATGAATGAACAAACAATCAGTCAATTTAGACTCCGTTTCTGAAATTTGAAGATGAAATGCTCATTTGATCTCAATTGCCTTTACTTTCAGAACACTCTGTCACAAAGGAAGACATTCTTCACTATTAATGCTCAGCCAGATGCTAATTTAGTGGTTTTGGTTTTGGTTTTTTTTGGTTTTGTTTTTTTTTTAGTAAAATAATGAGTGAAATTCCTGGCTTTATTTTGACTGAGGATGGAACCCAGTCAGAACCTGACAAGTAACATTAAAAGAACATAATAATTTCTCATCTGTCRATGACCTTTAAAGAGAATTGTAGTTATCACCTTAGAATATTTTCTCATTTTTTACCTGTCCCATCACTGAATTCCACTGCATTTATGTAGCAGAAATATAGATGTTTTGCTTTGAAATAGAGAAATATGATTTAACTGTTATAATGGCTTGAGGCACTCAAGTCTAATTCAATTTTTTTCTCATTATAAGGAATTTTTGAAGATGATGGTGGTTACTAGACCAGGCAGTTCACTGGAGAGAGTCAAATGAGTTTATATCTTAGGGCTAAATTAGTCATAAAACGGTATTTTCTCAAATCTGGCAGAAGTTCATTAAACTGATTAGGTGTGCTTCTTATTGGTAAAGTCCTTTACACTGTAAGCAAAAAAAAAAAAAAAAAGGAAAAAAAAAGGATATTGAAAAGTGAAAAATGATTTAAACATTCATGCTTTTTCTTTTAGTCAACCAAGTTCATCTTTGGTAGAGCAAAACTGAGTGGCAGTATTAGTCTTGTCATTTTGCGATGCCAGGCACTTCTAAATGTCTTTTATTTCTCCTTCTTTGTCCCAGTGCTCTTGCAGCTGGAGAACAAACTCATAATTCTCGGTGTTGTCACATGCTGCAGCCTTTACACTGCGCTCAGCTCTTCAATGGCTGCACCGTCTGCTCTGCTCTACTCCTCTTTGGCATTTTCTCTGCTTCAGCACTTTCCTGGGTGCTCAAACAAATGTTGATCTCTTTCCTTCAACTCAGCTTTGACATGATGTGTTTTATAAATGGACAAGTCTATAAACATTTAGCAATAATTATAAAAATTGGAATTTGCTGCCTGCTGAGGCGGGTAATAGTGGAAAGTTCCAAAAAAGATGAAACAGATTCATAGAGATTCCTTCCTTCATTCAAACAGGTCCATGAACAGCTATTGTACGGAACAGGCAGGATACAGCTTACACACCCCACAGTTACAGTGCTGATGGAGCACAAGGGAAAAGCACACCAGAAAGTGGCTAGGCCTGTGTGCCTGGCCATGTTAGCAGCTCTCATAGCCATAGTCAAAACCAGCATAATTGACCAGATTGAGCTGATCCAGTAGAACGTTCTAATGCTCTTACAGGTCTTTTTATTTATTTATTTTTTTCTACTCCCATTGCTCATTTGTTGGTAAAGGAGATTCCTCTTAATTCACAATTAGTTCATAGTTACATTGCTATTGCCAAAGTGYGCTCTATGTATACAATTGCCTAGGGCTATGAAAACACTTGTATCTTTTAGCAGAAGAAATGATGCGAGGGRGAAATTGTCTAGCTTTGGTACAGTCTTTTCACTAGGTCATTGTGATCCTAAAATGCATTCCGGCTGCAAACCTTGTTCCTCAAACAAAGACTAGCGTGTACATTGAAAACAATTTTCSAGAGATTGAACTGAGTGATTTAAATTACAGGTTGCTGGTTAAACTTGGTCAGCACTATTTAAAGCAAACCAAAAGCTAATTTGCCCAACACATTATAACCTCACAGTTAATGAGGCTTGTTTTGATTTTGATGAGAATTTTCTTTTCAGGGCCAGCATAAGTTCAACAAATCATGTTAAAAACTATTTGAAACAGCACATTTAGAGGCCTCTGTCCTGTCTCCTTTAATCAAGCCTTGCAGGAAGCCGGAAGCTATGGTCCAGCATTGTTCTTTGGGTTATTGCTTTGGCAATAGTCCACAATTCTTTAACAATTTGGAATGTGCTAAAACTATCCTTCTGTTAAATCTATAAACCCAAGTTGGGGTTCTCATACATACAAGCCATGGTGATAAGAAAAATATATGGAAGGAAAGAGTACCAGAGGTGTCACACTCTATTGCAGAGTAAAAAGTTTGCAATTAACTCCCGATCTTGTGTGTTGAGGGGAAGAAGGAAAGCTATAGGAGTCACATTATYTGCAGAAGCTTTCACCTCAAATTCTGTGTATCATTTCCATGAGCAGAGCAAAAATATTTTAGTTTCTGTCCAATACTTAAAGGCCGAAAGCAGGGAGTGTAAGCTCTTTATCTTTTTACTTRCACTCTTAAGTAGAAATTTCACAGGAAAGTATTCATAAATGTGGTGACCATCCTACTTCATGCTGCAGCGGACTTTCTTCRGACATAGTGTGATCATCTCAAAATCAGATGCTTTCTAAACTTAATTATTACCTTAAACTATGTATTGTTGAAAGTACTTATTAGATAACTATTCCATTTCATATGTTAGAGATGAGAGAAAATATTTATATATAGTAGGTAAAYGTAGTGGCTTCCTTAAGGGACTCTTTCCCTACTCTGTAAAAACTGAGGTAGGGTAGGTAGAAAGGCTTGCAGATGGATGACACTTTACATTATAAAATGGCTTGGCCAGAGTCACAATAACTTGACAAGTTGGTAATTAGATAACTTGATCAAGATTATTATACCTGTATTGAAACATTCCACGCTGGGCAGCTGGATCTGGATAAGATTTACTGGGAATGGTTCAATAGAACTCTATCCGTCATTCTCAAGCAGATTAYGGAAAATACTTAAAACATCCAAAAGAAATCATGTTGGCCACAGAAAACTCAGAACAAATATTTTACATATAATATGAGAAAAATCCTTTTATGAGGATGCCTTTTATCTGCATGAAAATGGGTTCGTTCTCCGCAAAAGTGACTGAATTTCACAATATGCTATAGTGAAAAAGTAAGAGTTCTGCAGCTAAACTCTCCAGGTTTCTTGTTTCTCCCAAGTACATTCATTCTCYAGAGCTTCCCTGTGCCAGACAAACTGAGCAAGTCATGGAGCAAATATATCTCCTGTTTGACAGTGGATGATTGACCAAACCATAATCTGTCCATCTGTAATATTTTGCAAAGATTTCACAGAAAACAGTATCAAAAATAAAAAAGTAACAACTTTAAAATTACATCAGGATTGTCAGCTCATATGCCTCAAACGTCTAACTTTTCTTTTTCAAAAGAAATGCTATTTTTCCCTTTCTTATTGGTAACATAGATCCCTGCATCTATATAGGAAATTACAGGGGGAAAAAAAAAAAAAAAAGGAAAGCAAACAAACACAAAATCACAGTGAGCAACATAAAAAATAAGGAGACTGTAATTGATAAGCTGAAAGCACTTAATTCACATAAATATTCCATCAGTTTTCCTGATGAAAGATGGAGAGTGACGTATGTAAGTTGTCTAATTCACTTAATGGCATGCACTGAATATGGACGGTAGGGCGGTATTGGACGCATTTTCTTCCAGCTTTTGCTGCATAGTACAGTAAGATAACATAAAGGCAAACACCACGGGCAAGATCAGAAAAATGCACTTAAGCTAAACCTAATGTTTTAAGAAACTATTAGTTGTTTTTTGTTTCTCTTTACTCTGTAACTTCCTGATACTGGAAGAGAAAATGTGGCTATTGTTTCATAGACTTCCCTTTGACATGCACAGACAGTATTATTTTGGAATATATCAAAGTAGCTGCCTATGCTRGCTCTTACTGTATCCCTGGAGATATCTTTCCCTGTTTGATTCTGAAGTCAGTGCCAACCTTGCTGGGGAAGAAATTTGCAGTTCCTTTTCTTCTCTGACAGGAAATGTTGCCTGTAGCTGAAAATCATAGATGACCTACACGAGCTAGCTTACCATGGCAGCAGCCTGAAAGCACYGACTCTGTTTACCATAAAAGCCTTGTCTGGCTTTACACATAGTCTAAAAGCTTCCTCAGAGTAAAGAGCCTTGTCATTTATAAAAAGAATCTGGGAAGAGATCTTGTTCCCACAGTTATGGCCAGTCTAGATGAGCTCAAATTCAATTCAAATTTTGGACTGATTCTGAAGACCACTGAGCACTTCATTATTCAGAGATGCAGGGTTCTATCAACCTCTCTGATCTTACATTGCACATTGGCAATCCCTTTGGTATTTTACCTGCTAAAGCCATATCATTTCTGATTCGCGGCMTGACTACATTCCTTTAACCTTTGACATATGTTCTTGATGTGTATTTAAATAGTGACATTATAAAGACTGGAAAACACCACGGGTAGCAAAAACAACAAATTACACATTGACTATTTAACGCTTATAAGACAAAAATCTATTCAGTCATCACTCTTTATATTGTTGCAAGGCTTAATTGTCTTCAAGACAGAAACATTAGAAGATCTTTAAGACAGAAAGAAAAGATAGAAAAGAACTGGAAACTGAACTGGACTCACAGCCCTTATGATGAACCTTTCAGCCCCTAGGCTCTTAAAAGCAAAAAAAAAAAAAAAAATTTTTTCATTTCAGTTGTTCAGTTGTTCAGTCATTCAGTTATTCCATTTAAGTTAGATAAGAATTGATTTTCCAAAAACAAGCCTATTCTCACTTATCAGACACATAATTAATAGATATTTTTACACAGCTATAATTTAGAAAGCACYCAATTATGTTTTACACACCATACAAGGCCTATTAAATCTACATTACATCTTTCTGTGATACACTTAATTTATTATGCCACAGTATTTGCTCTTTCTGTAGAAACTGATTTTATGCATTTGACTTAAAGAATCATGATGCATACAGCCCACAGAAGAAATATACTGAAGGAAATTTACTGCATAGCAGATTCTATGGCAAGTATTAGCTGAATTTTGTAAAATATTTATGATGAGAGCTCTTCCTTTTGATTTTTCTCATATTAGAATCAAAAGTTGTATCTCACCTGGACCCATCAGAGAGGTTAAAGGGTACTTGTTGGGCATTCTGTATCTGTGGGTGTTGGTATTTTCGTCATGCTATATCCCTAACCCACACTAATATTTTTAAACTGCACTAGATATAACATGTACAGTAGACATGAAGAAAAAAAAGTTCTTAGATTTTCAAGGATGTACCAAGTATTCCATATAATTCGGACTAAGTTTACTAAGCGTAGAAACCTTTTTTCGTACTGGTTGATAGCTGAAAATGCTTATGCAGAATCACACATCTAAAAAGCATTTCTGAGTTTAGTGATTATGTCCTATCGGTATTCTGAAGGGAAACAAGAGGTGCCAAGCCAGAAAAAATATGTCTGAGGTCTTATACTCAGTGTGTCTTTTGAAAGAAAGGAAGATGGAACATCGAACTTGATAGTTTGGACAGTTTGCTTATTAAAATTAGTAGAAGCATAGAGGAAAATGCGTCAGAGAAAATCGTTGCCACAAGGAACTTGAGATTTTGTAGGACCATCTGCTCCTACCAGTGGTGTCAGTCCAATTTTCACTGCCTCAGTATATTTTTGGGTAGCTGTGCTCTCAGTGTTAACATGGCAGTGAACATTGCACATTTGCTCTTGTGTTTCAGATGCACACCTTATAATGCTTTTCTTGAATTGTTCTGGCTGGTTTCAGATACTAATAAAAACTGTGCACCTCCTTGATTTCTAGTGGCTTTTCCACTGTGATTTCATAGGTCAGAATGGAGCCAGTCAGAACATTAGCAGAAATGACAGAGACCTCCAAGAATAGGATCATGAGGAAAGATTACAGTTAGCCTAATGTATGCCTGAGTGAAGACAGATAACATTTATAATATTTTAAAGACGAAGCACTCAGGAGGATTAGGAATTATTTAGTATGACATAAAGGCATATGGAAAAGAATAAAAATAAGCTTGTTAAAAAGACCAGGAAAAACTTGAAATGCCCTTGATTTTGAAATGGTCATTTGATATTCTGCATGCTTAAAGGTTATTGCAGAACCAGAGCAAGTGTGGTAAATTTTGGAGCGTGATAGAAAGTTTGGAATTCTTAAAGCTATATTCTATAATCTGAAGAGTCACTTCTGACATAGAAAGCTAAGTGTCATCAATATACTGCCTCCAGACTGCGTGACTTAAAATTGAGTCATAAACTATTTTAAAGAAGGAGTTTTGGGKTTTTTTAAGAATTTTGGCTATGCTACTTCAGTGTAAGATGCCTTCAGAATTATAAAAATCAAATGTATTTATTGCTAACAGTAAAAAGAATACAAGAATTCTGTTGTTGATATAGTAATAAAAACTAACAAGAGTGCACGTTTTGGTAGTGACTTTTGTCAAACAATCCCAAAGCATAGACATTCTACTGATGGAGCACAGGAGGTATTCTGGGCCAACAGTATTGCTAATGGTTTTTAGGAGAGGAAGTAATTAATAACTCCTTTAGTTGAAACTGCTGGAAAAAATTAGGGAGAGAGAATATAATGAACAAACTTGGAATTTTGCCAGGGAGCTGTGGTTAATACACCCTCACTGTTATGAAAGGCACCGTAGGTTTGCCTGTATTTTCATCCCAGTTTCAATCCACATGGAAAGACAAAAATTACAGACTGCTTTTCTGTGGCTTTTAGTATAATATTAGGAAATTGTAAGCTCAGCACAGATCAGAAATGCAGTTGCTGTGGTGGTAAGACAGTTTTGCTAATTAAGCAAMTGTGCTTGATAATGTCTAAAAGACTAGAAACATTGGATTAAGTGAAAATAAACTTTTCTGATGCATTCATCCTCTTCTGTCCAGTATATGTATATTTTTTTCTTCTTTCCCTGTCGGGTTTAGAGCCTTCTGTCACTGTGCTTAAAGAACTGTGATTGCCTCAGTACTAGTGTGTTGCACTTCCTCTTCTGGCACCAGACTCCACATTGTTCACCTGCCAGCTGACTTTATAATGCAACAGTCTGAATCTGAATTGTTTTGCTTTTCAGAAGATGAAAAAGTGCAGTTTGTATAGTTGTGAAAGGCACAGCTTTCCCATCCTGATGAGATAGATGTTTTCCGGGTTGTTGTGTTTCCCCTTTTTTGCTGTTCTCACAGTGATGTTATGATCTCTGATCCCATCCATATGGATGGTGGAGAAGCTTGTTTCAAATGCCTATGGCAGATTTTATGTATGTTATCAAAATGAAAACAAATACAAGAACTCTAGTTCCTTGCATCAAGTGGTAAATTAAGAAAGAGGTAAGGATCTATGGAGAAGTCAAATTTGGGCTCATTGTGAGAGAACAGAATGGGAACTGAGAGAAGATTTCTCCACCCAGTCCATGTCCCCAGTAAATAAAAGGGTAAAATACAGGAGGTGAAATTTTGTTCTAGTGCCTGGGATATGACTTCTGTTCTTGCTTACATAGATACATCACACTATGCCTTAGTAAGGAGCTCAGCTCGTCTTGAATGGCCCCATTACTTGATGGGTAATTAAGAAAAGATGCACCATGATCCGCGCTCTTTGGCTGAACACAGCTGAACATGACACTGTGATCTGCTGCTACTACTGCTTAGCTGCAGCATGGGCCTCCAGTCAAACCTTGTAGCTTTACCCACATGTGGAGTGGAGCCACAGGGAGCATTTGAGGTGTCATAGCTGAAGCAGGGGCAGATGGCAGCTGCTTGCAGGAGTTCCTTGTTGCTTTTGTCCCATTGCGGCAGTGGTTTTATCTAAGCGTTTCAAGTGACTGGAGCAGACTGAAGCACCTCTCCCAAAACTAATACAGATCTCAGCTGGCATATGCCTCTTAGCACCACTTTCTGGCTGAGTCCATATGAACAAGTTTCCTTTATCTCCTTGAAACCTGGAGAGAAACAGACAAGCTACCATTTCCTAAATCACAAAAAGAAGAAATGTTCTTGCTGTGGCACTGTTTCAATCTTAGCAGAAAAGCTGGTGATGAACTCTGTTCTTTCTCAGCGGAGATCAATGCCAATTAACTTCAGGGGAGAAGGGAAATGACAGGAAGAGATGAATTTGTGGAGTGCAGAGCCATTCTCAGCTGGAAGCAAATACTGTTATTTGCCATGTCCTAGCTGAGCAAAGACAGTGTCTCCCAGAGCTCCTTCTCTGCTTCTTGAAACCACAGAGTGGATTAACAATTAGAAGGGGCTTGTTAAAGAAGCCCAGCCTCAGTGAGTGTCCACTCACATGTCCCATATGATGGGCTGGAGGCCACAAAGAGGGTCGGGGAGAGCTCTGCTCTGGTCTTACAAGCTGGATATTGCAGGCAAGCAGTTCACAATAGTGTCTGCTTTCCATTAAGACAGACACTTGGGTAGGTTGGAGGACATAGAGGGAGACAGAGAGATGTATGCAATTAGAAAGACCAACAGAATCACTAAATGTGCATGCCCTGGGGACAATGTGTACATACTATGGGTGTGTTGTCAGTAACTGGCCGTTGTAAAATTACACACACTGTACAATTGACATTTTAGTGCCAATTAGAGAATAAAAAATATTAATAATCTCTACTATTGAAAAGAGTTATCCCTGACAATGTTTGATCTAACAGAGAGGTCTGGAGAGATCTTTATCATCTTCTGTTTTAGAATAATCCCTTAGCAGGAGAATGAAGAGCATAGATTCTTTATTAGTCTTTCATTAACTGTATCTGTGTCACCACATGGACAGCAATTCCTTTTTCAATTCTATGTAATAATATCACTGACCCTGAAGTGCATTTCTATGAATGACTTCTTGTATGTGGATGATATATTGTTTAAAACAGAGGCAGAATCTCATCAATTTCAATAAATTAATTTTGTTATTTACATAAATACAAGCAAGTTTGTAATCTCTATATGATCTATTTCTGTTTTTTAGTATCTCTTCCCAGATCCCTTTTTTTCTGGATCCTTTCCTTTCCTTTCCTTTCCTTTCCTTTCCTTTCCTTTCCTTTCCTTTCCTTTCCTTTCCTTTCCTTTCCTTTCCTTTCCTTTCCTTTCCTT
>PTEX01000007.1:9206533-9443358 GCA_003342815.1 Eudromia elegans | reverse complement strand
TTTCCCTTTCCCTTTCCCTTTCCCTTTCCCTTTCCCTTTCCCTTCCCTTCCCTTCCCTTCCCTTTCCTTTTTCTTTATTTCTTTGCTGAGTTTGCACTACAACATCTGCATGTACGTTTGTCCCATAGAATGCCAACTGGCCAATGTATGCCAAGAAATGTTATTCCTGGCTAACATAACTACAGTAATTGAATATATATATGCAAACACTGAACTTTTATCAGTTTTGTTAACATCACTATTATCTGTTGTGCTTTGGTTGAGAGTTGCTTTGCTCATTTGGCATAAAGATTAGATTTACTCCTATTCTGTAGGCCTGATAAAGGAGCTTGATAGAGTATAGGCATAAGAATTTAACACTGCTGAACTTCATAGAAGCTTGTGTAAGGACTATGCGATTGCAATCACAGTATGTTTTTTCAAGGAAAATATGGTGCTTTATGTGAACCAATGTAGTTCAGTGGAAGTTCTAGTTCATGGATAGAAAATAGGCTAATGTGGCATATGAAGTACTTTGCTAGAGAACAAACCTCCTTTCAGTTGTCTCTGGCTATAAATTATTTATGTACTTTCAGGAATATAAACTCAAGAGCCTCTAAATAACAAAATCAATATTCAAAGTTTTCAAGATATTCCTATAAAAAATATTTATTTAAAACTGCGCTTTAAATAGAGTACCTGCTGAAAGACTTACTTCACTAATGCACTGCTGCTTACAGGAAAGATGAATGCAGAAAGATTCACCTTTCAGGGGACTGTAATGTTCCAAGCATCTTTTACTGCTGATGCTAAGGAAGACGATGCTAAGGAAGATGATTAAACTCTTAAGAGAGCCAAACCCCATAGCAATTTCCTAGGGACTCCATATCTACATTGCTACTTTTACAGGATTACCCTGATCTCAACATCAACTAGCTCCATTATACTCATCTGCCCAGCCACAGAATAATATAGAAAAAGAGGTAATCCCTTACAAAAAAAAAAGCTCTTAATGGATTTCAGTACCAGGGATAATACTCTGAATTAGAATGAAAGCTTTTTATCTATGTAAAAAAGACATTTTGCAAGAAAATGTCTTCTAAACGTTGATCTAAAACCATCACCAGAATGATTCAACTGAACTCAGTGAAGTTATACTCTCTATGAACTTCATCTCCGTGCTTGGAAAAAAATCTTAAATTTATAGCTAAAACAGATTTAGCAACAAGCTACATTTGTGCACTATGTGCTTTTTTTTTTTTCAAAGGATTTTAAGTGCTGCTCATTCTCAGCCCTAAGGGGTCTTCAACATATTAACATAATTGTCACTGCAAGCACATGTCCAGTTACTTTAAATCATACTGAATGTGTGTTTCTTAAGGTCTTGCTGAAATGATGCTCTAATGTTTTAGCTTTTAAACAATGACAATGTTACCCAAATAAGATGGCTTTTTTGATGTATTTTTCAGCAAGTTCCCAGCTTGCAGATATGAAAGCAGCATCTTGTTTCTTAATTGGAGATGCAATGAAAATATTGCTTTTTCTCATGATTTCATTTGATTTTCAGAACACTGAATTTATTTTAAACTAAAATTTTAGGAAGATGGCCTGGAAGATGACCAAAAATATGTTTAAGAAACATATATATATGTAAGAAACATATACATAATGTAATATGTGTATGTAATATGATGTAATATATAACATAAATATAATAAATCATAAATATATATAATAAAGAAATTTTATATATATATATATATATATATATATAAAAGAAAAAAAATATATACACCCAAAGGAAGAAGCTATGGGAAATGTTAGCCATAAATTTATCAGACAAAATAATACAAGCATATAAACCTCAGGTATGATGTTAAGTAGGAGACAAAATGTTTCATAAAATGTGCTTACATACCCTTTAAGCAAATGTATGTTAAAAGACAGTCAGCATTATATATTTGTTTGACAAGGACATAGAAAACCAGAACATTTTTCTTCAGTCCACAAATTTCAGTAAAATTTATGCACTAAATGAACAGATACTTAACCATACCCTGGGTATACAAACACACAGACACACATGGGGAAATTATTTAAAACTATGAAATTAAAAAGCTTTGTGTAAGTAGAAAAAACCTCAGTTGGCATCTAGCACTGCAGCCAACTCTCATTCTAGCAGTTAGCACAGGAGGGAAAGTCCTTTGGTCTCCCCTACAGCTCCTCCTGGCTGTGGTGGGACACGACTTGGGTTGCTGACCTCGCTATGGCAGCTCTGCCCTCAAACCCACCGTTGCCTGTGAGGGAGGGTATATTCTCCAAATGCAGCAGTGACTGCTGTACTCAGAGGTCTCCCACACTGGATTCTCTCTTACTGAAGGACCTAATGTCACAGAGTTTCAGATGCAGGCACTAAAGGCAGTCCTACAGTGAAAACGTAATCTTGGATGTAAAGATACCTTGCATGCCAGCTTTAGTTCACATTTCACTCTCTAAAAGTTGGACAGATTACTTAATTTTGTTGTTTTCTAACCCTTAGTATAGGATAATTCTCACCTGTATCAAAAGGATGCAACTGTAATAATTAATTAATGTTTACAAATTACTTCAAAATCCTCAAATGAAAGATGCTGGAATTAGAAACGATAATAAAATCAGAGGAACTAATTATGAGTGGATATATTACGGTTCTGCCTCCAGAGGATGAGATTTGCAAGGCACCTGCTTTGAGAGGAGGAAAGAAATTCAACTCAGGGTACAATGCTTGTGAATAAGCTGTGCTACAGAGAGATAATCAGTTTGCTTGTAAAGAGTATAATAAACCCTTGTGACTGTTCTGAGCCTCTGAGAACTTCTCAGAGACCTTAGCTTGGGCTAAGTTTTTCTTTATCTGCATTATAACCAGTAAGATGGAAACTTTGCTTCCTTCCTTTTCACTGCTGTTCCCCTCAAAGCCTTTGGGGYCCCATGGGCTGCTCCTTTCAGAGAAGGGCTGTTCTCCCTGGAACTGGGCAGCCCGCAGTTTGATGGAGCACACAGTGTGAGGGCCCAGGTTCACCCGGCCCTGCCAGACGTTGAGCCGCACTTGGCCCAGGCAGTTCAAGTGGGAGACACTCAGAAGCCCTCCAGGAAACAAGCAGCACTTACAAGCTGAGAGCCTTCSATTTTGCTCGCTACACTGATGTTTGAAACAGAATGTAAACAGGATCATTTACGAGGCTTTTTCCTCCCATATCGTCTAATTATATATATGGAGATAATTACCTGCCTGACTGAGTCCACTATTATCATTATTGTTGTTGCCTTAGCTGTATCATTTGAAAAGCAGTGTGATATTGTCCAGCAATTATAAACATTAAACCCACAGACTGTTGCAGTAGCTGTGTACAACTGGTTTTCATCCTGTTAGGTGTATAATTTCCTATTATTTAAAAAAAAAAAAAAAAAAAGAGCAATCAAACAGCTATTTCCTCTAACCCACCCTTATCCCTTGGGCATTTTAAGAGTTATTGGATTTTGAAGAACAGAATTATCAGCCTTTATATCATCTTTTGACAATATACTGAGAAAGAATAACATTTTTATCATCTGCAATCAACAAACCCTCCCCACTAGTGCAGCTCTAGAAAACATGCTAAATGGGTTGTTGTTGGAGGTGTTTGGAATGCCATGCACAAGGCTTTCTTTGTGCTTTCTCAAAAGCATCGTTTTAGCAACAAATGGCTCCCATAGCATGTTTTACAAGGAATGATGATCGAATACTGAGGTGTTTGGAGACATCTTTCAAATTTTATTTTAAATGTCAGTGCAGATAGGAGCTTTTCATAGGGAAGAATCTATGTTATTGGCATTCCTGTCTGCTTTCTCYGTTTATTCTAAAACTTGTTTTGGAAAACAATATGAGGGAGCTGACCTTAGCAGAGACAAGTTTTTTCTCTTTGGATTAATGCTAGTGGATCATCATGCTAGTGGTGCTTCCCCAGTGCATGCTGGCTGGCACGATGGCAAGATAGTCTTTATTAACTTGCTACAAGTCCTTCAAATTATACAGGACACTTGGCTTTCCCGAAACTAATGTTCTCTGCTTATTTCTTATTATATATATGAGATTGTGCCAGAGAAAAATAACATTGAACATTATAACAGGCAATAAAGCAGAGTAGAAAGTGAAAACATCAGCACTAAAATATCTGTTTTGAAAGAGCTTAGTGGTTTCCAGATAAAGGGAAAATAATGCATTRCTGAAAAAAAGTCAATAAAATAAATAGCAGCACGGAATTCAATAATATTTGCTGTGGGGCTTGTGGTCAGCCTCTTCTTGGTTTAGAAGTCTTGAAATACTGTAGCATGCTTGGACTGAAATATGCAGCCCTATAAATGTGCAAGCTAAATGCTATATTTGGGGATATTTTGGGATATTATGAGCATTCACTGTTTGCAGAACCTTAGAATCGAGTGCTCAGAGATGCTTATGTATCTAACTTCAACATAGCCTGGGCACTTAGATAACCAGGATCCTATCCACCTTTGTCAAGGTACTTGAAAGGAATATCGGTTTATTTTTTTTAAGTCTGCCTTGTGATAATCCTATTGAAAATTTGTAGTTGGGGAAAGGAGCCCAAGAATGGGTTTGGAAGTGAAAAAAATCTCGCTGAACTATGCATAGGATAGCAGGCAAGACCAAAGAAGCTTCTTTTCCTTTTTGCTTTTAAGTTCCTCTTTAAGTTCCTTAAGTAATAAATTCACAAACCTGTACTTCTATCACATATAGATATATGTTAAAAATTCCAACATCTTCCATTCTTCTCATTCAATAATTGAAATTAGTTGAAGAACCTCTTCCCAAGACACAAGCTAAGCATTGTGCATTTAAATAAATAAATAAATAAATAAATGTTTTGCATAATATTACAGTCTTATCATAAAGTTTTAGGTCAGGGAGCCTCAATGGGAAACAGGATCAAGGGGATCTTGTCTTTTGCTACTAGTAAGGCTGGATTGTTGATTTACCCCATGCCTTCCAAATAAGCAGCCTTCTGCTTTTCACATGCTGAAGTAAATAATTCAGTAAGTTTTGACCCCCCTCAGAGATGAAAACTCATCACATACTCTTGCAAGGATGTTCTGAAGGAATTGAGTAAGGCCTGAATGATCCAGACTTTTTCSAAGCATCATTCTCGCTGCTTATTGCAGAGAAGCACTTTGTCTTTTGCTCGCAAAATAAATAAAGTCACACACTGTAAAAAACTTAGAAAAAATATTCCCTGAAGGGGAGAACTCTGTATGCAACTTGGTTACTTAGATGAGGATCGCAAATTGCCTCTGTTGGAATGGGAGTTGCCTTTATGTTGGCTTCAGAAGCCAATACTGTAATAACACTTTGTACTCTCACAAAAGAGCACCTTTCATTAAGCAGTCTTCAGAGCCTGAGAAACCTCTTCTAATGAAATCTCATCCCAGTCTCATGAGGTAGGTAAGTAGCAATATTAAAAGCATTTTTAGAGCTAATTGGAACTCAGTGTTTTTGTTATGTCCCAAATTTCTATAATTCATGATTTTCCYTTTGTCCCACGTTGGAGAGAACAGTCAACACTTTATAAGTGTTTCTGAAAAAGACTGTAGGAAAATGTTGTTCTGGAAATTTCAAACAGGCCTTGCTGTCTGAAATACTGAAATATTTAACTGTCTGGTTTTACTTTTGCCCTTCTTTTCTTTCTCTTTTTTTTTTTTTGCATACAATAAAATAAAATACAATATGCACAATCAGAATGAATTAATGTAAAATCCTCCAGGCCTTTCAGGAAAATATTGCATTCTTATGAGTTTGAAACAAAATAAATTGCTATTATCACAACAAAATAATTTTCTTCACTCCAAAAATCTACTTTCTAATGAAAGATTTTGGCTCTAAATGGTCATCTGTATATGGCATTCTATAYGGCAGGTGGTAAGCAAATATATTCAGGAGGATGAGCTTGATATTAGAGGTAACCCTTTCCCCCTGCAGCACACACTGCACTTAAAGGAACTGTGGTAAAGCTGTGCTGGCTCTGATGGACATAGGTTGCTTCTTCCAGGGAAAACAGTGGACATTTGAATCCCTAGGGATTCTGCCTTTTTCTCTATTGTTCTTTCACGTCACTCCATCTCATATTCTTGGCAGTGCTAGGCATCCAGAAAAATAGCATTTATACACAAAAATACACTCCAAATCAGCAACACTTTGATCTACTGTGAGATTTTTTGTTGTAAGTTAAGATACTTGGGTTAATGTAAGTGGTTCATATATATCAGGTCTCAGTCAGGACAAAAGCATCCTTTGAAGCATATTACCTTTACCTTTTAATTTGATACAGTTCAGCTCTCTCAGGTGTTTTTATATCCCAGCATTTCACAACTATTTGATTAATGGCCAGTCAGTGATATGTCATTAGAATTTTATYTTTTTGCTCTTCTGGTAAATGTAGTTCATATATATTTAAGTGTACATTATGAGAAAAGAGAAACAATTATGACATGTGTTTCTGGGAAAATGCTATATATATTTTTTTTAAGGATAGCATTTACAAAAGAGTCCTTGCTCGGTAACCATAGAAAGGTAAGCACCATTTTAATATTTTATACATTTTAGATATATTTCTCATACCAATAGAATTTTTATTGCTAGTTCTGTCATTTTTTTTCCCAGCTGTCATTCATCTGGTTCACAGCAGTAGCCACTCAAATTGCTCCAGTCAATATGAGAGCCAAATTACTTTACCTGCCGACACTGTGCTTTTGTCTTCATTCTAAATATCATTCAGCTCTCAGAATATTGTCGCTGCAGGTGCAGATGTGAGTAGGAATGCCAGCAGAAATTAAATGACATTTTATCGCTTTTGAGATGGGATGTCATTTGTTTTTAAGAGATGATTGAAATTCTCCACATATTTCATGACCTGGCATGTCTATTGCTTCCAAATTCTACTGCCCCTGAAGTAAAGGATAGTTTTTCAAAGACTTCATACACAGGTGGATTGGGCCCAATATGCTTAACAGAAGGACATTCATGAAATGCAGTAAATTTAACAATTGGATTGGCAATCAGACTGCCTGAGTAGGTAAGAAATGCCTTAGATCCTCCAGGAAATAATAACTATCTGAATAGATGACAATACAGATCCTTTCATTCCAGTACCTTATTGCAGGCAGTAAACATTCAACCCAGAAGAAAGAGGTATACTCAGGTTTATTCCTGGGGAGTACAGCACAGACRATCTCTTCTTTAATCTTGTCAGCCTTCATGTAGCCCCTGAAAAAAGAGGATGAGTATTTCTTTTCCAATTATTRCTAAAGATCATGAAAATAGCCAGAATCATCAGTCTAAAAGTCACTGAATGTGGTACAATTCACAGACTGACTAGACTGCATGTTGAGGGGTCCCATCCTTCACTCACTTGTGMATTTTCTGCGTTTGAATTTTCCTTTCCTCAACCTGCTTCTTCTCCCTTATAGACTCAAYGTTTTTACTTTACTCATGAACTCTCTTAAGGCACTTGCAAAGCAATGAATCAGGCAAATTTTTGTTTTAAGTAGTTACAAGAACCTTTAAATATTCACTCTGTCTTTTACGTAGCTAAAGAGCTAAACTGATGTGGCTGTAACTTATTAAAATTGCAGTGTGAAAAATCATTCTCAATTGGATCAATCCTTCATTGATATCAGTTTAAAAATAACCTTTGTGAGAGGAGTTAATAAAACTCAGTGAATGAATGGTTATCCAAAGCAAGTGCAYGAAGCATCCGAAAGAATATTTCATGAGTTCTTGTAGCTGTTGAAATAAATATCCATTGAAAAATGTTTTTTGTATTAGCTCGGCTCTTGCTTGAACTTCAGAGTGGGCTTGTGAATGAACATGTAGAAATGAATAATTTAAAACACTTTCATTAGTCACACACCTTGGAAAAGCTGCTTTTAACTATARTAGATATATTGGGAAGCATTGAGTCATTATTAATAAAAAGATTATTGTTTTGAATATTACTTTAAAAATATTTMTCTGAAATTTCAAGTGGTACGGTCCATTCATTGATAGCTGAATTTATTGCAAATATTTAGTTTTCCTTTACATATGTGCAAAGAACCTGAATGTGCTATCACTTTAAACTATAAGGGGATCAGAATTACTGTCTTTGAGGAATTTCAGATATTTTCTTTATTTGAGCATGTACAGAACAAAAATATTARAAATTCCAATGACACAATATATGTATCAAAAAAATCTTTTGATCAAGCACAATTTTCATTTCAATAGAAGTGGGTTAGGAACTGAGATCTTAGTTACCTAAATCTGTCTCAGAATAGTGCAAAAAACAACAGCTGTAATTCAGAAAGAGTGAAACTGAATATACCTCCAACTAAAAAAAAAACCCAAATTTTTAGAGAGATAATTTCATTTAAATCCCTGCAATRGTGGGCAACATTCTTTGGTTCAGCAAATTTCTTAGAGAATAACATTTCTCTGGGTTTCATTTTAGGYCAGCTGCATGCTTCAGTTTTGGTCTTGGGCCTATTAATTTACAAAAAARCACAACTTTAGATAATTTGAACAGGGGTAATATGGACACATAMCATAATAAAAATCCCTAATCCCTGTTATGTAGCAAAGGAGAGCGCAAAATCCTCAGCTGTGTAAAAATCAGTGGAGCTAACCTCAATCCAATTAATCTGTGCTAGACCAGCTGCGGTTGAAGAGGTGAATATCTGAGGTACAGAGAGAACCTACTAAGGCTGCTTTAACCCTAGAGGACACTTTTGTCTTAGTGCCACTAACATGTTACTCAGGCACTTTGATTATATTTGTATTTATCTCTTGCCATTTATACCAGTTAGGTTGTCATGAGAGCTCTTCTTCATTAATGTACCCAATAGCACTAGTTTCTGGAGGTTTTTTTTTGCACTAATGTGTTTTTTTCAACAAGTAATATATACTAGGAACTTTCAGTGTCCTTCCAGTTTTTAGATTTAACTAACATCTGAAATCTTCTTCAGTCTTATACTGTACATTCCAAAGGTCACAGCTAAGATGAGGCTTTCAGATTTAAGCATTACAATTACTCTGTTTTTTACTTACTGCCTACATCCTTGTGCAATATTGCATTGATGTCTTGTAATTCTTATTTGATTATTTTCAGAATCTCTCTAGTCTCTACTACCTTGACTTAGAGAGCTAGTCACAGTTTTCTTTTAGGTTATCCAATTAGAACATGSTTCTGCTTTTAACACAGGTAAAAGTGTATTCTAAGTGTATTCTAGGATTTCTAACCTACAACATATCCTCTCAAGGGCAACTGAGCCTGAAGGCCTCATCTTTACTTATGCGCTCAGGGCCTTCTTGTGTGCAAGGCTTCCTCTCTTTACTAAAGCTTTGCTATTGACTTAGCCATATCAAAYAGATTGAAATTTATGTTGTGTAGCTTGCTGCTTACAAACCTAGCAATACAAAAACAGTAAGGGTGACATCCATTATTATTAAATGAGTACCAACTATATGAGATTGTCTGGAAATCACAGTGAAACCTTTTGAATCTATTTTAAAGAGAAGTTACTGTATCAAATAAAAACAGCTGCTGCAATTATATAAGGTAGAGTTCAGTCCACAAGAGCTATTGAGCCTTGGAGCACAAGCCAATTGCCAGCAGGAGTCAGAAATTGGTCCACAATTAACTGAACTATATGGGAAGTAGCAGAGATTTCCATTCTGAGCAACTTACATTCTTTAAGTTTTTGAGCAAAACAGCTCCTTATCTAGTAATCACTCAAAGGCACTTACTCATTTAGGACTATACTGTTATGGACTGAGTCCTRTAGTCATTGAAAAGAATAGCCAGGGGTGGTACGACACACCCCACAAAAACTTGGAAGAAACACTGCATCATCTAAAGGGAACTCAGGGGCCATCTCACTTTGGCTCCAGAGTTTTCAGTTAAACAACCTGTCTTTGCAGCTAGTGGTGGTGCTTGGACATTGTCTTGGATCCACGCTCCRGCTTTGAACTAAGTCTTTGCTTTTATTTCTTGTGTTCCTATAGCAAAAAAGATTTCTTTCACTCACAAATAATTTCCTGCCAGAAAAGAGCTGACCCCAGTACATAGGATGGCAAGAATGAACCAGATGTGTGGAGAGACCTGATTCTCCCCTCCCCATTCCTTTCTTCTATGGCACTGATCTAGACGGGTTGCTGTTAATTCTGAGTAATCCAGGATTGGATGATCTTGAAGGTCTTTTTCAAGCATTATATATATATACTATACTAATACTATACTATACTATACTATACTATACTATACTATACTATACTATACACATACACACTATATATATGTACTATATATATAGTATATATACTATATATATAGTATATATACTATATATATACACTATATATATACTATACTATATATATATACACTATACTATAATTCTTTCATTCTGCTCCTATAGTACTCTACTGGGCAGAAGGAGGAGAAGGCCCATCCATTTACATTGCAAGCCCACTAGGTATGAGTGGGAAGGAGATTCTTATTCTCTGTCAGGCCATGGAAAGCACTGTTGCCTTCTCCATCCTCTTCACCAGGGCATTTATATACCAAATTTCTCTGCTTACCTGGGCCTTCATAGCATTCTCTGCACTTTTTCAYGGCTGGCATTTGGCCTTTCCTCCTGCTGCAGAGTTCCCTGTGCATGTGCTGCCTCTGCCTAGCTGTGCATGAAGGCCCTGCTCTGGTTTGTTGTCAGAGTGACTACCATCAGCTCCTTACAGGGGACTGAAATACMTGCCTGTGATTGTATATACCTTTACCATACCACCTTCCCTCTAACAATATCTGCTCTTTAAAGGCTTTGTAGTATACTAGGTCTGAAAGCTGACTCCATTCCTATCATTTTGTTACACCTGCAAGGCATAATTTGACAGTCTTGTAGTGTGGCTTCTCCTGTAACTGCCCTGTGGAGCCTAATATCAATGGTAGTAATACACATCTTGCTGTTTGACAAATGCAAGTGGTGGCAGCCACCACAGGGTAATTGAAAGCAAACTACATCAAATCCTGTCAGAGTTCAGAAGAGTCAGTTTAGGAAGGACTGTAGAGCCATGCATTGGGACTGCACAGTTCTACACTTCCTACACTTCAGCATACAGATCTATTTCAGATATGTTCACACTATTCTTTTCTTGGTGAATTTATGACTTGTGGAAGGCTCCACGCTGATGGCCCTGGAGATGGAGATCCTTTATTCACAAAAAAAAAAAAATTCAGTGCTAAAAGTCAAGTAGATACCATGCTTCAGCAGAAATGTATTTCTTTGGAACTACAGAAAAAAAAAAAAAAAAAAAAAAAAGGGAGGGAAAAAAAAGGCAGCAGCAGTGCCAGTTTTCTAATACTAATATGCCTCAAGTGCAATTTTGTCCTATAGAACTCATTGCAGCCCTTTACCTTCTTTCTTGACTTTGCTGTGAGATTAACTGGCATGCTGATGAGAGCCAGATGAGTATTTTCTTTTCATTAGATGAATACATATTTGTTGTGGGTAAGATTTAGATCATCTTATGCATTCATATAGTAGKCTACAGCCATCAGATGATGAAAATTTCTAGTTTATATAGACTTGAATGAAAAGTTCACTTGTAATTTACACCTGAAAAGAATGTCATCATGTGTCTTGCGTGGCTTCATATACCTGACCTATAAACTACACCAGAGAAAGAGGCAATGCTTATGACTCCAGGRAAGACTGAGATTTCGTACTATAGAACGCTAACAAAGACTAAAAGTTAAAAGTTAACATGTAATAAATAAAATACCACATCTTTCTTAACAATTCTGTTAACAAGAAACTCAGTGAGAAAAAGGTGTGTTTACAACAGGAAATCTCTCAARAGTTTGAGAATCAGTGTTTGTGTCGTCTTTACCTAAGCGTTGTAAATAGCATCTATAGTGTATTGTATGTGCTGTAAGAAAAATTCCACATGCACGGGGAGCAATAAGTAACACTTTAAGTAGTGCATGTATCTATAACTTTCTGTATACCTACCAATATAGTTTGCTCAGCTCACCGAAGACACTACATTCAAATGAGGAGAACATTCAAATCTCTCCAGAAAAAATAGTTACTTCCCACCATATACAACGAATGTGGATTCATGGAGGTACTTCTGCTCTTGGTGGTACTAACAGCAGTGTTGCAAATTTATCTTTTTCTCTAAACTACCTGCTTGCATAAGTGCCCACAATCAAACCAAACAGCTAGGTCACCTTCAGATCTTTAAACAGTGAGTGAGGCTGCCTAGACAGGAAGAGTTACCGAYCTTTAAAAGCAAAAATTGTTCTGTCCAATCTCATCTGGGGAAGTCACAGAAGTTTATACCAGCAGACGTTGCCTACCCACTACTGTTTTCCAGGCAGTTAAGCTAATGCCATTCCTATTTGATTTTGAGGCAGCCTTTAAGCATGGTGCACAGATGATTATGATAGACGAGTCTCAGCTCGCAGCTCTCGGGCCACATGCAGCTTTTCCAGGAGGTTCCCTTGAAGTTTCTAACTGAAGTTTACAACACAATTATTTTGTTTTCTCCATATGGCTCCTGCAAGGTGACATTTTAAGCTTAGAAAAATGAAATGAAATGAAGCAAAATTAGTCCCTTGTGAAGCTATATGAAATGTTTTGGTTTTTGCTGTCATGGAATGCTCTCCGTCTGAAAAAAGTGGCATCAGTGAAAGTTTCCCCATTGTAACAAGAAAGGGTGGAAATTGGTAAAATTGCATAGCTTTAACCATTTGTACAAATTTATAATAGTAACTGGACCCACTATGCACAGAAATAGTCAGAGCAGAGACACCATTGCTCGTGACCCAGAGTGCTGGTTATCTTTCAATAGATATTTCTAATTATATCTCAGTATGGCTGGACTACTGTTCAGTTCTGCCTATGAACTGCATCCCTACTCAACCATTGCTGTGTGTGGATTACACTCCTGGGTGAGTGATGAATGTGTAAGTGGGAAATAATGATAGTAATACTGTGGAAAACCCCAGCATAAGCAGAGACAGTAGGTCAGATGTACCTGATTACTAACAAACAGCCTACAGTGCACTAAAAAGCGCACGTGCACACACATACACACACACACAGAGTTTAACGAGGCCCAAGGCTTTTCTAAGGTACACTGGACACTGAAAAACACCTGAAGAAGGTGAATTATAGCTGCCTTTGCTTTCCTCCTTCCCTCAGCCATGCCAAGCTTATAATGGCCTCGCTTTAGGTATCTAAACTATATATTTTTTAAACTTTATTCATGCAATTCATTGTCTACATAAAAGACAATGCTTTTGTAAGGTCTTTTAGGCCTTGTGAATGTCCACAAGAAATACTAAACTCTGTTTCTGTATTTAGTGATTTTACTGCCCCATTTTTGGAAAGCACTGCTTGTAACTCCTTTTTTTTTTTTTTGGTACTGAATTTGTGAGGTGATAATCACATAGTCTCTTGTTTTGAATATATATTTTTTTAATTATCAAAATTCTTAAGAATTAAAGCCTTTTCAAGAGAAAAAAGAGTTGTCAAAATAGGCCTAATAAGGATGCCTAATAAAGATGCCTTATCATATCATAAGTAAAATTCAGTTAGCTGAAATTATGTGGCATGGTGCTAAATGGGGCATATAAAAACACACCCTATGAGAAAATGCCAAAGATGCTGTCTGGCTCATGCTGGCCCTTGGGGTACTACAGTTATACCAAAGGGTCATTCCCACAGCTGTGGGAACCAATCTTCTTATCCAGTCCCACAGATTTCTCCTAACTAAAAATATAAATCCGCAAGTGCGTGTAGCCTATTGTGAAAGACTTAGTAATCTTAAAACAAACAAAGAAAAAAAAAAAAACACAACAAAAAAAGACCCACCAAAAAAAGAAAAAAAACCCCAAACAGCTGCAAATTGATTACTTGTTATCACATGACCAGTAAACTCTGATTGACTTCATGTGGAACTAATTCCATGTAACAATTGCTATAAGAGGAAAAGAGGTTGCCCCTAGGCAGTTCTTAGAATATACTTACAGCATTTCCCTTACAACTAAAATTTTACTAAATGCATAAAAGGGTTGCAAGTGTAACTAATGCAATCAGACAAATGTTTTACTGAGATGGTTCATATACAGTATAATCACAGATAAATGATGGAAGGTTGYACCTACAAATTCAGGTGAGTCCCTGCTTGGGTGGTGCTCTTCTGATAATTCTAAGCAACATCAGCTGATATTTAGTTCAGAAATTTTGCTATAACTCTGTTGGGGAAGAATTTGACTTAGTTACCTTGTTACTTGTTACTTAAGTGGGTAATACAGCATTCTTTATTGTTTTGATACAGCTGCTTAGAAAGCTACAAAATGTACTGAAAATTATATAAAATACTTGGAATAGCTGCTTGCTTGTTTTCTTCTGCTTGCAATTGGTCTGCTTTGTTTCTGAACCTGGTCATTGTCATATTCATTTCAAGGACTTTTGTCTTTATGTATATAGTCACACTCTGTCTTGTGGCATACTATATTTTGAAAACCAGTTTGTCTTCATTCAGTTCTTGAGGTGAATTATTATACRCTATTCATGTCTTCTCAGTGAGTTGAGAGCACTTCCAAGTAAAGGCCAATGTGTTACTTCCCACCATTTTAATGGAAGTCTAAATGTACTGACTTTGTGAGCTTTAATCCTTATGTATATAAGTGTCTTAGTCATATAACTTACTTTTTAGTCAAGTTTAATCTTATCTTCCCAGATGGAGAGAATAAAAACAAGGGAAAAAGCAGATCTTGAAAACTATTGTAATCAAATAAGTCACTGACCTCTGTAGAAGTACCTCTCCTGGCAAAGGATAGAATGAGACCTTAATTTGTCAAATGTTGTACACTACCTTAATTTTTCTTTTGTGTAGTCTTTTCATAGTTCTTGGGGCTTCCTGAGAATTAATAAGTCTGAAACTTATTAATTAAGGTTTAAATATATATATATACACACACACAAATTAAAAAAAAAAAAAAGGCATTTTTGTGACAGAAGTATGGAAGTATGTCAGGAAAAAAAAAATATGTAAAGCATCTCCCAGAATAAGAGAGGTGCAATAAGCAGAGGACTGAAACAATGAATGATCCTGGAGCACTAATGTAGTTTGTGCTGAACAGTGGCAGCAGGCCATTACGTACCCTGTATTTTGGGATGCTGGATAGAAAGAAGTCTGTGACCCCAGTAATCACAATGTGCTTTTTTTTTTCTTGCCTTTGTTCCTAATCTGGCTTTTCATCTGGAGTCTATTTATGGAGGAGATTTGCAGCAGAGCTATGCTCTCAGGGAAGAAGGTGATGTTTCACGCTGTGGTTTCTTTTTGGATGGAGTCCTTCCCCTATGTGGAGGAACCTCAATAGCTCTTACATGTCAGAGRAGGCAAGGAGAAGAACTGAGCGGCCTGCTCAATCCTGATTTTGCAAGGAAAAGGATGTTTTATTTTAGCTATGTGGTAGCAGGATATAATTGGGAACAAGGCGAGAAAGATCTCTTAAAAATCTCTTTATCCTTTTTCTTCCTCTTTTTAAAGAAAACAAAGGAGCTCCACCAAATTCTTTTGCTGTAAATTCTTGATTGTATCTTCCTGATTGTACCTTACAAACAAATTTCAGCTTTTAGATTCATGTGTGTTAGGACTAGTATAATTCATAAAGCCTGAAAATAGTCTCCCCCAAAAAAATACAAGTAGGAACTTTAAAAGAAAGAAATTTATTCCATACAAGTGATATTACTTCAGTAATCCAAAATCAAAATGTGCTTGGCTGCACCTGCTYGGAGAGCTAGCCCCACAAACATGAGAGCAGTAAGACAATGAAGTAGTTTGAAGTCACCACATTTGTGGTATGTAGTATATAACCTTTTTCTTTCCTCCTCAGCCCACAGAATGCCTCATGGCCAAAACATTGCATGTAATCCTGGTTTCTTTTTTGGTGAATATATTTCACTAAACTATTATATCACCAATTAAAAATTAGTAAGTTTTTTTGTTGTTGTTGAAGCTGTTTAGGGTTAATTACTTTTTGAGGAAAGGAAGATTAATCTACTTGGAAGTCAATAGTTATTTTTGGTATTTAAAATAAAAACAACACAAGATGCTGGAAAAGTCTATCTGCATTATAGTTTAAGCTATTGAGAAATAGTTAGTTGCTACAGTCCATGATTTTTATCTCTTTCAAAGTAATATTCTATCCTTATTAAATTAGCTGTTCTCCAGTTTTGAATTTGCAGTTATTAATCTTGCAATTCCTTTCATTTTGATATTAAAGTTTTTTTTTCTTACTGAAATATTAATGTCTTAACATCCTTCTGTAATTTTAAATCCTACCTCTGTGAAAGGTGACAGGAAAGGTCTCATCTATTTTCAAGGGATCAAATTTTCATTCTAACAGAAAAAATAACAAGCTTTGTAATATGAATTCATGAGACAAGTATTCTTGACTGTTACAATCTAGGGAAAATGTCTGTCTAACCTTAATGATCAAGCACAACCCTGTTTGAATGCATGGCACTGTTGGGGGGAAACAGCAGGTTTTTTTCTTTTCCTCCCTGTTCAATATTGGCATGCAACATGAAGGGTGCAAAAATACATATATACTTATATATGTGTAACCTCTTGCACTGAAGGCATTGCCATAGCCATGGCTTAGTTATTAATTGAAAGGAGAAGATGTCTTCCTGTTTTCTTCTGGTTTGGGTGGCCTTGATTTCTTGGAGAATAAGCTAGGTACCAAAGGGCAGTTTTGGGCTCCCAAAACCATGGACAGGAGGAGAATCCCATAGGGAAGTTGGAAATATGAAAGCTGCTTCATGATGTCAAAGCAGAAGACAACTTGGCTGAGAGTAATTTACTAAGGTGTAAGCAATCTCCTAAACGCTTTAGTCTAAATGTGTTGCACCTGCCTAGGCTTCACTTTAATCTGTCATGTGTCCTGAGTGAATCTTTGCAGAATTTAACTTGGCAGGACCAGCTGGAATAGTTATATCTGGTACTCATGTGGCTGCAGTACCAGCTATGATCTGAGAGAAGATAAATGAGAGATTTCTGTTTAGGGAGAGTTACAGGTTTGAGAACTGGCAGCAGGAAAGGGGCTGGTGGGATCTCTAGGCAGCCACAGCTGGGGAAGGGATCTAGGACTTTTCCGTATAGCAAATTCCTTCTGCCATAGTCAAAAGCTCTTAAACAATAACAACTTTTCAGACTAAAAGGGTTATTTTTTTTCTTTTTAATACAGAAAAACTAAGAATAGTTAAGAGGGATTTTAAAGCAATTTCTCTTGACCACTGTGTCTCTTCCAATGTGACAATATTTTTAGCTGTGGTTTCAAACAGCTTGAGGACTTTCTGAAGTGCAACTGAGCCTGTGTGGTAGCTCTGGAGGTTTCCTGTTGCCACCTTGGCCTGGTAGTGCCCCAGGGCTATTCCTCAGCTTCTCCTGGAGCAGCAAATTTCCAGCTCCTGGCTTTGTTTCCCTTGTACCTCGTGGCAYCCTGAAAATCCTCTGGCTGCACCATTGCTTCTAACAAACACTTTCCCCCATGCTCCAGAGGGCTGTACGTGATCGTTGCTGTGCTCCTCGGCATACTGCCTGTACTGAGAAAYGCAGCAAGAAGAGAGTCTGACACATGGCTGCTCTTGGTAAAACCTCAGACAGGAAAGTGGCCCTCTTTCTGTTGCTATGACAATGATCACTTTTACAGGAAGGCACATTGTGGTTAAGAAACATCTTCTAGCAGCTGAAAGCGTCAGCATCATAACAATCACCTTCCTGGGTCATGCTAACAGACTGTTAAGTCCGATATCCCTCCTCTGGCAGTGACTGGTACCAGACACTTCACAGGAAGGTGATTGTTTTTTTWAAAAAAAGTTTTAAATAATTATGGAATAATCTGCCCATGGAGGATATTTCTAACTGCTTTTAGTTAAAGATGAGTTCATGACATAAGTCATAGTGGTTTATAGTTTTCTGATTACATAGCATTCCTGTGCAATGTAAACACAGTCTGATGGACCATATAAATGCTCTGTTTTCTTTAWCTCTTAAAATCCTAATTGCAAAATCACTCTCTAACTGTGAATTAGAATCAATATTTTTACTTTGCTAAAAAGTTATTTCTTTGTTTCTCATACATCAACTTCCTTTTGAACAAATTAAAAACTGTTGTTCAGTTTCAATCAGTCATTATTTGGGACTTCTGTACCATGACCCCCAACTTACTTGGCTTTCTTACAGACCTAAACACAGCATAACAGTTTACATTCACCTTGCTAGTCCCTGTCCCTTTGACATTCTGACCATGTTCTCAAATGGTGGCTATGTCTTTTGTAGTGAGATCTGAAAATAATCTGAACTCTAGATCAATGTATATTAGCTGTCAGGGTAATGCCATCATAGAATCTTCAGGATTTGTTCAGCTGAGGTACWTAACACATAAAGGGAAGTGAGGGTGGGAAAGTGTGAAAGGTGGCGGGGGTGGAAATTAAAAACGTGAAAAGCATTATGAGAGTACTATTTAAAAAATCAGTAAGAGAAGTCTCTATCAGTTCATCACAAGGGAGAAGAGCACTGAAATTAAACAAATAAGAAAACTCACTAACTAAAAGCATACTGAGGAATCCCTTCCTAGACCAAGCRTGCAACAGCTAGAGTGGTGTAACTACTCCACCACATGTGGACAGGAAGCTTGAGAACTGTATGCTGCTCCTTCTGTATCCTGCTAAACTGATGGCATCTTTTACGAAGCAGTTGACCTACTTCTTTAAAGAGGTAATTGTATTTGTTTCTTTTCTGAGTTGAAGACTAGTTCATGGAGGCACTAGCCAGAATAGTCCTGGGAGCACTTGAGACAAAATAATGAAATACTTCTTGCCGGGAGTTGTATCCCAAGTTTCAGCTTGATAATAAGATAAAATGCAGTAATCGTGGGCTCTTTCAGTAGATACTGCTGACACAGTATTAATTATATTCTTGTACAGGAAGCAATGGTGTTTGAAGTAGAAAAAGAAAAGAAATAAAAAGGCTTTGAATCAGAAATATTACTTGCAAGTCAGCTGTAATTGTATCTCACACAGAGAATATTAAAATTTCAAGTAAAGCCTGACCTYAAACTTCAGTAAGCTTAGAGTAAGTATAAGCTGAGAAGTGGGCTTGATAGTTATGGTGGCATTGATGAGATTCTATTTATTTGGTTGAGCTATAAGGAATTATCTCTTTTTAGTACTTAAAACAGGGAGATTTTTGACAAATCTGAATATGCTGAGTGATAAATCCAATAAAATAAATTTCACATTAATAAATTAAAAGCATATAGCAAAACCAGGAAAACTAATTTTTTGAATGGATRCATCTAATCTTGTCTGTGATAATTTTCAAAAAGTAGTTAATGGGAGATTTCTGGGCAGAAGTGCATTCTGGAACAGACGACTATGAAGTAAACATGTCAGGCAATTTTTTATAGAATTATTTACAGTTTGTGATTGCAAGTTTTTTTTTTGAAAAAAATTAAATAGGTAAGATAAGAATTTAAATGTGCAACCAGTAGAGACAAAGGATTTCAGGTCCATCTGAAACAATCCAAAGCTTTGTTAATTATATATGAAACAGTGTGTTGACTAGTTTGCAGAAATTACTTAAAAAAAAGTGTGTGTGTTATTTATAGTGGGAGGGACACATTCTGTGAACAGAAATGGAAAAAAATGACATTTATTATTTTAATAACATAATATCTACCAGAATAATAAAAAATTCAGTTTTCAAGGAAAGAAGTGGGGGGAGAGGGGAAGGAAAAAGAAATAGTGTTTAAGTCTCTTTCTTTATGTCTGCATTTTGATAGAAGCAGTAGTCTACCACTAGTTCCTTTTTCATGTGGGAGCTGAAGTTCCTAGAGCAAGATGGACAAATGAAGAAAACCAAATAATTATTCTCATTGTGCCCAAAAGAGGCAAATCAACCTAGGCCATGCAAGGGCCTCCTGAGTCCTAATTCTACATCTTAACTGGTAACAGAATGCCCTATGTGCTCAGGGAGGAGAAAGGAAGAAAAACTGCACCTGAATCCCCCCTTCTACATAGTTCAAAAGGACAATTGCAGTCTGAATCAAAACGAATGATTACTGTTCACTGCAGTTAGTGCTATGATGCATTAATAAAAAGGGGAGGGTTCTGTTTTCACTAATACCTGCATCTTACTAATATGTGGCAAAAACAAACAAAAAACCCCACTTTTTTTCCATCTTGCTAAAGAATAGTCTACTGAAAATGTCTAAGACACTTACGAATTGAAGAGGAATCAAATCAAATGTGGAGGGCAAGGGGAACAGGCAATAATCAGTGGGGCTGGTGCGAAGGGGGAAAAATGGGCCTGTAAGTGATCTGGCTGAAATCTGATTCATGTGAGACCCAATTTTCAACTGTATTGCATCCTGCTCACAAGGGCTGATGTATTAGCAGAATTGTGGTACAGCCTGCATTTAAGATGTTGCATAATTGCATTTTTATTCATTTCTTTGTAGGATTACTTATAATTGCAGTGAGGCCCTCAGTCATCTGGTTGCAGCCTTCTCTAGGGAGATCATGCTTCCGATAGAATTAAGGCAAATGTGCTCCAGTGAGGGAATTAAGCAGGAGAAATTGAACAGAAAAATAGATGTAATATTATATTAATGGGGACCATGACTTTTCTGTAGAGGTTACTGTCCATAAGTCAGACCTAGTGACTAAAAATATACGCACTGGGGTAGATACAATAAGTAGATGTGGATGACTTGGTAATTGCAGGATCATGACAGCATACACTGCCAGAGAGTTTTGTACAGGGCAGGGGATTGAGCAGAGGTTAAATTTAGGATTTACGAGGGGCAGTTTCCTGTGACCTTGGGGTTATCTGCGGCAGCAAGAGGGGGACTATGGACCTGAATAGGTGGGCAGAGCTGAAAAGGGTTCAGAAAATCAATTCATTTTAATACTTTAGTATGTTGTTTTGCTTTTGATGCATACAGTAAAATATCAAGTTAAGAATCCCCCTCCCTTTGTTACTTAGCCCATTAGGAGTTGGATCAGTGCACTCTATAATGATGCACTCAATTTCATCAGTGAGCAATGATTATTGCTCTTACTTACACGAGGAACCTCTGAGACTACCCCCGGTCATTCTCAAGAAATGCTGTGGTCAATTAAATTCTATGAGGGTCATTCTTCCTTCAGAGTGAGCAGTGTATTAAAATCCTAGCCTGCAATAGGCACTGAAGCTGTTTTCAGCTGAGACATAAAGCCAGAATCCAAGGATACAAAAGCACTTTAATGAACAGTGAAAAAAATCGCTCTGAGTACCTTAGCTAAACCTCATTTGTCTCATTAAACCTATCCCAAAACTTTGCCTATGCTTGAACCTGAGGTATCTGTCAGTACRGTTCTGCTGTGAGCTGTCACTTGGCAGGAGCCACACACTCGAAAGAGCTAGCTTAGGCATTGCTATGATGGACTTAGTCTGTGAACCGCTGGCTTTAGGGGCTTTGGATGATGACACAGATTTTTAAAGCCTTCATTATTATTTTCACTATTAGTGAGCAGCAACTTCACCTAAATGTGCGTGACATAACTCCTAATGGATTTAAGTCAACAGATTTAAGTGGCTATTCAACTCTGTACCAACTGAGAATCAAACTCATTAAGATCACGATATTGAAGCTTTCCACTCTAATTTATTTTGATTCAYTCATTAATTTTGATAATCATGTTACCAAAAATATTTATATCTTGAATATTTTTATTAGATATATTTAATGTATATTCCATCCTGGAAACTTCTCAGTGAGTGAGCAGCCTAATTTTCAAGCTTAGTTTCCTTTCCTGCCTCTCAGGGTTTCTAATTGCCCAGATGCCAACAATTCAGCATAAGAAAAGCCTTGGCACTGCTTTGCTCTATCACAGACAGACTACATAAATGCTAAAGGAGCTTCAAGAGTCATTAATCAACAATTGTAGCCTTACATGATTTGGAATAGTGCTTTAAAAAAGAGATACATTGTAAACTAAATATATCCTCCTCTCTGTGATTTTGATCTCTGTGATTTGATCATAACAATCAACTTATATTACTCACCTGAATCTCATATCTTGGATATGAAATTCACAAATTTTCCACAAGTATTTTACAACAAACAGAGTAATCAGTCCCCTAAGCCAAAATAAAATCTCTCTTGTAGAAGAAGAAATGAACCAATCAATTAATGTGTATGCATAGTACAGTATGATAATTTGGAATGAGAATGATTATTGTAAAGCAATTTTTGAGAACAGCACAAAATAAAAGAAAAATATTAATGCATTAGAATATTTTTGATAGTAATGTGATCTCAAACCTGTAATTATATAAGGAAATTATTTTAGAACAGTCTAATTCTTATAAAATCCCTGTATCTCATTGTGGACTGTAAACATGACATGCATAATTAGAGGAAGAGAAGGAAACAAACTGGCTATGTATTGAACMGTGCTGCAGTTCAGTGTTATAAGGTGTTCTGTGTCTGCAGTAAAAGAGATTTACTGCAGATCCAATACTGAATTCAGTTTCTGTGCACTGTATGCTACACTGGTGGGCAGACTGAAGGAGTTAGGGAGAGTAACAGAGACCAATGCTGAGAGGAAGGTGATGATCTGTGACCCTTTGCTAAGGAAACGCMACCGACAGTGTTGAAAGGCAAACTGTTAGCACTTGTGTTGAAGCATAAAGAGCTTAGAGAAAGTGAATAAGATAATGAATTGTGATTAAGAGGAAATGTAGTAATTGCTAAAAATGTTCAGATAGTGATTACTTTATCTGTAGAGTGATCTCGCATAAGAAATAAGGGAAATTTCATCTGTTGAGCTGGTCAAAATAACAGCAAGTATGTGACGACAAAAAGCCTTACTGGAAAAGTGATAGATGAGGTGTAGTATTGCCAGAAGGTGCCTTCTGCCTTCCCATATCTGTGAGCTAAACCCCCTGCGGATGCATCTCTAAAACTGAGGGAAACTGAAATTAGTTGAGTTCAAATATTTGATATATTTCTTTTTCTGCTGCTTTCTTTTTTCTGTGTCTTTAGGTAAACATACTGCAGGATAATTAAAAATCACTTGACTGAGAACACAGTGACTACTAATACAATCAAACTGGATAGGTCTGACCTGAAGTTATATTAGACGGAGACAGCAGTAGGAGTGGTGAAGAGCTGGTCTTGACAAGCCCTCCAGGCGAGCTGTCTGGGTAGCCGCAGTGCACTGTGCTGTTGCTCGTAGCTGTGCTCGTGCTCATCTTAAGCAAGATGACTTGCGTTGACACTGCAGGCCTTAATTTGCTGGTGGCTCTATCACATCAGTTCACTTCGCTGTAGCCAAATTCAGGGCCAATGCCTGTCTCGCCCAGGTGTCCCAAGTGACAGGCYCTTCTGAAGGCAGTTGCTCAGTCTGTAGTGAGCATAGCCTGTAGTCTGTATATGCAGCCCCTACTCCCACACCTGCAGTGCTCGCCGTGCTAAACTCCAGCTGCTAGTGAGATCAAGGGGCTGGAGGGTGTTCCAGKCTTAGCTTTTGAGGAGGGACCAGATGCAGAAGCAGGAGAAGACTCCATTGCAAATGCCCTGGCAGGCAGAATTACAGGTGTATTTTACCTGAAATGACACTTTTGGAGGTAAAAGGTAGTGAGCAGAAATCATTTGTATGCCAAGGATTTCCCTCAGTGCTCTGTCTCAATATACATTCTTTAATCCTGCACRTTGAAGACTGTTGTCCAGTGCTCTTATCACCTTCTGGTTTGTGGATATAGGTGAATGGGAAATCATTCTGGATAGCAAAATTTTCAATTAAAAAAAATATAATACAGATATAAATGCTCATCAGATATTTACTCTCCTGTAGGAGATTGAGAGATAATGCTAAATAGGGGTCAACCTACCTTCCAAACAGGGGTTCACATATTTCAATCCACTATCCTCTCCCAAGAAATATGACTCTGGACAGAAAAGGACAGCATATCATTTTGTTCTAGCATTGAGCCTGTGAACATGCATTATTTCCTGCACAGTGGTTACACTGGGTTCATGAAAGCTCTTGTGTCTTTAAAAGAAAAAACATTGGTTTTAATCTGTTTAAACTCAAATATTGCAACAGCCCTGTCAGTAGGGGAGAAAGGTGGTGCGGCAACTGGATCTCATTGCCCTAAATTTCCTCTTGCTCTTGTATCATGCTCTGTACTTCATAACTTCATATACTTTGATGTCACCATGAAACCATTGGTTGTGGGTCGAGCAAGTCAGGACAGGCTGTAACCTTGCACACAGGAGCTGTGGACCCCAAGAGAAAGTAGTAATCTGAAAAGGTTTTTCCAAAGGTCAGGTTCTAAGGTCATCTTAAAAATAAGTTCTCTGAATATTTTTGTGCCCTTATATATTAATATTTTTTTTCTACAGTAACCTGAATCATTTCCTCATCTTCCATTCCCCTCAAGCATTGGCTTCCTGCTCTCTTGTTCCAGAGGTAGCAAACAGTTACACTCATCCCTTCAGGAGTGCCCCAAAATGTTTCAACACAATCTTTCAACACAAAAAGCAGCAAGGGAACTCTAACAGACACATTAAATATCTATTATGGAGTTATTTGCATAGGACACTTTGTTTTATGCAACATCCAACGGGAATACCAATGAAATTCCACATATGAACTTTTCTGAAACACGAGTGGCATACTCAGGAAAACTAATGGTGGCACATATCCTTTATTTGCTTGCAGCAATAAGGATGTGAACTGGCTGCCCAGCTTTAGCTGTGAGCTAAAAAAGGAAAGTTTTATAAACATCCATTTTACTCCAAGTTTTTTCTATCCTCTGATTATGGGTTTGACATGGCTCTTCCTTACATCCTAGCGCACGGTTGAATGGGAAAGTAATCTTTTTCCAAAGTACATTAGCAAAAATCTTTTGAAGGTACAGAAGCAGTGTGACACTCAAACCTGTATCTCCTGCAGATGATATAAAACACAATTTAAAACCCAACTGGAAAACAGAGCCTGCTACTTTATAGTTTGTCTTAAAGTTTAATGAAAGCCTAATTTTTGAAGTTAATACCTTTTTGGATCGACTATTTTTCTACAAAAAGAATATCAGTATTTCAAAAGGAGGTGGTACCTGGTATAGTCAAAACTCTGTTCATGAGAACACCCATTAAAGAGAGATGTTGATGCAGCACACTAGCTACATCTAAGTAAAAGCAGCCTAAAAAGTAATCAAAGTACACATATCTTTTGCACAGTATCCAGATCTGTGATGTTTGATGCATGCTGTATAGATAGGAATCACAGGATTGTGCTTGTAGAGGGAAGCTCTTTTTCTTCTTTTATTAGATGGGCAAATTTATTTTCTGAAATTGCAAAATAGTTGATGTTTTTCTTTCCTAACATTTATTAAGTTGCTTAATTCTGAGAAGTAATTCCAGTAAAGGTAGCGAGCCAGACTATGTTAAGTGATAAGAATTACTTTAATTCATCTGCAACATCTTGATAAACAATAAGTAATGGATGAGAGGAATTTAATTTCTACCAACTATGGCCTGAATTGCTTCAGAGTTTACTAACTATTGAAAAAGATCTTGAATATAGAAGTGTAAACTAGCCACAGTGACTGAAGCACTGAAAACCTACTTCAGCCTGATTTCCAACTGCAAATTTGTGGGCAGTAATTTGTTCATTTTTGACACAAACGATAATAGATTTATTGCAACACTTTGGAGAAATCTTGATATGCCCTTTTTGCTGATATGGCCTGAAATCRCTTTCTCAAAGTGCTTAGCATCTCACTGCATTTTTATTAGGCCATAGCTTGTACTGGAGTCCAGTGAACTAGATCGAGCAGGTTTCATAAAGAAATATGATTTTTCTCCACAAATAGGCCAACCTGAGCAAGGCCATCTCCATCAACAATAAACCATTTTAACTTTGTTTTATAAAGGTACTGCACTCCAGTTAAGATCAATTATCTATCTGGAAAAAAAAGGATAGTAAAAATGAACCAGGTAATCTGGCCAATAAACTTCAATATGATCATGATTATAAAGTAGTATATAATAATGTGTTTCATTTGTCTTTAACACAGAATCTTATTACTTTCCCTGATTTATCTTCAAGAATTTATGTGTCTTACAAAGTCCACTATAGATAGTCATTTGTTCTTATGTAGTAGATATTTAATAATAATGGGCTACACACTATATGCAAATTTAACTTTTGCGATCCAGCAGTTCAAAACACATTTTTCTCTGTGACTAATATATACACAAGGCATTTCAGGCTAACCCCACTAATCTTCTTACCCATTGTCATTCTTAATGTGCATGTCGTCAAATCCATTGAAAGGACAGCATGAAACATTTTGTCTATTATAGTACTCTCTTGTTTGAAATTAAGTGCTGGAAATGTTTTTGTTTTAAGGAACAGAAACTGTTGTTTTGTTTTTTGGAATTATGGCATTACTAAGATGCATTAAAATGCATTGATGAATCACCTATATGGTTGTTATTATGTAAATACATAGGCTGAAAATGTCAAACCTCACTAACTTCAGGAGATTGTCAGGATTTAACAATGCAGGTTCATTCTTACAAACTATTTCCATAGCTAATATTTGCTATTTGTTATTGATGTGGGTAGTATTCTTTGAAGCAGTTTCTGGAGCTTCTCATATAATTGCATGAAAGACTTGCACTGGAAATACGGCTTAAATAAATGCTGATTCCTACTGCAGTCCTGTGTAATGTCTCAACTATGACAGAGCATGGAGAGTCAATGACATTAAGGCAGAGCTGGTGACTCCTCTCCTTTGCACTCTGCAAATATTGCTGAACCAGCAGAATGGGTTTTATCTAAATTAACAATGTTTCACACTCAACTTATTGTGCATAGTTTACTCTGCCTTTCATGCCAATTAAATTCCAGAAATGCTTGGTGTGCAAAATGAGGGAGATCTAAATGAATTAAATAGCAACTTAATTGTACTATATGATAAGAGCAGCTTTGCAATTCATACAGTCATCTCCATTAATACATATATGTTTTAATAACTCGTATTTTTAATGTATTCACCTCAATCTTTTGTGAAATCAGAGTAAGTGGCTGTTATTACTTATCTAATAAATTATTTAATAAATTAGTACAGAGGCTAAACATATAATTTTGACAGGGATATGTTTACAGGATGGTAAATGGGAACAAAATCTCTTGTGATAATTGATTGTCTTCTTGTTTATTATTAGTAAATATCAATTAGCTGACAGCATGGACACTCCCTTTATGTGGATTGAGAAAATGGTTGAGTATCMTCAACTTTCCATGCCTGTAATTCCCTCTGATGTAAACAGTATTTTTTTTTTCCAAATGCTGACCTAAATATTAGGAAAGATTTTATGGCAGTCAGAATAGTAACCTAGAAGTCAAAAGTGATGGATGTCTATGCCTGATTCTTCCACAAACTTAATCTGTCAATTTCAGAAATTCTCCAACATTAACACAGAAATAATTCTATATACTAGATAATGCACAATTTACAATATATAAAATGTATTACATAATAAATATTCTGTATGATTATATATATTCTTCAGAGAGAGTCTAATTATTCATTTCAGATACTTCAAGATCTGTGGATAGGAATTTTTGTATGGCTGTTGAGTATGAGGAAAAGAGCTCCAGAAAGATTAAATGTCATTATGTGAATTTGTGAYGTCTGTGAATGCTGAATTTATCTGACCCAGCACAGTAACATTTATCAAGATATGAGCTCTCTGTGTGAGCTAAATGTGAAAATTTTGCACTCCCCCAAGCACTGTTATTGGCTGCACCCCTCCCTGTCAGACTCTGACACTAGTGTGAACCTCACCTATGACACTGTATACATTAGTTGTGAATTGACATACTGGAAGGAGCTCCCTTCCCACTTGTTTCAAGCTGTGCTAGTAGAGGACAGTTTCAGTAAGAAATCTTCTGTGTGAGGAAGCCAAGTTTGCTGTTATGTCAAAAAAAAGACCGGCTATCTTGTCCTGAGCATACAGGAATTCTGAGATCAGCTATCAGTCATCTGCTGCGGTTGTTGTTTGTTAGCATTTTACATGTTTTTAAATAAGTTAAAGTAGATCTTATACATTCATGTGTTAATGTATTTAATGAAGTTTACAACCGGATAACGTAGGGTAATGTGTTTTTAAGTTGTAAAGGCTGGGATACTATCTCACTCTTCACAGGTGATGTCTGTGCTATAATGGCAATAAATGTGGCATAAACATTAGACAGAGAAACATACAGAAAGATGTTTTCTTGGAAGTCCATGTTGTAATTGGCCCCAGACACTAGTGAGCAGTAGAAAACCCTGGCAGAAATTGTCCAAGTGACAATATAGCAGAAGTGATGTTTCTTTTTACAAACTTGAATGCACTACTCTGAACTTACCTGACTTTTGAAAAGTGACATTTGTGACTGTAACTTGCAGAGATCTCAAGTGTATGCTTAATACAAGATTATGCTGTGTAAAGAGTAATATAGATTGTTTATATATTACTAGATATTTATCTGCTGTACAGCTATGGGCTACTCATGGCCCCAAAGCACTGAAAGACGGCCATCACGGACATCTCTTCTGAATGGTGAATATAAAATGAAAGGGAGTAGCTTTATCCTTTCCTGGAAGTTCTTAAATAGAAGTTTTTGAAGCCCATAAGGAGAGACATTTTCTCCTGGAGCTTTAGTGTCAGACAGAAGTCAGTTTGAAGAGGCATGGAATTGCCCTTGCTGATAAAACTGTTACCAGATTCCAGCTCGCTGGGAAGGAGGACAGATGCCTCCCACTGCCCTTGTGCTGGACAGCTTTAGCAGATAAAAGCTCCTGGCCCAATGAGCACCTGGGAAGGCCGCCTGCCTTTCTCCACAGAGGTATCCAGCTACATCTGAGGTAGCGGGGAAGGAAGTGTTTCATGTATTTGCTTTAATGTTTTGTAGTGCCAGTGCAGTATCAGTAAAAAAAAAGAACCAACATTTACCCAAGAAATGCAAATCTCTCTCTCTGTTGTCCTGTTGAGCAGAACCAAAATTCAGCAGTGAAAAAAAATAAATAAAACAAGATAAAACTTCAGTAACCCTAATACATACACATGAAGACACTGGGTCTCAAGTTGGACCCAGAAGGAAACCACTATTCATGACTGCCACTCTCTGCTGCTATTCTCAATACTCTCTGGATCAGTTTGCTCCTCAACAGTAGATAGTTGAATTTAGCTGGTGAATATAACATGTCATTCTTAACCAGGTTCTTCCCTTGTAGTTCTCTGAACACTGTTTGCTGTGACCGTGTTATTCAGTCAGGTTGCTTGTTAAAACTGCATATGATGTTTAGGAGATCAGGTCAGCTGAGAGGGCACTGCCTCCTTCCATTATAATCTAAATGTCATCACAAGATATGATGGTTCTGACTGATACAGATACTTTGATTAATTAGAGTTCCTCCTTTTGGTGAGCAACATATGAGGAAATATATCCCTGGTAGTGTAAGGTTGTATGGCTAGTTACCAGTGAGTACTAAATTTAAAACAAATTCAAATTACAAATTCTTCTTTCAAATTGCAAATGACAGGTTATGAGTTCTGTAACCTGTAGTTCAGTCACAGAATTTTAATTTCTTGCAAGTTGTTAGTTTTTTTCATATAAATCAATGTAAACATGTGCTAAACTGAATACACAGTTTATATGTTCACCAGAAAGCATGTAATAAACTGTCAAAATTCCTTGAAAAGTTACACTGTCAGTTGGGAAGCTGTTGTCATATTTCAGGGAAAAAAAGTCGGCTTTTTCTATTCATAAAAATGTAGGAAATAACCTTGTGAAGTGCTTTCCAGAGCAAAATGAAAGTAAAAAGGACCGTTTCCTAATGAAATCCAGAGAAGCCAAATTAGAAACCTCTGCACAATTTCACCAGACTCGGAGGGGTGCCCAGCATGATGCATCCACTCAGGCATCTACACTCTTGTGAAGAAGAGCTGATGGAGAGTAATGTGCTTGCTTGGAGGCATGACCCATATCAGTGCTAATTTTGCAGACTGGGGAACCAAGGAGTAATTAGACAAGCAGGGGCATCATTAGAAGGTGGCACGTTTTCCTTTTGTTCTCATAAATTTCCGATGCAATCGGGTGGTTTAGAGAGAAGAGAGGAGTCAGCGCTTGCTGCATTATTAAAATTCTGAATTATGTTTTGGATCTTAACGCGTACAATCTTTCTCAAGACRAATGACCACAGCCAAGCATTAGCTTCAACTGCTCTTTGAGATAAACAAGGTAACTAGTTATATTCACCCTTCAGCACAGTCAGAGGCTTATCTGTGCTCTTTAAGGATTTGGAGAAACAAAAGTGTATCTCATTTGCAGCCACAGTAATCAGCTTACTTTTAATCTTTTGTTGTCTTTATTAATAACAACAAATTATTCATTTTTTAGCTGCCTAAAACCAAAGCCACCAAAGATCATCCGAGAGCATTAATCTTTGTTCTCTGCAACCTAATTTCTGAAAACTGGAGGCAAAGCAAAGGAGCAAAGAGGTTTTCAAGTGCTTACAGAAAGCCAAATAAACACATTTCTTTCCAGACTCTGGGCTGTTGTCACTGAGTTAAAATGCTTTTTGCTTACACCTTTCTCCCAGCAAGCTGCAGTATTTCAGTTCAAATATATTTGAAATAAGTCTTTATCGATTCAGATTTTTTTTTTAAATCCATCTCCACAAAAATTGTTGGCAAGTTGCCATCCTTTATTAATATATCTCCTCCCAGAATACTAAACACCAAGGAAGGATTAAAACAACCAATCAGCAGGGTAATTCATCATGCTGATGAGTGTTAGAATTTGGCAATGCTGGTGGAATTAAGGCTTAAGCTTCAAGCTGAACTAAACCAGATATTAACGACACAGTTGATATGTTACAAACCTTAATTAATCTTATTAATTTCTTGCTTGGTCTAGTTGGAATGATAATTAATGTAGTTATGATTAATAAAGGGCTGGCTAATTGCTATTTTTTCCTCACTTCTCTAAAAATGTGTGATGGTTTTTATCCAAAGACATTATTTTGTGTAGCTTGTATTGCACATTTCTGAAACGCTGATTTATCCTTTCCCCCAAGTAGCTTATTACAAATGTATGACAAAGCAGTAATTACTGTCAGCTCTGGGCAAAGCATGTCACATGTGCCAAAGTATTATTTAAATCTATTACTGTATGTGTCATCTTAGTTTGCACCAATGGCAAATTTCAGCAAGAGACAAAAATAGTATCAATGCAAATGCCAAAAATAATGGAAACTAGATGGGTCATAAACCAGGCCACATGACATGGGTAATAATCTTTACAACTAAGACAAGGCTACGTATCAGAGAGCAGGAATTAATTTTGGTTGTCTTAAACTAATACCTCTGAGCATCGCAAATTTATTATAATAGAAAACTGGTCAGAGAGTCATGTCCTACAGGTCTCATGTTAACTTTGTAGAGAAGTTAAGAGAAGCTTTACTTCTGAATCAGCCTAAGAGAGGGCACAAGGCATTAGCATCATCCACTCTGCTGGAGCTGGTGGGTGCATTCCTGTCCCTTAGGAATGATGTTGGTTTAGTAAAGCTGGTCAATGCTTTCTGCATTCTTATTTTTCAATGCCTTTTATTTCAAGCCTACTGAATACTGATAAAAAGCTATGCTTCTCTTTCACTGAGAACAAATGGGAATTTTTAAACTTTCAGGTAAAACAAAACAATGTTTGGTGGAAGATGAAACTACTCCCTCTGAGGCTTTTCAGTCCGATTTGTTGTGTGGCCGCCTGGTCCACAGAAGTATCTGAAAGGTAGCCGATGTTATGGCCCTACTCGTACTGTGTTGYTGGGATTCACACTATGCTTTGGGGGTGATTATGGGTGAAAGCATTAGCATTGTTTTGGTGATGCTGTAGCCACATCACATGATGATGTTTCTAAGTGTATAATATAGTATGAGTAAATCATCCCTACTCATCAAGTTAGCACAATCTTTCAAAATTCACCACTGTCCATGGCTGGTGAGTTCCACAAATATTATTCATGTCTTTTAGAAAAGCATGAAGAAATAAGACCTCCAGATTGTCTATACTGGCATGGCACTATTGGATCACAATTATACTTCCTTAAGCTACTGCACTTAGGCTCTTGTGTAAATATATACCTTGCAATTTTTACATAATTGAATGCCTTTCTTCTAATGAATGCTTAATCTATTTTTTAAAAAAACCTTCTTAGTAAACTCAGATCTTGCAACCTACGTGGAATTTGACCTCTCACTTCTTAGAAAAAAAACTCCTGGGTGGAGCATGTGGAGCATCCTTGTGGATGGCAGATATTGAGTTTTAAAGATTCCTGCTTTATTCAGATGGAAAAGTACTTAGGGATAGGTATCCTTCAAGATGAAAGGTAGTACGGAAATATAAACTCTTGCTATTATGATTTGAATTAACAACTTGCTTTGCACTCTGGAGTGATGCAGACAAACCTCTTAATACCTATTTTGCTTACAGCTTGAAAAAAGAAAGGAACTTCCTCTCATTAAACAGAACAAAGCAAAATTAAAAACCTTTTTCAAATCCAGAAATTAAAAAAAAAGTCAGTTTCATTTTGATATATATAGTTTTCATTTGCATTTCTTGAAATCAATAGGCATTTGAAGGGAAAAAGAATGGACTATGGAAACAGGAAGAAATTCTGACTAGGTAACAACTGCAATCCCCTAAAGTAGGAGACTTAAGGACAGAAACCCTTCCACCCATTTAACACTGTTAGTGCGAACGAGCTGCTAATCATAATGCACAGTTATTGGAGTAATCAAGATGTAAACCCTGACTTAATTAAATTTCACTACACTGTGTGAGGAACAGTTAATTTGTAGAAAATAAAAGTAGAAATGGTTTAAAACCAGACTGGATTGCATATTCATTCAAGTGATGATAAAATTTATATATATGGCCATATTGATAATGAATACTTGTAAATCATTTGGAAGGGGGAAGCACACAGACACACACACACTATCTATCTCACATAGGCTACATGGATGTATCAGTGATTATTGGGATGTAAGTGAGGTTCTGTTCAATTGATTTCTGACTCAGGAAATGAAATTGGGATCACAGAAACTAGATAATTAACATTAGACAAGGATATCATATTATTGTTATGTGGTATGAAATTGCATAGATTGCCAAGAAATACACTTGTGTTGTAAGAAAACTCAAGAAAGTGATTGCTTTCCTCTCATAGAATCTATAATCGAAATGTGGGCTTGTGTAGTTGGGGAGTGTGGGAAGAAATGAAAGCCATGTTGTGGCTGTTGGGATTTTGCCAGAGAAATGGTTGCTAGTGGGACTGACCACATGATTGTGTAGCTGATATGATTTATTCCAATTCCCCGGGAGCAAACAAATTATATCTTCATAAGGATGTTTTTTTCAAACATATAATTGCCTCTGATCTTTAGTTGCAGCCAACAGGGCTAAATCAATGATGGTTTGGAATGTTTTCAGACCCCTAACTGATAAAGATTTATCAAGAAAACTTTTAAGAATAAACTGAGCTCTTTTCATCATGACACAGAATAATTTCAGCCACCTCTCAAATTCTCCTTGTTGCTAGTAGATGCTACACGTTGGCAGGGGTCAGGATGTGGTGGCACCTGATGCTAGAAAACAGAATAAAGAACTTTTTTTTTTCAATGCAGAAAACTGTAGATGTTCAATTTTAGACTAAGTCTTTGATATGGCCATGAGTTTCCCAAATCAACCTTTCTTAACCTCTCAGAGGTCGTGAGGCAATGTTCTGATTTGGTTGACAACAGAAGTGCTATTAAATCCAACTTTAGTAATATCTTTTTTTTTATTTTTCCTCTCCCCTTCCAGTGAACAACCAACACATAGATGAACTGGAGGTTTTCTCTGGATACAAAGGACAGCAATCGGACGCCCTCTCATGGGACACCTGTTGCAGAGAGCTGCCCAGCCTGTCTTCTGCACGGTGAAGGTAATCTCCGCTTGATAATAATGGAGAAGTTCTAGTGCCACTTTTCCCATTCTCTTTCTTGGCACTTCTGGGAAAAAGTAAAATGTTTTTTGCTATTACCCAGTCTGCTCAGAGAAGACAGGTTCATTTCTTTTGTCATATCTGAAAGCTCACATGGCTGCTCTGATGGTATAGGAAAGCAGCATGTGCAGAGGTCTATGGAGGTTCTGTTTTATCTTAACTGATGGTAGCAGACTAGTTGCAATGTTTTCACCTTTCTGACTGATTCTAGACTGACTGGATCTACACACAGGTATCACAGCCACCTTAAGGCTTATACATATAACACTTTGTGACAACATCCACTAATTATTCTGAGACTTTGAATTGCTTTGGAACCAGAAAATATAAAAAAAAAAAAAAAATAGGAAGGAGTTCTATCTAGAACTCTTCTTTGGCTGTTGTAAGAAAATTTAAATTTAGTTTACATGCAGCTCTGGAGACGTTAAGTCACCCAAGAATTTCTTCTCTGAGGAAGGCTCCATAAGCAGATGTCTTTCATGGTATACTGATAGACAGAGGGTTCTGGCATTTGATTTTCATTATATCTGAGATATCGGTCTGAAAATGGAGGTCAGTGAATCGATAATGACTCAAACAGATTTAAAGAAAAAAATAACAGTGAAGAGAAATACAGCAGTGGAATGCAACTAGCTGCAGTAACATCAGTGAACTGCACCTGAACTATAGATCCATCCTGCCACACAGATAAAAATTTCATGCTTGTTGCTTGGTTATATCAGAATCAGTTTCTGCCTGACATTCTAAATGAACTTCAATTGTTCCACTCTCTTAATGAAATGTTGGCAACCTCATACTACATATATATGCAAGAACGCACCACTCAGCATTTGCTGCTGATATATGGTGATTTTTCAAAAGCTTTACTAGCTTGTAGAATGGCTGATAATGACTTCTGCATCCCTTCTTGAGGGTTTAAACATGTTAATGAATATGTTATTTACTATAATAAAGTTAGAGCCTGCTATTAAATTAATAGAGCAAGTCAACCAAGAATCCCATAAAAGTAATTTATCCCTGCTGTCCATGTAACTGTGCTTCAGCTACTGTGAGTTTGGCCATTGGATTCCACACTGTCCCATGGACACTGCGTAAATGCCATTCAATTACAGATGGTTATCATATTAAAGTTAATTTGATTTTTTTTCACTCTGTTCAGCCAATCATTTAAAGCAGCAGTTGGTAATTGGTTGTTTATGTTGATTTCACTCCTGGTCTTCAGCAATACTCTAAATTATAACAAAGCTAAATTCTTTCCCCACTGATAAGCAACACTAAGCCCAAGTTTTCCTGTACCTAGGAAGGTCTCAGACACCCATAAACATATTCTCCAGAACTGCACTTAAACTTGAAAACTGGAAGATTTTTAAGCTTCCATGTCTAATTTCCCATGCTACCTCTGCTGCTTTTTTCTATTTCTCAGCTGAAGAAAAGCAGGTGAAGAAAGGCACTTGAGTCACAGAGATTATGTTTATACTGAGATATAGAAAGTAAGGAATTATAAGGTGATGCTTTCTTTGTTTTCTTCTAGCTACCAGAGTCTGATCACAAAATGCATCCTAGTCAGAGTGAACATCTAAATACAGACTCAGGTATGAATTGCTAAATGATTTCTTTTTTTCTTTTTCCCTCAGAAATACATTATATTGTCTGTGGAGTGACTGTTCATGATTTCAGGCTCTCTGGGTCAAATGTGCAGCTGGTGTAAATTGATTTAATGTTGCTGACTCTAATGCAGCCCAACTGATTTATATGAGCTGAGTAACTGAATGTCTGTCACTATTTACTGAACCAGATTCTTAGGCTGCACTGAAAATTGCCTTTTTATTTTCTGACTTTATTTCTAAATAAAGATGTCACGTCTAGCAGGAAATCTGAATCTGTGTGCGGGAGACTTTGTAAGTGTTTTTCAGGTAGCTCCCATCTTGCCGGGCTGATGCTCTGTTCAACAGCGCATGAAACTGGTTGGACATGTGCACACAGTGAGCACAGGGGAGAATTTTCATTTGTCAGATGGACACAGCTTGCTTGCTTTCTAACATAATAAACTCCATGCTTCCTATAACAGCTTACTCAGAGAAATGCACATCCACAACCCTTTAAATACCTGAAATGTGAAGGAAGAAAAATAAGCTATTTACTCTTAAGAATCATGGGCCCAGTGGAGTCACTCATAAGGATTTGGATCTCCATCTATGAGCTGAGCAATGAAACTGCTGAGATAGCAACATGAGTATGTGGATGTGCAGTGTGCCACTCTCTGACACCGCATATTACTTTCATACCAAGATCTTTGGCAAGGATTCTGCAAGACTTTGAGGTTGCATGTGAAAGAGTCAGTGGGATGGCTGACTGACCCCAACCGGAGAGGCTTCTATCAGACCGGTGGCTGAACAGGACTGAGAACAGGGGCTTATGTGGAGCAGAAAGAAAAATGTTATTATTTCTTGTTATGTTTTAATGAACCTCATAGCAGTTAGTTTTACCAAAACAGTTAAACAATTACTTGAGAATATTGTATCTTTTCTCTTTTCTTTTCAAAGTGGCTGCAAGAAAAAAAAAAAAATCATGCAAAGATGTTATACAAATGAGCTTGAATTTTCAGAAACCGTAACCTTAAAAGAATCATAAAGACATTGCTATTTTAAAACTCTTTTTTTTTTTAATTTTTTTTTAATCTGACTTCTCTTGTATTGTTCTCTCTCATCTCCCTTCCTCAAGTAAATCCATAAGAAGGTTTAACCTGTGGCATCTGAATGCTAATTTTGGGCTATTTTTTTCCATCACAGATTTTAAAGTATTCCCTCACTACTATATAATGACGAGTCTTTTATGCTGCACTCAGTTTATAGGACAAAACTTTTTAAAAACCTCCATGGCCAAAATACGTTCACACTGCTCTGATCTTCCAGGGTACTTAGATTTCTCATGATGTTTTGTGGTTTGTAGAATTCATCAGATACAATTTGCGTGAGGGAGGGAGGCAGGTGGATCAGACTACCACAACAGACTGCAAAAATGAATCTGAAGTCCATTTCCACAAGCATGGTTCAGCTCTGCATTTGTAGTTCATATTTTAGAATCTGAGCTATAAAACATACAGCATTAAAATGCTAGTGAAATCTATTTGTTGTCATTTCCCATTTTGAAAACTGAGAGTTTAACAGGAGGAAACAGTAGCAGGGTTGTTTTAATTTAATTTAATTTTATTTATAGGTTCCTAAGAAGACTATCATGTTCAGTTTTACAGTTCAGCGTGAGATTTTTGTTTTCATCAGTTCAGCTTGGCCTAAGCAGTGCTCCTGACACACTAACTTGTCATTTACAGGTAGCAAGTCTGTACTGATTTCCTCCGGAGATGTCAGTCACATAGCCCATCAATCACCATTGAGAAGACAACTTGCTCAAACAGAAAAGAGAAAGTGAAAGCACAGGTGGGCATTTCTAATTTTCCTCGCAGTGCCTTGCTTGTATGAAATTTGTAATTCTGCTTGAAATTTGTAAAGTCCTTGTTCATTTGAAGCAATTTCCCCTGTCCCAACCATTACCACCAGAGCTTGCAGTGCAGGCACTGGCCGTAACGTTGATACACACAACGTTATCAGGCCCCTACCAATGAGATACAAAAGGCACACAGATGGCAGTTTAGCAGACAACCTGCAAACATCTGTGCTGACGCTATCCCCTATCTCATTTCTTAGAAGAGGTGGGTGTTTTCTGCTGTGCAAACTCTTTTGTGGTGCTGTGACCCTTGTCGCAGGGTGAGTGGTTGTTGCTGGGGGAACGTTTCCCAACCGGTCGCACGGAGGGAGCTCAGCTCTTCCCGCCGTGGRTGCACTGGTTGTGTCACTGTCGATAAGGCAGCGCACTGGCTTTTAGTACAGCAGAGGCAATGAAATACAAAGCTGCTCTTATTTATTTTTTTTTCCAGGAGAACATAATGATATTACTCATCCGGCTAATAATGACAGTATTTAAGCTCCTTGTTTTGCACTCAGATGAAAACCATTTACTCAAACTAGTGATTATTGCTAATATTAAGGAACTAAACTAGCTGTGATGAGTTTGAGACAGAAAGCCCCAGAGAGCTCGAGGGCTGCATCTTTTACAAAAGTAGGGAGACAGAGTGTTTTTGCTTTATGGAACAGATAATAATTAATTTTAAAACAACTCTGGGGTTCTTAAAGCCATTTCAGGGGAATGAACTATAATGGACTAGCAGGATAGTACTTTTATCTGCCATTGTGAGCTTTCTAGGAAAACTATAAATATTATTATAGCCACATGAAACAAGCATATTTAAAATAAATTTTCAGAAAGGTATTCCTGCCAGAACAAAACACTTGTGATTTATTATTCATTATTTGTATTTATCAATATTTATTCTTTAGCCTCTGTTTATCTGACTGCAGAACAAAGGAATGTTTTTGTCAATGATCAGTTAGAATTACCTAATTTAGATGCTGAACTGCAAGAGCCTAGAAAATGAAAATTACCTCTCCATCACCCTGCAGAAACAAGGTTCATTTATGAACAAAGAGTAAAGGATTAAATACACCAGATAATTTTTAGAGTGAGTGCACTCCAAAAGTTTCTTTTGGTTGTCAAGTTAATATGACTCTTGGAAAAATACCTAATATTAAACACACTATATAGGTCCAGGTGTGTATGTGCACATGTCAATATTTACATATAAGCAATAGCTATCTATAGAACTGGATTTAACTTTTTAGTTGTACTTTTTAAATTAATATATTAACCTACTAAAAACCAATCATATAGGCAAATAACTGATTATATTGTCAACTTCAGAAATAATGTTGCAAAATTGAGCATGCATAGGTGATTTGCGCTCTTGGCTATCATCTAATGCTTTTTAAATTCCACTGATCCTTTAAGAAAAAGCTCTATGAACTGAAGCAGTTCTTTGCTACAGAACTGAAATGAATAATCTGGTAGCTTTCAACATGCAAAGCAACAAATCTGATACAGACAGGTGGAGAGTTGGGAGGGACAGTAATTAAAAATAGACACACTGATACACTTAAAAGACCAACAGTCCTGTCAGAATTAATAAGCACTCTGGAATAAATGGCAGGGCTAACACTGAGAAATACAGATGTTGTATTTACGCCAAACTGGGACTATTCCTTTGATTATGAGAAACAGAATATGCATTTTTTTATTCGCATTTCTTGGACGAGCTAATTTCCTCCAAGCTTTTTTTATTCACTCACAGCCATACTAAGGTACCTCTCAGCAGAATCATCATTTAAAAGGGAAAGTATATACTTTCTATTATTTTTGTTATAATATTTTCATAATGAATGAATATCTCTCTGGTAACATACAAATAAGCACTTTTTAAAAACAAACAAACAAAAACAAAACAAAAACCAAACTCTAATCCTAGCTCTCCGGAATAAAAGTCTGGTCACATTATATAAATGAGCCCTACAGTGATATTTGAGGCAAAGGGGAAGAAAACCCCTCTCCAGATCCCTAATGACTGATGCATTTGCAACCCAAAGGCCAGAGGTTACTCCTGCTAGGTGTTGATATAGTTTTAACTCGTAGAAGTCTCAGCTTCTATGCTGAGACTAATTCGATATTTTTGAAAGTTAAAGGAGACATCTGAGCCTATACATTGCCTGTCAGGACAGCTGCCATTAAAGGGCGCATGCAGAGTTACTACTGTCCACACTGATTTCACAGTCCAGCAGAAAAGCACGTGTTTTGTTAGCTCTTCCCCCACATTTCCTTCATCTCATTTTGACATTTCTGTCGCTGGTGGTGGCTAGAAGGACAGGCTTTACTTTCATGCCTTATTTTCCTGCTTCCTGGAGACTGGCAGTCTGGGCAGTCCAGCCACTGCATCCCTGGCCACTTACAATCTTTCCTATAACTTTACATGTGGCACAGACAATAAACTATAATCAAAATAGGTTCTGTACTTGTGAAATGATAGCTGGACTGCCAGGAAACCACTGCTCTTTAAGCCTCCTTGACAGATGGATCCCTGAAAATGCTGAATTCTCACCTGACTGGAGGGCACTTGGCTGCTCCCTCACAGCACTTCAGAGGAACAAATCATCTGCACTTGCTTCAGAGAAAAGCAGGTTTGCTTAAAATTATTTGTTGTTTTCTGTTTATAAAGTCTATGAAGAGATTTACTATTTTCTAAATAATTTCTGCAAAAGTATGTCAGTTTTCAGATCATTTTTGAGCAACTTGAGTGCGAATGTTTGAGACAAAAAGTATAAGCAGGATCATGTGGTTCCCATAACTCAGTGGTACACTCTTGATGAGGCAGGTTTCATGTGCAAATCTGCAGAAAGCCAATGCTAAAGGGAAACCAGCATTTAGTGTGGGGGAAAAAGAGCAAAAATCAAGATAAAGTGCACAGGAAAGTGTTTGAAATACTATCTAGCATGAGTTTTTGAGCAATGAATCAAAGCCTACTGAGGGCAAATGGAATTTCTGATTGACTTGGGCTTCTGGGCTTGCCTGTTTCACTGACACATTGCTCAATTTCTGGTCTGTATGGGGAGCCCAGGGCAAGACCCATGGCTCTGTTTTGCCCTGAACAGCAGTTGGTACCAAAAGACGTAGAGGGCAACGAGCCAGTCTGTTCGAGCCAGTTTGTTTCTGCATAATGAGGGTAGCACTTTGCATAACCTGTTAAACCTGTCTGAGGGATAAGTCGGCTAATACGCAACAATAGCCCCAATTTGCACTTCTGGTTATGAATTTTACTGTGTTGTGAAATGCTGGGTTTTGTTTGTTTTTTTAGCATCAAACAGTGAAAGCAAAAAGCCTCATATACATATGCACAGGTCTGGGCCTGACTGCAGTTCTTTTCAGCCTAGTTGTAAAGGAAACACCTCTCAGAGGTCATCATCCCGCTGCAGGGATAACGATGCTGTTTATGAATCGGGACCAGCTGAACCCTTACTCTTTACTTACCAACACATATTCAAGCAACCCAGCACCTCCCTCTCTTCCTTTAACATATAATCTGCGGCAGTTTACATGCAGTCATTCACAGCTGTTCAGTAGCTGACAGATGAACCATCTACTCGGTGGGGTTAGGGGATGGATAGTTGAATGTCGAAACTAGTACTTACTGAGCTAAAAATAAGCTAGTTTTTCTCCTCAGATCCTTTTGACTTGCAAAGCATCCATAATTTTAAGTATAGAACGATGCTTTATTTCCCCAAGGAAAATATTTTTACTTCATTTGGTATGACAAGGTAAAATACCAATGCAGGACTGAGAAAGCCATCGATCTTATTTATACGACAATCAAAACCAGAGAGACCTAAAAGTCTAAAAAACAGCGTTTTCTGGTTTTTTTTTAAGCACATTTTAAAAACTTCTTGTTCCTTTTTTTTATGCTGACACAAAAAGGTGTTATCCTAATGAAGAGACTCTGGCTACATATGAATATATTAAAATGATTGTTATTTTATTATTTTAACTAGCTGATAAAGACAGATAGATTTGGCTCTCAGAAGGAGTGTAATTTGCAGCCAAATTGGCACTCAGGAGTAGTGGAAAGAAGAGAACATAGTAAAAATAAATTTTTTTTTAGCTGTATACTGCTGCAGTTATTCTTTGCAATGGGAGACAGTTGTGACAGTACAGAGGAGCAGTCCATTTACAAAAGGTTTAATTATACCCAGATCAGCTAATTTAGCTCACAAGTTCTTATCAACCAGCTAATGGAATATTAATTAAGAAAAGCTCTCAGGGATGTTAGATTCCTATTCACAGGAAGTATTTCTCCCTGACTTTTAAATTCTAATGAGCCCCAATTTGCATATTCAGGTATTTAGCTTCATCTAAATAGTGAGAAGATTTACATATGAATGCAGTGATTACAACATCAGTATTTGCCATATTTAATTTTTATTATTAAATAATGGGAGGAAAAGATATCTGGAAGCTATTTTATGACCATCTTAGAGTCACTCTAAATCATGCAGTTTAATACAGTGGCTGCAGCAAACAGATCACTCATAGGCAAGCTGTAATGAACTCAGTTGAAATAAAGTGCTGTTTCTCTGCTTGTTTTTTCCAAATAGCTAAATTACATTCAGTATATTTCTGTTACCTTTTTCCATAATTTCTTGTTCTCCAGAACTGACTCTGGACTTTGCAGAAGAGATGTTCAACTCAAAAATGTTTTGCATTCCTGGGAGAAGAAAGCAATTATTAAATCTTAATATTTTGATGGGAATACATACTTTGTCCTCTACTATGCTCAAAATAGAAGAAATATTTGTTTATAGAGCTTGAAGTCTAAGAGGTAAGTACTGAGAAGACCAGGCTGTATTCAGTAAGTTGTAGTAACTGGCTTTTTCTTTTAAATTAATATTAATTTGCTTCATTATGGTATCATGTAAAATATATTTAGGAGATTCTGTAGACATGAACTGGTAGGAGGTATTATACAATGGTAAGACACAGTGTCATCCACATATGGGTATTTTATGTGGCAAGGCACATGGAAAAGCTGCATTTCCTTTAATAGTGCAGCTCTTGAGGTTACTTTTGCCTGTCTGTGGGGGTCTACCAAACAGCCAGACGCTGCGACAGAGCTCTCAGTGGCTTCTATGTTCCTCCTTATTTGCAGCAATTAGCTAAGAACCCCTCATGCTGCCTTGGCCTCCCCTTCAGGCCCACTGTCACTGTATGCCCTTGCAGTCAAGCTTGGCCTAGACCTTGCGTAGTTGGTGTTCACAGCTGCCCAAAGATCTGCCCTCTCTTACCTCACCTCTCAATTACTTCTTTATATTTGGGTTGACAAACACAGCCTTACCCCATTCACTCAGAATGCTGTTGGTGTAAGAATTACTCTTCTAAGTCTCTTTGACAGTATTTTGCCTCTTTTTGTAATTTTCGTTTTCTCTTTCTCCGCTGCTTTGGACATGACTGCATGTCAGCAGCATCTTGTGCTCTATGCAATTGCAGTATGCAAATGCCATCAAATGATAGCACTGCTCCTAGATGTATTTTAGATCTACTTTAGCACACTGAAACTTCGGCTGTGTGCACCAACAGCTATGGTGCTTTCCCCTACACCTGTGGCCCTTCCTCTGAGCCTGCTGCTGCTGCAGGGATCACCCCGAGGGCTTGGGCAGGGGCTGGCACGGGGGTCTGGGGCACCTGGGCATCCAGGCCATGCAGACAACAAGCACCACAAACAGGGCTGCAGGCTTTGCATGCACTAGTCCCCTTTAGCAATCCTAAGCTTTCCAGACTTCCTTCACAGTTTCCTTCCCTTCTTTTGTACATTTTGAACTTAAGCTTCCTTAAACTTCTGTGTGTTTGGGTCAGACCTTTTACCCCTCTGCGTTGCAGGTTCGAGGTTTATATCCAAGCAGAGCAGTATGCGAGTTTAAACAGAGGCTGATCAGTAGTTCAATCAGTCATTTTGTTTCCTCCTCTTTCTGTGCTGCTGTTCTAGCTCTTTACTTTTGAATGCTGCAGTTCCAAAGTCAAACTCAGGTCATGCTGAGACACAGGGGCCTGCGAGGAAATAAAGACACCATGTCTGTCTGCTGAATTTCTTTGGAGCTGCCAGATGAAAGCCAGCAGAATATGTAAATCCACACACCTATGCAGACCCCCTTCCACTGCCTCAGGAGCAGCTTATTCTTGTGTAAAGATCATGAAGTTATTTTAATGAGGGAAATTAGAAATGTATCTTTTCACTCCTTCTAAATGAAAAATTGGATCTCATGATTTACTTCTCACTGGAGGTGCTATGATTTACAGGTTCTAATTTTGGAGCTGGTTCATATTATTCGCTTTAATTGATTAGTATTAGCTGCTAAAATCTCTCTACAGCAATCTTACTTCTGCAGATGCATTCATTGATATTCATTAGGTAATTTGTGCTAACAGAAAGAGCATTCACGACCGTTCACTTTCAGTACGAGCACTTACTGGCATTTTGTCAACCACTTAAAAACACGAGCTGTACAACTGGATTACTTTAATGTTTTAATTAATGCAGTTGCTGATAAATGATGGTGAACAACAGAGCATATTTTTTGAATGATTAATCATAATCTGTCAATAAACAACAAGCACATTAGAGTTGATGTAATATGAACAAAGCAATTTTCTTCAATAGATATAAAATGGTTTTATCTAGGTTAGCATCTACGGTTATACAGTTTAGTGTATATAATGGAAATATTAAGATTTTACTCTGAATGTTCAGTATGGGAATACTGAAGGAAAGGCTTCTAAGTCTTGTCAGCTGGAAAACAATGAGCATTCATTTTATGACATTGGCTTTGCTCATACCAGAAGCAACCTGCCATTTTACAGCAGCCACAGCTATTTTTCCTCTCATTTCTTTTATCTGTCTTTTTGCACCCTGTCAGACAGCCTATACATCAGAACTAATCAGCAGTGAATGAATTACAAACATGGGTTTAGTAATTGCTTCTTTGCTGGGACTTAATATTTGCCTTCCAGTAATCTAGCAAAGGAACCAACACTCTATTGTCTAGCACAGTTTCAAGGGATTAAGAAGTGTTTCCTAACTGCTGTATTTTTACTGTTTTGGATAACTTGTAATTAAATGAAGCATACAGTACAAACATTACTTCAGTAAAAAAAAGAAAAAAGTCATTCTCTCACCCTAGGAGATGCCACTTACAATTTTAATGTGGCTGGAATACCTCCCTCATTCCCCAGAAACGTGTCTAGTTTTGAAGGCTGGTAGCAACTCTAGATTTAGAGATGTGAGAGAGCAGGAAAAACAGAAAGATAACCAGTCTTTCACCAGGCACGGTGCTACTGGCTAGAATTTTAGATCGACCCCTGATTGTGCAATACTAAATAAAGCAAAGCCACATGATTTGGTCCCATTCCAGAAGCAGCGGCGTTCTGCTCTTGGTGGCACGTGACCCTGCTGCAAGCCACACTGGGCTGGCATGGGAGAGCTCTGAAGCACAAGGAGAAACTGTTATCACGCACGCATTGGCACCAAACTGCCCACAGTTAAACACCCTCCGGAGGTCTCCTACACAGGTGCAGGGGTGAGGAATGAAGTCCTAAGGCTTTACTGTCGCTCAAGCATCTCTCAGTAGCCTCAGCGAGGCCTTGAATCAGGAGACTGAATTTTTGGAAGGACATTTTGGTGTTTTAAACACTGCCTTCAAACATGGGCTCCAAGCCGACTAAACAAGCCTGTGGAAAGCCAGATTTGAGAAAACAGCCTGTAGATATAAGAACCAAGACCAACAAAACTTACAAAACAGATGTTGTAGCAGAAACCCACTCACCTGCTTTTGCAGGTATAATAAAAAAACAAACAGACAAAACTTTGGGAACTAGATAAAACCCTCCATGCTTTAGCTTTCTGGAGTTAAGAAAAAAAAAGGGATGAAGATACATGCTATTTGCTTTGCTTGGCTATCATAATATTAGCTGGCTGCATTAAAAATGTCTGTTTGGCTATGAATACTTTTGGCCAACTGTATCATGGTTCACTGATTAAAAACATAGTCAAGATACAAATTGGGCCACAGCATTCAGCAGCTGCAGCTACAGTAACATCTGCCAGCTGAGTATTGTGCCCAACTTCTTGATCCTATGGAAATCAAGAATTATAATTAAATTTATTAGGAGTCTTCCTTTTTATGGATTTTTATGTATATAGTTAGAACTAGAAGAGGTTAGATAGAAAATTTTCTTTTTTGGTATTACTTAGTAAAGAGATAGTCAGATATCCTTATTCAATTTGCTTAAAGTAAGGATTTCCAACATGGGAAACTTTGTTTTTGAAAAACCAAATTAGGCTACTGATAATACTAGTTTAATAGCTCTGCAGACTCTCAGGCTGTCCCTTGTTTTCATTTTCGTTGCCTTTCTTATGAAACTTTCTGCTATCTTAAAGTCTTGTGAGCGATATTAATATTAAAGATGGAGTTTTTCTGAGGCTTTCATAAAAGATGAAGGAGGGTACACATTATGTGTAGCTGCATACGTTATTTGTTTCTGAACAGAACTGTAAACTATCCCCTTGGAACTATGCTCATTATATATTATTAAGCTGTCTCAATGCAGAGCAACAGGAATAGTTTGTCTGACTTTAGGTTATATTTTGTCCACAGTTAATTCTTAATTTAAAATATGTAACTCATACCATGAAATAATTATAGCTCCATGTCTTTAATTATCTACCAGATCCGTACAGTGTGCCTAGCTCGTCATGGTGCTGCGAGAGGCAGGCAAACCCTGCTTCGTCGTCCTGCAAGCCCAGCTGCAGCCGAGACCTGTGCGTGCAGAGGTGAGCTTAGCGCCGAGCACGGGACCAGCCCGGGGAAGGAGGACCCTTGGAGCCTGCTCTGAGGGCTCGGCGGGCTGGGAGCCAGGCAGCTGGCCTGGCAAAGGAGACTCCGTGTTTCTCCTGTGAAAGAGATGCTCTGTTGCCTCTATCTATGGAACCACCCATTTCCTATGAATTGAAGTCTCTTGGATTTGGTGGGTTTTAAGACTGGTGATTTTTTACTTGCTCGGGTGTTTTCCAGGCTCCATAGTCAACTATGAGATTACAATAAGGCTGGAAAAGAATGGTTATAGCTAGACAATGGTCATTCTGCAAGCGGCTAGCAAAATTTATCGCTTCCGTATCATCCTTTGTCAATGAAACAAGCAAACTAACGCCATTAGCATATGATGACTCCTATACACAGGAATTATACAACCTCAACATAGATTTGCATGACCTTAAACAGATTTTAAAAATTTAAATATGTATTTATTCAGAGACAGTTTTTACAGCTTTTCAGTATTAAAATCTTAACTTTTAGAGAAACACACAGAAATAAGACTTAGATTTTCATTAAAATCTGTTGCTTTTTCATTCTTTACTATAGGGCATGAAATGCCTAAGACGTGATCCACAGTATTCCTATCAGGCTTCCTGCAGTACACTAAATGTCTGACTTTGTAATTCTGAAAGAAAGCGGCCTAATCATCATAATCTAATTGGGAGTAATTAATAAAATCAAATCCTTAAGTGATTATTTTTACTTGTAAGAGTCACCCCATAATAGCAGTGAGATGATCTGTGAAAGAAACTTCYTGGTGCTGTGAAGAGGAGGCTCGAGATGGCTCTGAAGCCCAGAAAGATGGAGGACTTGAGTCTGTGTCTGCAGGTGAAAACACGTTGCTGTGTCAGAAGTTGAGAACGTGAAGATAGCAGAGGTTGCTTGCTGACTGATTGTTGTGCCCTGTTCGCTCATAGCGGTTGGTATTGTCTGTGGCTCTTGGCAGTTCAGCATAGCTCTGTTTTCTTTTTCTGCGCTCCGTTGTTGATGTGACTAAATGATTTTGAATCATGGTAGTCTTTATTTAACATGACAGCTACTGTGCCTTTGTGGCTGGAAAATTGTTTCTATATTACTCGATCCTCAACATTCTTTCAGAGGGATGATAAATTTCACTTTTTTTGAAAATGGACTTTCATTTCTTTTTTTGTCCCTATCATGGAACTACTGAGGGCTTCCTCTGTAAGTCTAAGTAGAAAATGTGGCAAGAATCTCTTGGTCTTTCTCCTCTTCCTTCAAGATCTTGATGCTTTTTTTTTTTTTTTTAAATTAAATCAGACTAAGCATAAGGATACTATTGGAGACATAAATCCTGATTTAGATACATTAGTAACTTCAGAAATGTTCATTATACTCAAATAACTTTTTGACTATGCCGTGATCATTGATGATTTTCCATTTTTTGGTGCTTACTGATGACTCTTTGCTGTAATTTCTAGCCTTCTGCAGTAGTATTTTGCACTTAGAAGCTTTTTGTATAAGGACCTTAGAGCACTYTAGAGAATAATAAGGATTTCACGTATTTTGTAAGAAAGGAAACTGAACAAGAGTTGGATGGATGATTGGATCAAGGACCGTAAGCAATTCAATAGCTGAGTTAAAAGATACAAATCAAGAACCTCAGTTCCCCCTGTATTTTGAAGGTAAAACACATGGATTGACAGACATCTGAGGCCATGACAAAACCATATGGCAGGCGATGGTAGATTAATTCTCATGAAGAACCACAGTATGCCCCTAAATCCATTGTTTTGAATATTATTCATTAATTATAAATGGCATCAAAAATCTGATCAATGTCACTAAATGCTGGCACTTGTCTGGGGTTTATTTGGAAGAGTGTGTATTTTTGTTTGAAATGTCACATCTAATACAAAGAACAAACTGATCTGACTATTTGCTGACTTGACTGATGACTGGTGATATTCTCAGGAAATGTAAATCAGATGACATCTCTAATCCCATTTTGAAGTTATTTGATCTCTAGTCATTGTGATAATCATTTTCTTTCTTCAGTTTGCCTTATTTACTCATATTTATGTCCAATTTCTCAATCTATCTTTTATCAAAAAATTGATGCAGGAATGTCAGTGTGTTTCTGAATCTCTAACAACTCCTGATAGAAGACGGTGGATTCTATTGAATACTAGCAGTCCTCCAAAGGATATAAGCAAAGCATTCCTTTGCTGTTCTGCAAACCAGGAGCAGCAGGAGATAACCATATGCAGCGTCAGTCCAGGTAAGCGACATCTGTTATAAAATGACATTTTTACCCCAGACATCCATTAGTTGACACTAATAAACCTCACCTACAGAAGGCTGGTACGTTATAAAGCAGCAGGATTTTCAGGTGATAACATAATAACGGGAACAATTAATCAGCCACATAATATGTAAAATTGCATGCTGTGAACTTGTGCAGTGATAGTTCAAAATATGCCAGAGTCTGTCCCCTGACAGCAGCGCTTTCCTGCCAACACTCAGGCCTTGATATTCACTGATCAGCTCAACATGTCTTCATTTTTCTGCCATTAGAATGAATTATCCCCATTTTAGAAGTGTTTGAACATACATGCTGTAAAAAATGTTCACAGCCCAGTGGACAGTGGAAGACATCTTGACTTGCTCTCTTCCTTATTCCTATTACTCCAACCTTTAACTCATTCAAAATACATTAACAAATTACTTAAGTGCAATTACCCTTTAAAACCTATTAATCAAACTGCCCCAGGTAAATGGGTCATTCCTTGTTTAGTTTTCAAAATCTACAGAAACTGCTCTCCTAACAAATACTTCTGAAGCATTGCTATGCACCTGAAAAGTGCTGTGAACTTTTAGGTTTTAGGTTTTAAGGATCTTCTAAGGATCACTGATCACTGGATGGCTGAGATCCTGCACAGTCTGGAATGGGCAATACCTTTTCTTTCCACTGCAAGAGTCTACTGTGTGGAATACTGCAGGTCAGATATTCCTCATAGCTAATTTTATGCTAGTTGGTGCCATCCTGTGGATTTCGGAACAAATATTTGGGTTATAATTCAAAAGGAAAGGTAATACATAACTGTTGAAGTAAGACCCTAACACTCATACTTGCTTCTCTTTTGGAAAAAAAATGCATTTACAGGAATATTTGTGTACTTTTGTAAAGCCTTTCTCTGGGGTGCTCAACTACTGTTATAATCAAGGAAATGAAATTTATATATTATTTTATACTCTTCTAAGTTTGTGGACCTCAGTGAGATTACTTAAGTCTATATTTCTATCTGCTTTTTAAAGATCCAAATCACTGTCAATATTTGTGTTTTTAAAACACTAATAGAGGATGAAAAACCAGAAAATCAAATTGTTGAGTGGAACTTTATTTCCAGAAGTTAATTTCCTGTATGTTAAATTTCTGCGCTATTTCTGACTCATTTCTACTATGTGAAATATTCAGTAAATACTTTTGCTCATTCAAAATTAACAGTGCTGGAAAGAAAGATACTTAATTTTGCTGCTATTCATACATTCCCTCCAATCAAAGTATCCATGCTGGAGGGCCAGGACTCCTGGCACACACAGTGCTATCCATCTCCATGCGTGACTAGCAGCATCCGGGACTCCTGGCTCGCACACTACGGATCTCCAGAACAGATGCTAAGCCATCTTCATTCTGTGTGTGCCCTGCCTTGCTGGTGATATCCCATTATTCTGCTCTGGGAACAATTTCCATACCTTAAGGACTCCCTTAYGTTTCCCCAGCAGTCTGAGGAAAATAAAATGGCTCCGTATAGCAGCTCCTGCCTGCTGTTTCCATTTGCCTCAGGAAATAACCTTGCAGGCAGAATCCAAATTAGGAAATGACCGTGGCCTCCACCAACTGAGTGGCCTTTCCAGGTGTCAATGTGTAGCTCTGGAACAACGGAGACAACCTTTTCCATATCAGGTATGGCTCTTTATGCATTTGTTTATGGAGATTCTGCTTCAAAAAATTCTCAACTAAAGGCAAAAGGATCCTGTTGGCAGGCAAGCACTAGAGCTTTGTTCTCATCTCATATACATATACGTCATGTGCAATGCTAGAATTAATGCCAAACTTATACACAGAGTTCAGTTTAAGCGTCTGAGGCCAGAGTTGGTGACCATGATCACTGGGTTGATATTCAGCGCTGGCCATAGAATTTTCTGCAATGATTCTTATATGAAGACTGAAAAAAAAAAAACAAAAACTATTTTAAATTTGACTTTTCTTTCACATTTGTTCTTCTGAAAAAGAATATGAGGTAAAATGTGAAACTAATCTAAGTGGCATGTGGATGGATACACTAAATGAAAAGAAAATGAAAAATGAAGATAATTAAAAGGTATTATGTATGAAAGGCATTATGCCTGAGTTCACATCAAAATGTCAGGAGCTGATTCTTATCTCACAGTTTTTACAGTACTGTAACTTCATCTGGTTTGGAATAAATGGACTTTTGATTTATATCAGTATGAACAGGGTACATGTCTGAATTGCGGTGGACCTCTTGTCCCTAAACTACGTATTTTGGAAGAACCACTGCAGCCGTATTCTTTTATTCATATAGGCATTTAATTAATTAGGTATTATAATTAAGTTTTGGTGTTGCTCCAGTGTGACTGAAGTAGTAGGCGAGACATCTTATTTCTCTTTCTGYCTACCCACTTTCTCTCATGTGATTTATGTTTAGAGAACAAAGTTGTTTTTATTAACCCATCAGGTGCTGTGAAGCAACGCATGAGTTACATTTAATTTATTGTATTGCTGTACAGAATTCATTCCCTTGCTATACTGACTGATTTCCTGGGTAACACAGGAAACACCCACTCTCACCAACTCCCCATTTCCCTTGCATTCTTGTTGATTTGGAGCACGGATTTTGTCTCTGTTCTGATTTTACACCCACTTGCACAAAGAGCTCATTACCTCAAGCCTCAGCAAGCGACCTTATGCCACCCAAGCACTACCATAACACAAATCATTCATTTTTTGAAGAATTTTGCACCGTCCACCTCAGCGTGACTGCAGATCTGTATTTAATTGCCTCCTTTGGTAAGGAGCCTTTGCACCCTGAGGCCAAGTACTGACCAGCCAAGGCATCCGAGCAGGGGCAGCTGCCACCACAGGCTGCCTGCCAGGAGCCCGGCAGTGCGGGAGGGCGGCAAGGGCCTGAGYGGCGAGCGATGCTCTTCAGGCCGGGCACTGCTCAAGCAGCCTTTCCCCACGGGGGGCATTAGTTAGATACACTTGCAGGGAATAATTCCTGCCTTAATGTGCTGTCATCACTCAGCTTCCAAAGAAACTGACAGTTTAATTGAATACCTGTTAATGAAGGGAGTTTTCTTCAAGTTTGCCCACATTTAGTTCTGGATTCTGCCAACTAAGAATGCAGCACTGGAATTAGCAATGGAAAAGTCCCTGCTCATATAAAGAGTAAAAATATTCAAAATAAAATGATGCTCAGCTTAAACTCATCAAAAATGAGTTTTGCTTTACTGTCTRTAGTATTCTAATTCAATTTTGGTTTTTGTTTTGTAGCTTAGTTAACTTTTCTATCATTTGATTAATTTAGGACAGAACTTGTTATTCACAATGTCGTTTTGACAAGAAATTATTACTGGTATAAATTTTCTAAAATATTTACATACATTAGCTAAAAAATGAAGTTGCTCYAGTATAAATTTATAATTATTTTTAATGTTTAGTATTTACAGTAAGAAATGTTCTTCRGTATGTTTTTTGAATTTAATAAATACTTTTTTTTAACATAAAATGTATTTAAAAACTTTAAATGCCTGTTTCCTTATAGGTACTGACCAATCCAGTGAACCCACTGGCATGATGCCCATCTATAGTGAATTTGGTGCCTTTATTAGTAAAGTGCTCTCAAATAGATTTTTAATTTCAGGGAAGATTTTGGAAACRTAAGTGTTTACAAATGGATTTATTTAAATTATTCTGAATTTACTTTTCCTGCTGCATGATTCAAGCCATATGATATTTGCATATTAATTCAGTGACCTGAAATGTTAAAATGATATAGTGAAAGTCTAAATTTGCAAATATATGTCTCATTTTTTAGGTAGGACCCTCTTCTCCAGCAAAATATTGTCCCTGATTTTTCACTCCCTGGCTGTATTTGTATTTGTATTGCAGTTGAAGAGGCAGCAGACAGAGGAGACTTTCCAACCTCCCCAGGTGGCTCTTTGCCTGGCTCGTTCTTTGTAACTCTGCGCTACACCAGTAAGAGTAACTGCACTGAGAGTAACTTGAAMGATGCTCGTATCCATGAGGCATGTGGGATATCCCAGGTTGGCCCGTGTGCCTCKGCCTGTACTTTAATGTGTTTTGCCGGTAAGGACAGTGATCTGGTCTGGAGGCAGGGTAGGGGCATCCTGCGTCAGGCTGGTTACACTCTCCCGCTGGCCATCACATGGGGAGACAGCCTGGAAAAGGCAGCGCGGAGCTGGAAACGGAATCGATAATTTATTCTCTCCCCTTTCTCTGTCCTGGCATTTTATTGCCACATTGAAAAGAAAAACAATGAGGCCTAGGTCTGGCAATAAGTATGTTTTTCATTTTGAGCAAAAACCCAGTATTTTGATGGGCTACAGAGTGTGTAATCAGAGACATTTCAAAGCTGTATATCTAAACAATGTTTTGTTGTCTTCAGACTACTCAAATTATTTGGACCAAGCACATCTACAGTGATGGACTAACCAGTATATTTTAGAGTTAAGTATTGAAGTCTTTTTATTTTGTTTCTTTCTCCTCCAATAATTCATAAAAGACAGCATGGCTGAAATGTCTTGTTATTGCAGCATCTAAGGAGCACTTGACAGGAAACATTCTTTAGTTTGTTGCAGGAATGGGTTACATACATTTACTGCATCRTTTCTCATTCTTGCTGTGGCTGTTGCCAAGGAATGGATTAATGGTGTTCCTTTTCACAACAGCAATGCAGCTGTAATTCTCAAGCATAAAATGCATTCTCTTTACGTAACTGCTTCCTACTAGCTGAAGAACAAAACAGAACAAAAATATAACAAAACAGGTTAATAGAACAAAAMCTTTTTATATGGTATTATTTAGTTACTATTTTACATAAGCTACACAAGGAATGGTGAAAAATCAAATGCAAAACTGAAAAAAAAAATGCTATCTATATCTCTGACCAATGTCTCACCAGCAACACTATAAAAATGAGCTGATTAAACAATAGAGTAAAAGACTCCAAATTCACTGAAGATGAGGACAGGCAATATCTCCTGGACAAACCATAGACTGAAATGGTCTGGTTTTCCCTAGGGCATAAAAATTAATGTTATTCTTTTTTTTTTGTAGTGCTCAGCTGTGCCATTGTTGGAGCTGAAGAATAGTATGTGAAACCCATTCTCAAAAGATCTGTGATTCCAGATGTTCTTTCCGAGTCATTTAGATGTCTGGAGATGATCACAGAATAACTGGTGCCAAACAAAATCTGTATGACCAGTTTAAGCAACATCCATCTGGATTCACCTCTGGTAAGTGCAATCTCTAAGTGCACTTCTACACTACTAAATATATCTGGACATGAGGTCATTTAAGCTCTAGGAATGATTTTTTTTTTTTTTTTTTTCTAGATTACCTGCTTGTTAGCTCACCCCCGTGTCTGCCTTGTTCACTTCAAGGCACCCTTTCCAGAACAGCATCTGCATACTGGTCTGGAGACTTTTTTTCCAAGAGGCAACTTGGGCAGACCTCCTCAGGGCTTGTGTTCCCCTCCCTGCCTCCCTCAGTTTTTCAGCATTAGTCCAGGAAGCTCATGACCAAAGGAAGTATCTTCAAACTCCTCATATGTCCATTTGCCATGGACAAATGACCTCAGAGCACAGAACACTCATCCTCAATTTTCCTGCCACAATAATACCACACTGATGGTCTGCAACACAGCCTTCACTTTATTTCGGAGATTTCATTGCAAGAAAGCATAAGGAATACGAGGTATCAGGCCTATGATATGACATGTGGCCCAATACAGACTAAGTGTTATATAATGTGGGTATAGGAGTCTGCTTCAGAGCACCAGTCTTGCAGTGTGATTGCAAATCACTTTGGGTCATTTGGCTTCAGCAGCAGAAAAGCAGCCATGGTCTTCTATCTATCCATATAGAGAGACGTTACCTCAAGTGAATTACATAGACATTCTAACATGGTTATTTCCACTTCTAGAAACTGTTAGTCAGTGATAAAGAAGCTGATCCCTGAAATCAGTGGAAAGATTCCTGGTATGTTTAGCAGTCCTTAATAAAGGACCAAGTCAACTACAAAATTGCTCCTGTCCCTAGAYTGGTGAATTCCTTTGGCTGAAGGAAATAATAAAGGTAATGAATGTGATTTGGAGCAGAGATCAGCTGTCTTGCTCAGGGAGATTCCATAGAAAAGTCCACCTGTCTTTCCCCACATAGATGCTTGGTTCCGTTGCACCGAATGAAATGAGATACAAAAGCTTTAAAAACTTTTGAGTCATTTAAAATATTTACTGTGTTTACTATTAATTATTGTTTTTATATTTCCTCTCACTATTACAAAGTTTATTTCTGTTCCATTTCTAAATAGGATAATAGTTAAACTATCAAGTTTGTAATAAAGGTTTAGTGGATAAGTGATCAGAGCATGACTCTTGCAATTTTCTGCAGGGAATCAATCACGTAGTCAAGTGAAATTATGGTACAGAGATTTACAAAACTTGATGGTGTCAATGGGTATGTCGCTAGGGAGTTCTGTGGAGTAAAATACTAATTTTTTTTTAGAAAGCAKCTGCAGCAACCTCTAATTTGGATTTTTCTCTCCTTTGTTCATAATTACTACAATGCCTTATCCCCTGTAATTCATCATAAGACCAAGATGTATTTCCCAGCTGTTGTTAATATTTATTACTGGTCCACTATCAAGTAAGGTAAAGCAAGAGTGCAAGAAGGAGGTCTTTATTTGCAGAGCGTTTGTTATCAGAACAGTAGGTAGAAATTCCTGGTTACTTTACTGAAATTTATTTACACTTGCATTTATGAGAGAGAAGCAAAGACAGGAGCATTAGACAGTATGATAAAGCCTCATAGTGAAATCTTTTTGTCTTYACTTACAGACTTGCAGTGAGAAGGCTTTTCAGCAAGCTTATGGCATCCCGTGAGAAACTGTGAAGGTCAGAGGAGTCCTGTGGCCGCCTGAAAAGGGGATACTGATGGTGGACAGCTCTCTAATGGGTAAGATAATGACTTTTCTACATGAATAGAAAAATTATTTTTAGAAGGTTTTGAAGCAGGGGAAACCTATACAAGACCAACTTGATATAGTTTTAATGAGATAACGGAAGTTCTTGTCTTTTGGAGTTTTCACTAGGCTCAGTGCTGGCATGGGGACCAACCTGTGTCATCATGCTGTGGTTGGTCATGTTAAACTTGGTGGTTTTTTTTTTTTTTTTTTTTTTTAATATAGGCCAAAAAAGAGTCCAGTCTAATGTCTTAGAGGGCTCAGGCTTTCCCACAGGTCACCATTGCACACACAAAGTTTCAGCACACTATCTGGGAAACCCCTGAAGTTTAACTTGGTGCAGAATCAATAATCTGGAAAAGTTTCTTTTGTTGCAGAAGATAGTGAGCAAGCACTCAGGCATATTTAGYATAAACAATGCCACAACAAGCATGCAAGCATGTTAAAGAAGAAACTTCCATATGGAAAAGCAAATAAGCAGAACTTACATATGCTCTGATACTACTTCCTTGTCTAAAAATGGCAGTATTCAGATTTTGCAAAGCCTAATTCCTGCTGCCAGGTCTGGACTCCATTATTTATTGCAGTATTTCAAATTGCCCTTTAAATATAAAGGAGCTCATGCATACACATCATTCAAAACAAACATGCTTGTACTTGCAATGTAAATTCACCATGTGCATGATGCATTATTAATATTTATGGTTTGCAGATCAGTCGGGCCCAAAACCCTTGCCAAGAATCCATGCCTCCTTGCATTTGGTCACTACTCTTGGTAGAAATGCTTCTCTCCAATGTCTTGGTGTGATGAAATACTTTTAGCAATAAAACCAGAAAAAAATATTGTCCTTAAGGATTTTTCTCAATGCCTACTGAAGGAATACTCATATCAACACATTTATTATTCAGGATAGTACGAMATATGATTTTATGATCTTCTCTACCATTAAAGGACTGAATTTGCTTAGCAGCAAATGTCCACAAAAAGCCAGTACTATAGAAAAAGGTATTTGTTCGTATGGAGTTCTTATCTTTTTACCTTAATGTTGCAAAGGTAGCCCAAACTGTATTCTCTCATGACTGCTCTGAAATGAATTGTTATAAAAGAAAGTATTATCATTTCATTTTTTATTATATCTGCATTTACAAATCATGTGTCTGGGAACATTTACAAGTTTTTAAAGATGCTTTCCAACACTGCTGTATTAAGAACTGGCAGCGGGCAGATGATACTAATGCACCTAATAAAAAAGCCCACAACAGCACTTGACTATTAACCAAATGATGCACATTTATTTTATAAATGTGTACTCTCCAAAGCAAAAGGAAAGGATAAGTGGTTTGTTTCTTGCCCTGTCTCCCCCCACATTTTTTTCCATCACGCTCCTGGTTATGGATCGTACAAATTGACTTTTTATTACCATTGAAGGTTAATATTTACATATCACAATTTGTTTTCTTTACTTCTGTGTGACTGGCCCGTTGCAGTTTTTTCTGTAGGACGTGAGAACACAGCCTCATGGAAAAGATATTTACACATAGGGCCACCTTTAACACAGGTTAACCCTATCCCTCCATGTCCCTATTTGACTGATGACTGAATGCGTAGAAGGCAGCTTTCATTCAAAGAATTTCTAAAATATAATTGTTTTGGTGCTTGCCTGAAATGTATTTATTTTTATGTAAGACATAACCCTGAAACTTCARTACCTTTGCATATGATTACCTTCAGCAATTTGGATGAGATAAATCAAGCCTTTCTGATAAGACACAAAAAATAGGTTTAGGCTGTGTTTGAGCCTTCATGTTTATCTGAATATGCTAAAAAGAWTTCCATGGGCAGCAAAATTCTCACTGATTCCGGCAGAAAAAAAAAGAGAAAACAGATCAGGATTTGAAAACAGCCTTATACTAAGGTGGTTACAAAATGGTCTAAAGCAGCATACTCATAATAATGAGTTTGATTCRTTCACATAATGAAATTCATCCATGTTAGTTTCCAAACTGCCCTAAATAGTGTTTTTCTAGCCTCTGGTCTTTTTTGTAAGTAATTTTTTTTTGATAGCAAAGATTTTTGAAAACAACTAAGGAATAGCCACCTTAAAGGTGCCTTCATTCTTCTTTCTCTCAGAAGTTGTTAAAGTAGATTTTATTTTTTCATTCCTAATTCATTAGATGGATGCTATGGTTAAATACTGTGTCTGCTTAACCATTATCTTTTCTCAAACAAGATATACAAACAATTCCAGAGTACTCAATAGTAATTAGTAGTTATAAGCAGTATAAACTCCCAGGACTAGAACAGCATGTGACTTGGACTTACGCTATTACATTAAAAACCTGATATAGGGCAACACAAAATATATCCTGTTGGTACACCAAAGCAGGTTTCAGTGATGCTGCAAAGCCTAGGAAAAGGGCTGCTTACCATCTTCTTTTAATTACTGCTACTTTGTCATTTAGTTATTTACATATAAGAAGAGGAGAGTGATATCTCTAATTAGGACAATGTTTGGAACAATGTATTACTCCTGTTTATTACTGCTGAGAAGCTTTAATTTTTGTACTGGACATTCAATACTTCTCTGACTAGCACAGAAGTCAGGGTGTTCAGTGTATTTCAATATATACCCACATATATATTTTTAATGTTGCAGAAGTTAAAGAACTATGTCATACTAGGCTGGGTGTTGTTAAAATGGGCCTCCTATGAGAGAAGAAATCACTTTGGGTTAAAGAATGTAATTTTTTTTTTCTAGAGTTTATCTTTTCCTTCTTTTAAGTTAAAGATTTATCAAAGTACTGGGATAACTGAGAATCAGAACAAATTAGCAAAGCACTTCTCATATAATATGTCTAGAAATACACATCCAAATTTATATCTTCAAGCAGGAGGACACTTCAGACTTGCTAAAATCAAGCATTCAAAACCAATAAGTCAACCCCATAAAAGTGAGCCTGATTTCAAGGTCATTCCTAATGCTATCATCCTTGGTCTTTTGAGACCCTCAATTCCATTTTAATCATGTTTCCAAGCAGTCATATCGGCAGTCACCAGCTCTAGAAAGGTACATTAAAATACAGTAAAACAGAAATATATAACATCTATAGGAAGTGGGAATGTAATGATAATTTGTACAAACATAACAGCCAGTACTATGAGGATGTAGCGTGATGACTGTAAGTTGTGAGACCCTGTTCCTTTCTCTGTCTGTAGTAGTGATATCAATTAGTGACTTGTTCCTGTTCCTAGTAAAGGTCTGCTGCTTGGAGTCCATTTTTAGTGTTATGTTCAGTCTAGTTTTAAAAACTTCAGATGATGGCTGTTAAAAATGGAGCAGGGTTACACAGTATCTGAAGTCACTCAGGTACTTGCAGACCCCAGTTTCTGTACGTGTCTCTCACACCATTGTTTTGGTCATGGGTCACACCATCACTTCCCATTGTTTTCCTGGAGATGCGTTGCTCAGACTGACATTAAAAAAAAAAAGCGCCCCATATTGTGGTGGGACACTAAAGCTTTCATTTCTCAGACAATAGTAACTAAGCATTATCTGAAAATCAGGTTTCCGAGACATCTCACAACAGCCTTTTTCAAAAACACTGACCCTTGCTGTAAAACAAATAAACAAACACACACAAACAACCTCCCCACAATTTTATATTTAATATTACAGATTCTTCTGTTTATTCTTCCTAAGAGAAAGGAACAGATTATAAATACAATAGAATGGTTCATGGGGAGTATATTCACGTACGAGAAATCCAATCCCTTTTATTTTAATAGACATGAAGACTATTTCTCTCATCACACCAGGAGCCATAATTAAACTACACCAATTCAATTAACATTCTAGTTACTTAAAGAACTCATAACTATTTTCAACTGAAAACTTAACCAGAAGAAATAGTGCAACATATGTGTTAATCAGCCCTATCAACAAGCCTCCTAGTCTGACAATGGCTATATCGCAATTCACCTGGGCTAGCCTTATTCTATGCATTAGGTATTTAATACTTCACTTTAAAAAAACTAAAATAAAAAAAGCTTGATAGTTTCTGATGACAGAATTTTGAATTTCCTATATAATGAACAATTAAAATGTTTAGACCATATTTTTTTTTGGATAGTCTGTGTTAATGACCAGCAAAGAAATGCATAGGTTTGGTATAAATTTCAAGAGGGGAACTATTTTTGCCTTACCACAATGTGTATGAGCAATACCAGTGGTATTAATCCTTGGCCTATGACAAGTTTAGCTAAAATTTGCTACTTCTTCTGTAGGTTAATGTACTAATAAGTAATTTCCATCAGGTGAAAATAAAATAAAATAAAAAATCACAAAGAAATAGTTAGCTTCAGTTATTTAGTTTAAACATTAATATTTTTCTTGCTTTGTCACTGTAATTTTCACATTTAGATTTTCAGTTATCTTGTCAAGAACAAAATCATGTTCAGATTTACAACACTGCAAGGAATAGTTTTACACCCACCTCCTCATGCTTATTTTTATTAATGCAATGTAAAATAGCTCTTGAAAACATTATCTCTTATACTAAATTTAGTGAAATGCAAGAATTTAGCACATGAATGTATCACTGGTGTCTCAGGATAGTGTTGAGAAACAGATCAAGCACATTACTTGGCTGGATGGCTTGTAAAACATGTCCTGTACAGGTTCATTTTCAAGGAGTAAACATATCTTGCATGCTCATTCACACTTCCACCCAAGCACAGGACATAAGGAAGTGTCCAGTATATAGAACTGTGTATTCATACCATTCATCAGATATAGTGGACAAGAGCTGGCACAAGATATAAAGAATAGCATGATTTTCTTACACTGACCACCCAGGTTAGCACCCAGATTAAGTAGAAAGGGAGTTGAATGTTCTCATTAACTTTTTCAAGAAGATGAGATGTACAGAGATGCAATTATGTACACTTACTATGGGTTAAGGCATGTGCAGGGCAGGAATGATTAATGCGAGAGGAGAGCAGCCAGTGGCTGCCTTGGCCCACTGCAAGCACTGAGGCCTTTTGTGAAGGAAGAGCAGGGTGAGGAGAGACAAGACTGATTTATTTCAYGTGGGTAACACCTAGGAACTGTCTGTTTGTTTCCTAGACCCCGAATCCAAATTACAATCACAAGCTATGCAATATGACAGAGGTTAAAAGCTGAATGTGGGGAGAGTGTGAGCCATTATTTTCATTCTCGATCATGATCATCAACATTACTGCAAGCAGGCCCCATAGCACAGTTATCTTAACCCAAATAGTCACCTTCTTTCCTATTGAGGTGCATCACATAAACACAAACTGGTTTCTCCTGTTTGGTTCTCTCACTTGTCAGCTAACAGTTCATGCACAGTGCTCCCTGCTCTTTCATTTTAAAAGGTAATTCAAACCAGAAATAAGGCTGGGTTCCTAAACAGCAGTAAAATTGAGGTGAAAAGCCAAGATAATCAACTATGTTCCAAGTACATGCTGAAAGAAAGAAACACTCTCTAAACAGGTGCTATTGCTCTCCAGGTTTAACCAGTGGAAATCTATGAAAATGTAGAGAACATAAATGGTTGTATTTGTAACAATGAGAGTTGAAATCTTACTGCAGAAGAACTAACACACAGAAAAGTTTAAGTAGAAATAAAGGAAAAGCAACCCTGCAAGAACAGCAAGCACACTCTAATCAAAGCTTTCATCCATGTGACAAACAAAGCTGATCACTTAGGATCAGCACAGTCCAATGCAACACTGTGAATATTGCTGCAAGTGCCGGCCTGCTGAAATGGCTCCAATAAACCATTACTGTATCATTAGATTTGCTTCTTTGCAAAGAAGGTGTGAAGTCATGACATTAACAGCCACGTGAAACATAGTTAATTAAAATGAATACAAATTAGACCTATTTACTGAAAGGCAGAGTGTTTCTGGTGCTACTTACTTTGAGTCTGCATCACTACAGCATTCTACTGAGGAACCACTAACCTGACATCAAAAAGATAACCTACCATATCCACTTTTATCATCCCATAAGCATCTGAGACTTATGTATACAATAAGGTGCTTTTGAACTGGGGCAACTGTTTTATAACTCTGTTTTATGACTTAACCTGTTAGCTATGTTACTATTTGTGCCATAGCAATATTTAATCTGTAAAAGATAAAGTCTATTCAAAACTTTATTGGAGTACATCCAAGATAACACCACTGAAAGCTGTGGCACATTTTGGATTGAATGGGCCCAGGCAATGTACCTTGATTTTTACTGCTATTACTGCAAGCAGTATTTGGCTCAGCATCTCTGGACGATACTAACTTTAAGCATGAGGGCAGTGCGTATGTAATTTCCAATAACTCAATTCTCAGTAAAGAAAATCTGGAAAGTTAAACGACTAGAAAAAAGTACTAGGCAGATAGAACTGCTTCATTTCCATTTTGTGTATTACTTAAAACTTTCAGCAGGAAAATATAAAGTTTACCAAGGTCACCATCTTCAAGGCCACTACCCATCATAAGTAAATKCCAATGACGCACTACAATGCAGGATGCCAAAGTCCATGTAAGAAGCCATTCTAAATGCTACATGTATAATGCAATCGATAGGCCATTAGCTTAGTCTTAACCTCAAACCAAAGTAGCAAAATTAGCAGATCACAATCTGCAAACTAAGTCAGAAGCAAGACATAGATTATGAGCTATACACTACCAGTAATGATCCAGAACTTTGCTTCTCTTTAAAGTTTTGGTGTCTCTTTAAAAACATCAATAGAATGGAATTCAGAAGTTTTTTGTTTAGTTTTTTTTTTTGTTCCTGTTGTTTAAGAGAAATATCTTCTTGACAGCTGCAAAATGTTGCCCTGCTGAGTTGTGAYTTATGACGAATAACCTATTAACTTACTGCTGTAAGTAGCTCAAGTGCAAGTAGCAAGAACAAACTATGTATTATTTGCAAAAATATAGCTTCTATAACTGGAATAGCAAGGATAAAGTACAGAAGTAATGGTACCTCACCAACAATTCTAACATTTCATTGGCCTACGCGTGGCTTGTCATCCCTAGCCCTCCCTCAAGGGTGGCTGGTTGCCAGAACGCCATTTCAACAACCTTGCTCTGGTTCCCACCATTCAGAGTCTCTCGCCTATTAAATGGCAAGCTCCAGCAGCCRCCAGCTCTTTCAGAAGTTACCACCCAAAGCTCCAGCTGCCAAAATGCTGTTTGTCTTGTGTATGTGGGACACACATGTACTGAGCATTAAAACAAAATTCCTAAATGTTTACATTATGTTCTGGGGTGGCTGGAAATCTTACTAGTGCAGCAATCATCAGCTGAAGTTCACAGAATCACAGAATGGTTGAGGTTGGAAGGGACCTCTAGAGATCACCGAGTCCAACCTCCCTGCTCCAGCAGGGATGCTTACAGCACCTGGCACAGGGTGGCATCCAGGTGGCTTTTGAAGATCTCCAAATCACTTTTCACCCTCACCCTACTCCCACTCAGGAGATATTCAGGGCAATACACGGCAAGATCACTTACAGCTTGACTTTATGTGCTTTCTACATAGCAAAATACTGCTTAAAGACAAGGGTTATGAATACCTTAAAGAATTCAAACATAATTAAAAGAAGAAAAATCAAACAGCCATGTTTTGGAGTGGGCCTAAACGTTTTGCTTCCTTTCTGAGATAAACTAAAGGAATTCCATAAACTGATGGATATATTCAGAAAGATTTGGGAAATGTAAAACAAATAAAGAGCATTTCTTTATTAAATAGGAGATTTCTGTAGCCTAAGAGATTTGACTAATTTTATCACTCCTAACCTGCCTATTTAACCATCCTTAACCTTTGGCCCAACTCCCCACATTTACCCTCGGCCCCATCTGTTCTGTGTCCTAATCGTTCCCTCCTTCCTTACGCTTGCAACTCCAATAACACCAGCTGCTACGACACATTGCAAACTATGGAATGGCTTTTCCTGATGGCCTGAATGGTTATCTGGGAAAGAGTCACCTCCCCTACCCCATGTTAACATCTACCTTTCTCAAGTAGGAGGAGACTGAGGCACACCCACATGCAGCAGTTATCTTGTGTTTTCTTGAGAACTACGTGTCAGATTGCTCAGATATGGCTTAGTAAGCAAAGCAACAAGAGAATCCTGGCAGCTTGTAGACTTCAAAATATCTCTAAAACAGGCTTTGGGAGCTAAAAACATGTCTTGCTAGCAGTTTCTACTGTCAACTGAAATTCATCATCTGGCTTAATAGCTAATGGATATTATCAAACTCCCATCTTATTTTTTCTGATTTAAAAAAAAAAAAAAAAAATCAAAATACTGTGTTAGTTGGGCTAAGTAGAATAGATAATAGTAATTTGTAAGGTAGTTTTACTACATGTCAAAAAAATTACCAGAAGTTATAATGATTTTGAGCTTGGATTTCTTTTATAAATACACTTCTTTGAAGGCAAAGTAGATATATGCAATATGCAATGGAAAAAAGCTATTATAATATTTTAATGAAAAGTCTGGAGTTACTCCACTTTCCAAATGATACTTTTTCTACATAAAATTTTCTTATGAGAAAAATACCTTCAATACATAAACATTGCCAATATAGATGTGATCTAGTGAAGTAAACTAAACAGACTAGTGCTTTTATTTTGCTTTATACCCTTCRGAAGCAACCCTGGGGAGCAGCAGCAATGTTCCGCATGCTTTGTCGCTTGCTGCCCGTTTTGACAAAGTATCTCACAAAATCAGCCCTGCTTCCCATTGCAGCGAATGAGAAATTTCCCATTACTTCTTACACATGATGTCAGGTTTCTATTACTTGACCATTTGATAGAGATCCACATAATGGTTACTTCTATCAAATAAAACAAACAAGCCAAGCTCAGTGCAACTGCACTGTATTTTTCAGTGCAGGAAGAGATGAAGATGGGGTGCCAAGTACTTACAGAAGTGTCAGAAGTTTCCAAAGGTTTAATACATTTTAATATAGTGATTGTTTCATCTGTGGATTTGTACTGGGATAAGAGTTATTTGCTGCCTGTTCTTTTTGACTGCACATTCATCCATTTAAAGTATTTCAGCCATCCAGGCAGATAGGCAAATTAAGCAGTCGCATAGCAAACAGAGTGAACAGCTCACAAATATCCCACAGCCTGACATTTGTTCATGTAAATTACTGGATGAATACATATGAACAACAAATATATTAACACAAATCTTAGTCAGATTATAGAAATGTCTTGTCCAGTAAATATCACAAAAGCTCTATTTCTAGTTTGTCAGTTCTGCTATTGCTGCTGTTTCCCTCTACAACGATGAGTCACTTTTGGCCAAGTTGTTCACAGAAATGGTTTAATGTTTAACTTTTTTGATAGGGAAAAAAAAAAAAAAATCTTGTTTAGCTATGGACATCCCCAGTTGACCAGATGGACACAATACTTCTGCGCATACATGGAAAACAGCTTTGAATATCAATGAACTTTGAAATAAATTCTGATTTATAACTGAATTTAACTGTCCTTATTTAAAAGAAGTGAGGCATAAAGAGTGAATTATTCGTAGGTCAGAAGAGGGAAAAAAACACTTCGACTGCTACTCCTAATCAAGCACCAAAAATCAAACAATCCTGGTTGCTTCCAGGTCCTATTAGTGTTGTGCACATTTCTTTGCACAATTTTGAAGAGGTATGATCTATCAGGTATGATCTAATGTCTTTTTCTTTTTAAATATATCTCTGAATACTCATAAACCTAAAATTTAATTATAGCAGTTTCACTGACTCATGAGCAAGTAGGAGTTCCATGTCTAAAGCTCACAGTGCAAARCACAATTCATAAATTTTTGAAACATATACATTTTTATATTTTCTTGTACCACTGACTATACGTATTATATCTTGAGTTACTATCTTTTTATCCTTGTATGTATTACTATACATATATACACATATACATCTTACTATACATAGTATACTATATATAAATTATAGGTATTACTATCAGAACAGCCTTCATAAATATCAAAGACAAAAAAAAAAGAAAAACAAAAAAACCCCTTTGCTTTTCTCTATGCTTATCTTCCTGTGTGATCAACATATGTGATAAATATGGGATTCTGAACTGTATGCCTTGAATTTTCAAAAATATTTGAATAATATAAAACAATACTACAAATAAAATTAATATAAAATAATTTTCAAACTCCTTATTTTATGTTTAAAAGAAATTGAATTAAAAGAATTAAAAGAAAAAACTCCAGACCACATTTAAGTTACAAATTAGAATAATACACAGTCCTTGTGTGCAGTTCTGGGGTCCCCAGCACAAGAGGGACATGGAGCTGCTAGAGAGGGTCCAGCATAGGGTGACAAAGATGATTAAGGGATTGGAGCATCTATTGTATGAGGAAAGACCAAATGAGCTGGGACTGCTTAGCCTGGAGAAGAGAAGACTGAGAGGAAGTCTGACCCATATGTATAAGTACCTGAGGGGTGAATGTAGAGAGAATGGGGCCAAATTCTTCTCGGTGGTCTAGTGACAGGACAAGGGGCAATGGGTACAAGTTGAAATACAAGAAGTTCCACATCCATGTGAAGAAGAACTTTCCTGTGAAGGTGACAGAGCCCTGGAACAGGCTGCCCAGAGAGGTTGTGGAGTCTCCTTCTCTGGAGATCTTCCAGAGGTCCCTTCTAACCTTAAACATTCTATGATTCTATGAAATAGAAAATGCAATTGTAAAAAAACACACAGACAACAGAAAAAAAAAAATTAAAGTTGATACTGTGATCACACAGGAATCCCATCTTGACCTTACATATTTGAAAATGTTTATCAATGACTTTTCAGCAAGTCTAAAACACAGTGTTGACAGACTTCAGCATTACCTTCAGAACAGGGATATATATTTATGCACACAGAGGCTTTAAATATCTTCATAGGAATTATTAAGGGTTTGGAAGTTTTGACTTTCCATGAAAGGCTGAGACTCTGAATGGATTTATTTAAACAGGAGAAAATTGAAGGCTGACTTGGTCAGTTAAAAAATATTAACACAGGTTAAAAATTTGGAAAAAAAATATAAAAACAAATCAACAATGTATTAGAGAAAAATATAAACCAAGTTGAAAGAAAAAAAACTTACACAAAATTAAACTACCACAGATTAGACTGGCTGTATGATATCTATGCTACGTCAGTGGGCACTCACTAAACACTGTGGTTATTCTGACTGCAGGGTTTAAAAACCAGGATTGCCCATTTTCTAAAGTAATATACATTAATTTGAGCAGTGTTTGATGGATGCCCTACCCTGTATAGCAGCCATCTCAGCGATGAGCACGTGGCCCAGGTTGGCCCATCAGCTCGTGAGCCCAGACAGGAGCAGGTCTCCCTGCGCAGCCCTGGGCAAGCAGCCCTGGGGAGAGCCCAGCCCCAGGCACTTTGCCTAGCGCATCAGCCCAGGCCAGCCTGGCTCATGCTGCATTGCTGCTGCTGCCCTTTTGTCTGCTCCCAGCCTGCAGCTCCCACCATCTGGCTTGGAGAACGTTTGTGTGAAGGCTGCTGCTTCCGCACAAGGGCTTTTGATCTGCAACAAGGAGTACTGTGCTGTTTGCCTGGTTAGCATGTGTGAAATTTTGTGCTTCACTCCATTAACACAGAATCTGTCTTGCATTTCTCTGATTTTTTTTTTAATTTTATTATAGCAATTTTATTTAATTTTGAACTTTTCATGCCGCTTAATGGGCCTCTTCATGTCAGGCTAGAAAGCTCAACGAAAGGAATAAATCTTGCTTTGATTTTTCCTTTCAAAGATCTTTTTCCTCCTCAGACAGGAAAGGGCCATCTCAGAGTCCAAGGATCTTAACCGCTCACAGAGGCCCCAGCGACTTTGTGGTGCAGTCTTCCCTCTGGGCAGCAGAGCTCCACATGGAGCTATGCCCACACACACAGGCCAAATAGGCCACCTTGCAGAAAAAGCCCAGGGATTTTACTGTTTGAGAACTTAGATGTGAGTATAAATATCTCTTTACTATTTAGAGGGTGCAGAAGTGATGCTAATTGTAATTACTTTGGTGTAAACCTGCAGTAATCCTACATACATTCAAATGGGAACATGCTCTCAAAATCAAACTCAAACTGACAGTCGGAGAAATTGCTTCCTTCGTAACGAGGCTCTGAAAAGGGAAGAAATTGTGATAGCACCAGACTTTTTCAACAGGACCAACTTGAACTTGTTATGGCTTTTTGAAATAGAGCATAATAATTACATTCATGGGAGCTGGTGGAGACCACTAATTCACAGGTGGAAGGAACATCTGACTAAATCCCCATAGCAGGGAAGCCGCCAGTGCATGCACCTGGCTTTTTGTTGAATTATTTCCATCTGCCAAAAGCCAAGCTGCAAAATGAGGGGGGAAAAATAAACAAGAAGAAACAAGGCATGCTGGAATTTTAACTAAGCATCTTGCCTGACGTTAGAGAGGCTAGGGATAGTACTGGAGGACCTGACACTTTGCCACAGGCCAAACAGGAGAAAATGAACATTTGTGAGAGGTTTATCAGCATTCTCTCTTTTTTTTTTTTTTATTACTATCTTTTTTTTCTCTCTAGTATTTATAGCTTGTTTTCTTTCCAGCAGTCCCAAGAACCTTATTGTTGGAAGAAGCTCCAATCTTCAGGGACATCAAAAATGCAAATGTATTTCTGAGTCTTGTTCCAGATGTGTAATATCCAGTGGCTTATCAACATTTGCAAATGGTGTCAAGCTCTTCCTAACAATATTTAGGAGTTGATAACTTTCTGCTTTTAGACAGCTCTCAGGTGAGGTAAGTTGCTTTTTTGATAAGTATGACATTCCAGGAGTTGTCTAGAATTTTGCTCAGATGCTCAGGACTAAGAGTTAGGGTTTATGGTAGGGACTGACCAAATGCAGAATATCATCACTAGAACTCCTTTATGCTATAATGTTGCATTTGTCTGCTGCAAACTCTTATTTTCCATTAATCCATCCAATAAATTTACCTACTTAAAATTGCAGTAGGAATAACAAAGATTATAGCTCAAAGACACCCGGGTCTCCTGGCTTGAGCCTTCTCCCAAAAGTCCTACAAAATCTTTACAGGCTCAGAACAGCCAACAGAACGGGCACCGGCACCCGCTGTGGTTTCCGTGTGGCAGACACGCCGGGCCCTGTCCCGGTCCCTGTCCTGCTGGGTCACTTTCCATGCTCTGTGTATTTCAGACTGCTCACATAGGCTGTTGACAGCCAGAAGCAGCCAGTGTGCCTAATTCCTTACTTACTCCCTTTGCCAATCTCATCACTGGCAAGAGGTGAATCCAGCTCTGAGGCCCTACGTAAAAGCAAAATACTCTAACTTATAACAATTTGCTTGACATCTCCAAGTTCTGCATTGCACTTTTTATATTTCACCCCATGCTGCCTCCCGACTCTGTATTGTATTGCTCTGCGTACGTAAAGCATTTAGTTGAGAAAAATAAAGAGCCATAGTACCATTCTTCCTTGTGAACCTTTTCTAAAAGAGAGAAAGGGGAGCCTGACAGCTTCTTGGATTTGAAGCATATATTTTGGATTTCTCCTACACAAGAGGGAAAAGAGAGCAAAAAACGGAAAGGGGTCTAAGGTACTGAAAGCTTTGCTGTCTAGTTGTATAGCAAATGCTCCCTCTTCTCCTCTGTCTTGCAATAGCAGAACTAACTAACCCAAAAAATCCCCTCCCTTTTGGATAACGTAGACTGCACCAACGTACACCAAGTTGGCCAAGTTCCTGATTTGACCTGCAATAGGAATTGGAAGGAAAAAGATATTCTAAACTTCATTAAAAGCAGCATTAAAGAAAACATGTCAATTGACGAGCAGCTGTAAAACTCTGGAAGAAATACTATCAGTTTAAGTTGTGTTGTCCATATTTAAGTATATTATATCCAGGCTAAAGCTACTCTTTGAGGGAAGAGTATAAAGCTATGTTGGGACAGAAAAGTAAGAGAGAATTTTTGTTTCTTTATACTTTGTAGCTTTGTCCKGAGCAATGTACTGATGAACTTCCTACAGAAGGGTGTTACTGCCCCCATAGTATTTTCTGCTTTCTTTAGTTACTCTATACAAAGGACAATTGTTTCAATAAAACCGAAAAAAATACATGAGAAAATTTTCTCATTGCTCAAAATTAAATTACACTCAGGCATGTCATAGCCAGGAACACTTCTTATTGGATTGTGGATTAGCAGATTTGAAGATGGACTTTTAAAAAACTTTTCTATTTCTGTTCATGATACCTGTGACCTATGTCTGTCTACAAAAAGGCAGATAGATGAAACTGCATTACAACCAAATGGATACAACCTGTAATATTAAGAAAGTAATAGATTTCAATCAACTCTGAGTAATATGTCTGAATAGACATAGACATTTACACAAGCTGGGGTCCTGAGCCATGTAAAGGCACCATTCAAGCACTGGAGAGCCCCTGTCCTTTTCCAAACAATACTCCAATTTCTGTTGTGTTCAAGATATAAGAGCCTCCAGACACGCTCTCTCTGAGAGGAGCAAGCATACTTTGCCCCATTTTTTTTTTGCATTTCCCCTCTCTTTACTCTTTTTAAAACAAAAAAACAGGAAAATAAATTATAGCTTTTCATGCAAAGATGACTTTGGTTTATAAGTGTTCACAGAGTGAGGAAAAAAGAGCTGGAACCACATAACAATTAGCACTGGAGATGACTTCAGAGGATTATGACTTGTAGAGAGGAATAAGCAGCAAGTCCAAATGAAGTATGCAATTTAAATCCTGTCTTCGTGCAAATAAAAATAAAATTCTATGCATGCACAAAAGAAAAAGATACTTGCATTATTCTCAAAGGCAAAGGGAGACCAGTTGGATGCTGGATTCAAAACTTTTTAGATTTTAGAAAACAGTCAACTTTTTTTCCAAGTTTTTAAAGAGATTTGTAAATTCTGACACGAAACACTGCACATTTTCAAGGCTCAGGGCAACACAGAGAGCCAACCAGGGACAACAGAACAGATCCGTGACAGCAGAAGACATTCTCTCCTGAGCGGAGGGCAACAGAAAGCAGCAAACTGCACAAGGTTGTGATTCCAGCGGAACCCTCCAGCTGGGTGGCCCAGCGAAGGAGAGGAGAAGAGCCCGCCTGTGTGCAGCAGTGCTACACAGTTTGAGGGAGTCTAAAGGAAGGAAAAGTTCTGTATTCCTTTCTGTGCAAAGCACGGCATAAATCTGGACTGTTTAGTGTATTTCCTGTGGGTGCTTTCATATCAAGAAAAATACTATCAGGTAAACTGAAAGGATCTCTACTGCTAGCTTTAACTTACAACAAAATTCTGTTCTAACAAAACCAGTATATTATTCTTAAAACTTCTCCCTCGATCCAAGTGGATGTTACTTTTACTGCTACTGACATGACTGGGAGCTGCAGGAGTTGAATCACTGCATATAGAATGAGCCAAGAAACTCATTAAATTATGTATAATTACTCTGAATAATTTCACAGAGCTACAAGAGGTACACAGAGCTCTAGATCAGCAAAATGCAGCCACATTGTCATTAACTGCATAAAAATTAAATCTAGATTTTTTTTAAACACCTTGTTTCTTTAAACAAAACAAAACTTTGCATGTAATGTCATATTAAACAAAATTTTTTATGCTTTACTGCTGAGTTTATTACAAAAGCTTGTTTAGCATATACTCAGAGAGGGGCATTAACAGCACAGAAATAGATGAGACAGTTATCCTTCATTTAATAAGCATTAGGAATAGGAATGTGTTTCATCCATTTTATTCCTTCACAACTCGAACAGAAAAGTCAGTGAGGTATTGTGCCTTCCACAACCCACAGAACACCTGACATCAATTAGCTCCCTATTTAAATAATGCCTCGCAGAATAAAGCCACCATCACAATAACACAGTTATTTGTGCTTATGCATAGGAGATTACATTGCATTACTGGTTTTGATCCAAACTGGAAGTTGCACTTCAAACTATTTAAAATGCCTATTTGAATCTCTGAAAAAATGCTAACCCCTAAATACTCCTAAGATACTAAGAAATACCTATCAGTCATCTAGCTTGGTTTTACATACAATGCACAGATCCTATCAGACCCTCCAGCCACTACTTGGATAGTGGGGAAACATGTCCTCATCTTTCAGTGGCTCAGAAATACACCTCTCAGTCACAACACACAAAATAACACCATAAAATATCAAGCCATATTAATAAGGCCTCAGTACAGCAAGAAAACACTAAGCCTCAGACTTTGACAGAAATTGTCCACCCTTAAAACAGATTGGTTTGCAAGTGAATGATTGTCTGCAATCAGTTTTCCATGGCAGAATTTACCAAGCGAGTCAAAAGAATGCAAAAAACTAAAATGGAAATAACAATGAAAGAACTGTACAAGTAACCTATTAGAGATGGAAATCAACTAAATTCAGGCTTGCTAATTGCAATCAGAAGCCTTGAGTGATCTCCACAGATGACATGGTAACAGGTTTCAAACCCCTGCACTTGCTCCGTTGCTCATTACACCTGTAAGCACATTGGATGAGCTGCTGCGGAAATGTGGAAACCTGAGAAAATTCATCACTACATTTAGCTTTTCTGGATCAAGCATTGAGACTATAAAGCTAGCACTGCAATTATAGTGAACACATTCCAGGTAATTATATACAATTTTTCACAACTGAAATATGATTAGTAAAATATCAACACCAGGTGCTGTATTACCTACCCATCTATGACAAATCTAGGCAAAATGTTTGGTTTTGGAAGTGGCTGAACGAACTCCTGCCATTTCTATTGCTCTACATTCCTGCTTCTTGTTAGTGAAAAGTTGGACTTTCCTCATTTCTCAGCAGCCATTATCATTTATAATTTTTAAATTTTATTTCCATGACAAATGCTCATTGAAGAAAGTGGCCTAAACTTCCTTGAGAGATGAAGAATTAAGAGTGTGGGTTCAGGTCTCGTCTTAACTTGTAGACATGACATAATCTACAGAAAAATAGAGCCATAAACCCTATCCATTAAAAAAAAAAATATATATTTTTAAAGCATTAAAAAACATTGAGATACAAAGACGAAGCTTTTTTTTTTTTAAATGGTAGAGATATGCACTGAAAAGACAAACCCTGAATATGTAACTTTTAAATTTATTTTCCATTTTTCCCCACCATAAGGCTTGTAGGTAAGTAATGATGCCAGAAAAATCTATATAATAACTTTTAGCCATTTCATTTAGCACTTTTTTAATTGTCCAAATGTGGGAGAACTACAGTTCTAATCATTAATAGTCTTTTGTTTGCCAGAGATCCTTAAAAAGATAAAACCCATCCTTATAAACACTGTTAGATTAAGTAGTATTAGCTGAAAGATCCTATTTGTTGAATACTCTTGTTGACAGAAACACCCAATTATTCCCAAATCAACCAGGGCTAAGAAGCCACACTGAATCATAAAATCATTTAGATCAGAAATACCTTTGGAGGTCTTCTGGTCCAACTGCCTACTAGGAGGAGGGCCAAATTAGATCAGGTTGCCCCAGGTCTTACAGTAGTGTTGCAGTAAGTGTCTTGCAGTACAATTGCCTCCTATATTGGGTCTCCAGTTTTGATTTGGAGGACTATACTGCCGTTTGGTAGGTGAGAGAGGCTTTGCTTACCACAGCTTTTTAATTACTGAGAGAGAGAGATCAGGTGCTACTACTTTAAGTTGCTTCAAAGCTAAGCTGAATTTCTTGCAGGAAGTTAAAGGTGAACAGCTTTCTAGCCTGTCACAATTATTATTGTAGCCCCTAGATTACACTTACAACAAAGCTCATCTGTGATCCAGTTTATTGATTTTAGTTAAGTAAATAAAAGAGGTCTTTGTCTGGATAAATTGTCTATACATTGTGTTAAGGGACAACTGAAGCTCTTTGATAAGCTAAAATAGCATGGTGTGCATAGTGGTGTTTCAGTGAGGATATAGGGTGCAGTTTTGAAATAAATCTCATTGTGCTGTTTCTGAGCTCTGGGTTGCTTCATACTAGAGTCTTGGAGCACATGAACTAGATTTCTTTTGTATGAAGCAAATTTGAAAAATGTGTTCACCATGCACACCTGATGCAACTCCAGTTATTAATCCACATTCGGTCCCTGAGACCAGATTAAACAAGTCTCAAGCAGCTCTTCTCTTCCACTAGGGCACATATAACAGATATTCAGTCCTCCTTAGTAACTTATTTCCCTTTACAGATCTTCTCCTTTTGTGCCATGCTCCTTGCTGATACAGTCACAGACAGTGATGCTGTGAATGGTTGCCAACCATTAGCAGTACATTCCTCTGAACATTAGAATATGTCTACTGCATTTGCATGAAATCTGTTACCAGAAACTATGGGAAATGGCCTTGATTAGAACCTAAAGGATACTAAGATAACAATACCTGGCTTTCAAACAATGATATTGATATTACAAATATTCTACTGTACTGCCACATAGATAAACTCATGTTCAAGATAAGCTATATTCATAGCAACATACATATCACCACATATAGAGTCTCTCAGCCCTGTTGGAACTGGGCTAAATCTCCTTTTCTGAGGACTCAAAATTTGCTATGTGCTTGTATTTAAAATGTCATAGCTTACAGTGTAGACAATAAAAAAATGCTCCTTTTATCTGAAATACATATATTCCAGTTCTAAACAGCAGATGATAGCAAATGGTTAAGATGAATGATTCCTTGTCACCTTTTTTTCTTTTAAATCAAATGTTCTCATTTATGTTCTTTTCACACAGGAAACTGATAAAACACTTTTTCTGTGACTTAGACTTTCTAAATTTAATAAAAAGCCATAGCCTACCTGAGTAGTCTAATCAACATGATGCAAAAGGACAGAAATCAAAGCATTGGTGATATATTAAATGCAGAATTCCCTTACTTTGCCTCAATCAATGCACTGATAATTTTAATGCATGTAGAAAATTATTTGTCTAGGGAAATGTGTAATCTCAGATGTTGCGTGCCCAAAAGGCTAATGGACTATACTTGTTAAAATCCAAGCAATACTCACACTACTAACCAATACATATGTTATTTATCTGACCATTTGAGTGCCTCTACTCGAGGCCTCTTAATCTTTTCTCTCTTGGGAAGGAATTTTGCAGTTCCTCCATGCCCAACTAGCTTTCAACATTTACTTCTTTCTTTTCTTTAAGATTCATTGGTCATTGGTTCAAACCAACTGCTTACCAAAACCAGCCTTCTTGATAAGCAGCTGTATCAAAGCACCTCAAAATCTTAAAATGAGGTAAAAAGCTCCTCAAATAACGGGGTGGGATATTCTTATTTATATATATTCTTTCTTCCTTGTAAGGGTTTATAGTAAAGCGCAGCTTTACTGAATAAAAATTAAATGTCACATCTTTTCAAAACCTCCTCACCTCTCATGGATTATGTGACCTCACTCAGACTTCTCAAAATAGGAACTAACATAGAGCTTGGGTGAGGTTGGAATAAAGTTGCTTCTAGCAGTCCTAGCAGAGGAGTTGAGCAAATTCTGATTTCTGTTAATAGCTGAACAAGTTTTTGATTAGCCCTAGGTGCAGTGGATGCAAAAAGAAGAAAGATAATCTCTCCTTCCCCCGGAGTCCGGTTTACTGAGCACATCTGACTGAAATCTCTATACTTTAATGATCCAGAATGCATTGCAGTGCAACTGATTTAGTACAAATTAATAATAAGCAGCAGTTTGACTCCTCAGCAGTTAATCAATCTGTTTGCTAAACAGTCATTTTTCTGAAAAGAACAAACTGATGTGTAGCATCAGAAATGGCCGCAGGCTAAAAAATATTAATAAAAAAAAGAATTTGTGATTGCTGCACTGCCTATCTTAACTCTTGTTTTCTGTTCTCCAGAAATGTGCATTTGTAGGTACAGCAGAAACAAGAGATAAAAAACATGCCGTGAATAACATCACGATTATTGACCCTTTTGTCTAAGGTTGCTCTGGCTGCCCAGGCTAGCTCAAGGTTATTTTCAAACCTAGATTTGCAGCCTGGGCTGCACAGAGTTTAGAGTCAGTGTTCAAGTGGACCTGTTGTACTGTGTGGGTTTCTGCACTACTAGGCACTTTGCCCAGAGTCCCACAGGCATTCCACTTATGCATCCTGTATACAGCCATCTGAAGTCTTGGATATCCATCAGATCCATTATGTCAGCATGGAAACATAAATGGCATCCACGTCCCTTCAGAGGTTACTTGCAGCAGGGATGTGGATGCTCTCATCTTCACAGCAACCATTAATATGGTTTTCCTTGAGAAAGGCGAGTCTAATAATAAACTGGTATGTTGTTTTCATATTTCAGCTCCTCCTACAATGGAGCTTTTGATGAGCTCCAATGAGCCAAGCATATTCTCAGTCATAAGAAGGATGAGGAGAACTAGAACAAATGCGACCACATGAGCCAAGGAAAACATTCCTAGAAGAGGTAGGAGAAACTAGCTAAGGACAACTCAGAAATGAATGTAAAAGCGTATCCTATTTCCAGCTTATTATGAGAGTCCTTCAGGGACCTTGAGAGGTTGCTTATTACACTACTCAAAATTCTTTGACAAAAAAAATATGATCCTAGTATGTTCTGTAGATTCAAATTTTGAGTCACAAGATCAAGCTGAGTGGACTAAACATTAAACATTTCTCTGAGTATATCATCAAAAGCAAGTGTTCTTTGATCTGTTTATTCAGAAGTGCTTATCGTAGACATAACCCCTATATAAGGAGAATCATGTTATGGATTTAGTAGGCTATGCTTCATATTTTTGACAAAGGTCCTGCATGTGGGAAAGGGCACCCACATGGTGATTTTTGTTCCAGCTATGCTATTTCTAAATCTATAAAAATGAACTGTTTTGTTCCCCAAATATTAACACATCATTATTATTTTACCCATGACACCAGCCCTCACAAAATTTCATTCTATTGGCTCAGCAGTATTAGGGACTAGGGATTGGTATTCCAGTATTTGTTTCTATGTTGCATTGTTATTCAGTTCATTTATTAAGAGTAAAATGTGCTGCCAGCTAAACTAGTCTATGAACAACCACAGAGCTCCTTTACAATATAAATGCAGGTCCCTATGCAGAGTAACTTCTTATAGCACAGTTAATACATCTTTATCCAAAAAGCAGTCTATTTTTAAGGTTACATAGTCCAAACACCTATAGGTTAGAAGCATTTAATCAGGGTATAATCAGTATGAGTTTGTCATGAACCAACACAGACACATATTAAAACAGTATAACCGGCAGTAGTATGGAAGTATTTTGTAATAACATGATTTTATAGGGAGGCACAATGTATAAGCATTTTACAAAACACTGGCATGTGCAGATTTCTCTTAACTATCACTGGAAGCATCAGCTTAGGTTTCTGTGGTTATGGAGGTATCATGTCAGAGATCACTTGCAGCTGTCTAAGCATGAACGTTTACCTCTGTCAGCCGCAAGCATATGCTGAGGCTTAGACAGAGGGTAAGCATTTCTGGCAGAGCCATTCCTGGGATGATTTAGCCCCAGCCTTTTTTTTGGGAAATATGAACTTAGACAGCCATTACAGCCATATAAGCTTCTTGTTTCAACCGTAATACCATGATAGTTTATGCTTAATGTCACATTCAGCATAACTTCTACAGATCCCATTTGCATTTTTTTTCAATGCAACCATCACAATTGAAGAGTTTTTTCTTGAAAAAGTAGTTTATGGTTTTGTTTCTGGGATTGCTAATGATATGCAATAACATTTGTTCCTTTTGCTCTCCATTTAGAAGTGAATTAGTTTAGCTAATGAGAACACTTTCTGTTTAATCTAAATTATATCATGGTTGCTTGCAATCAAATCTCATACATGATGCACAGACTGTTAGCTACAAAACAAAATTTACTCCCTAAAGTTGTATATTCTTACTGGCAAGCTAGAATTATGCAGCTGGGATCTCACAGAAGTTCTGCAATGTAATGGAAGACCTTTTATTTTTCCTCTCTGAGGCTGAGCTACTTTCTAGTCTAAATATGATTTTTTTTAGTCTATAATGTTGGGATAACATGTATCTTTTACAATTCAGCTGAGACTTATGCTGAGGAGTGTTTAAAAGAGAACAAAAACCAAGAAAATAAGAGACTCTGGTTTGGAAGAAACAGTACATCTTAAAGGATGGAAAGGGAAAAAAAGAAATATGGGACTCTATAATTTGACCATCTATTATCAGAATTATGTTATGATTGGTGAGAACAAAAATTCTGAGGATGTTTGAGTTGATGGAGATAATTTCCAAGAACCTTGAGAATATATTACATTATTATTACATCTCACTCTAGTCTTTTTTTTTTTTTATATTGCCATCATCTAAAGATCAAGACCACTAGGAGAAAGTCTATTCCAAGTACTCATGAAGAATCATTTGAGCATTAATATGATGAAACTCAGCATGTAACTAATAAATTCAGTACAGCTGATAGAAAATAAGGCAATCCACTGCAGAAGTTCATTCCATGCAGCTTATTCAACTTCTCTGCTTCTCCTTGAGAGCATTTTACTGCGATCTAATTACACCAAGAAGTTTGTAAAAGCTAATTTTAAACTGCAGTCTCTATTGACCAAACAAATTCTTGTGAAGGAAGATTAGTAATGTGGCACAGAGTACTCTGAAAAATGAAGCTAATACAAACAGAATCCACAGAACAAGGGCTTCGCTAAGCCAGCCGTTAAAAAGAGTATAAAAAGAAGTGTCGTTCTGAGAAAGTACTATTTTAAGGAGTTCCTTTTGTGAGTTTCTTTTAGAGGTATCACTAGGAAATCAGAGGCTGTAGGGCTGCAAGGGATGTCTATAGGTTATTAGTCACCTTGTGGTACCAGGCAAAATTCTGAAAGAGAGAACAAATGAATTCCTTGAAGTGTCAGCCTAATCTGTAGTTAAAAATCTCCAAATATGAGAGATTCCTAGGCCATCAGCTCTGGTACTCATTTGCTTTTACACGTAAAAAGATTTTGATTATGCTTAACCTAGTCTTCCTATATTTCAAATTAAATATATATCTTTTTTTTCCTCCTATCCTCACTTAGCTCAGAACAACTTTATTTTCTTCTCTTTTAAAGCAATATTTCTGCACCTGAAGACCTTTTTGTCTTCTGGTGATCTTTTAAGTTAACTAAGTTCAGAATTTTGATAGGTCAGAAATAGAATCTGGACTGAAAATGTATTGAGATTTTGTGCTCAAAACAGAACATGGTACTTCTGATGCAGCAGAATATTAGCTTCATATGACTTGAAAGTAATCTTACCTACCATTGCAGAGTTACTGCATATTCTGACTCCTGCTATTATACTTAAACCGTTCATTATTCCTATTCAAATATCATCTTTTATTAATATTCTACTGTTTCCAGGCCACTTTTCCAGTTTATCAAGACTATTATGTCTTCTAATCCTGTCCCATTGTTTCCAGTTCTGCCAGCTCAGTATCACTTGCAAATTTAACGACCATATTCTTCATTCCAGAAATGCAGCCCCACACCCCTCTTCTGGCGTGTCTCCCTGTGCCAGTACAACTCCTCACACCCAGCCTAGATACCTGGGTGGTCAAAGTCTCCCCTGGGAACTTGCTCCCCTCTCTCACACAACTCCACCCACAAAACTGCCTTATTCTTCCTGTGGACTTCATAGAAAACAAGCAAGAGTCCTGCCCCTTCGCTGCTGATGCAGTGTGGTAGTTTAGTTCATTCCCCTGCCATGTCCCTGGAAAAGGGGAAGGCTGAGGCCATCCGGACAACAGTTACCACCCTTGAGATATTTGCACAGAGCAAAGGCCACAAGCTTTAGCTCTGCTCATTTCTTTTTCTCTTTTCCCACAAGCTCACAATGAAGGCTACATTATCCATGTGGCTGAGACCAAAAGGGTAGCATCAGACTCGGGCACCATACAGGCACTGTAGAAATCCACTGTACGTGTCTTACCCTTCTGATAGGGGTCCACTGATAATTACTACTTGAGGATAGTTGAACAATTGGCAAGAAAACACTCTCTTGTATTAGTGTTACCTACAGCATAGCTGTTTACCTTGCTTACATGAACATTAAGCAAAGCAGTATTAAAGTCTTACTGAAGCCCAGATTATTAATACCCTCACCTATTTACAGGAATCACAATCTTGTCTGACAAAAAATTACTACCAAGGTAGTGTATTTTGGTCAAACACCAGATGGTAGCTGTTTCTTTAATTTCCTACAGGCATTTACAAATTGATTTTTTTTTTCCTATTTTTGAGAACTGGAAGTTAAGACAGTCAGCCCATAATTCTTTGAAATGGATTTGTAAGACAGGTATGTTTTGGTTTTTCCTAGTCATTTGAAATAATCTCCAAAAAGCCTTTAATTTTAGAAAGATAATCTGCAACAATCCAAGGATTCCTCAAAGAAGAAAAGAATACCAGAATTCGTATTTCATTAGGCGTCAGAATAATGACTTGAGAGCATCTGACATCTTTAAATACTATCTAACCTATGTTTCATGATATATATTAAAAAACAAGCCATTTAACATTTCACTTAAAAGAGTAATTTTATCTTATTTCTTCCTAAATTAAAGTATTATCGTGAAAAAACAGGGTTATCAGAGGAAGATTTTCTGAAGAACAGATTTGCAACTTCAACAAGCTAAAGCATGCTTATTTCTTCATGCCTTATATTGTTTGTCTATCTTCTTAGGAGTCCATGCTTGTTTGATCAGCCTAGCTCAGTATGTTTCAGATAATTTTCCTRCTAAATTAAATTTAAGCCTATCTGTACTAGAGCATAACCAAAACATAAGTCTTTATATCTGTAACGCCCTTCTTAAGGGAAGAAAAATAAAAACTAAACTCTAAGCAAATACTAATGAAGACCACTATCCCCCACCTCTAGTCCTTTTTGCCTATAAAGAATGAAAGGCCCTGTGCCTCTTACTCAACCTGTCTGAACCTGTGAATCTAATTACACCCAGGTGCATTTATTTCTCACAGTATGGAGTGGCACTATTCTCCAATTGCAAAAGCATCTGAGAAATACCAAAATACTATATAAACTGTATGTCTTTGCATGCATCCATGTGTGTGTGTGTATGTCAGAAGCAGAACTGGAAAAAATAAGAAAAGAACATTTTTATCTGTCTTTTATTGCCATGTCATTCTAGATACTGCTAGTTAATATTGCTTCAAATAAGCCTAATAAAAAAAGACTTGCAGCTTCTAATCTTGTCTCATCCTGTTTGATATAAAAAAAAAAAAAAAAAAGTGTGGGCCTTTTCATGTAGTGTATGATAACTAGGAGGTTCACAGTTTGTATATATAACTTGGGAAAGTTTTAGCACTTCTCATCTGTTCTGTTTGTCCAGAATCGTGTTATTTGTACTCATGACTTATAGTGATAGCAAGGTAGCAGAAGCTAAAGGGAGCTGGTATGGAAGATATAAACTATTTATCTGTAAATCTGTTTACTTGTAGTCAAAAAGAAGATGAAAAGTGATAAACAAAAACCTTGACATTTTCTCTTCAGAAGCTGTTCTCCCACAAGTGGCTTTTATAGTATCAACCATCTAGTCTTAATGATGTTCATTTACTCCAATACATATTTGTTCTTCTGCTGGCAGAGAAAACATAGTTTTCCTGACCTTTTATCATAATTGATGTGTAGTATATAAGCAACAGAGGATGGTATGGTTTAGTGTAAAAGTGATTATACCAATACTAATGAATTTAATCCATTGTTTGCTGGATGCTGCAATTATTAAAGTATTTGAACTTTTGAATAGTCTACTTTACATTCTGTAAATTAACAATAAGTTCTTTTAGCACCAAAGGGAATTAACCAAAAGCATCTTACACAAATGCATAAGCAAACAGTTTAAAATGGAATTTCTTTTAATGACAATAAGCTCCCCCAAGGAAGTGAATGATCACTTCTCCAAGGATGTTTATTAAGGGATAAAATAATTTTGGTAAGAAACAAGTGCTACTATTATTTCTAGCTGCATTATCCTAACTAATGAGTACTCTTAGTAATTATTGAAAGCAACAAAAAGAGATGCAGATTCCGCTATTTTTCTACTCAGACATGCAAATAAGACAAGCTGAAATTACACATCCATTTAGGKAGTGTTACAAAAATAAATACTGTTAGTAAATGTATTCCACCTCTTAATTACCTATGAGGAACAGCTTTCACAGGTCCCAAATGTATTCATTGTCTAGAAAGAAATATGTGGCACTTACTAGCATTAAGCTGAAATATTTTTACTTCTTGAGTTCTGGACAAGAAATCAAGATGACATATGAAACTTTAAGCAGGTGGGAAAAAAAACACAAATACAATTAGGACTTTTCCTGTATTTGCCACTGGAAGGAAGTCAGCTGACAGTAATTTTTTATCATTTCATAAAAGAAACTAGTCTCATAATTAATATTTGTAATACAGGGGTTTCTAAACCCTAGTTTACACCAAGAACTTCATCTCTTTCTGCATTGTTCAAAAATTCATGCTTTAGAAAAAGATGAGAAGTTTCTTTCAGAAATTAGAGAAAAGTAAAAGGTGATTGATGTTCAGAAACAAATAGCAAACTATTTGTATTTTTATTGCTCATGCAATATAACTGAAAAAAAATTACTGGTAAGGGAAGTGATGAATGTCAAAATATGAAGTTTTAGGATTCCTTTTCTGACTTTTGCCATTCTTCAGGTTTCAAACAGTGATGCAATAATTGGTTGAGGATTTTTTCCTTCAAAACTGAAAGGAGTTACTGAATACCAAACTTTACTTTTGTTTGTTAGAAACAGCCTTTCATAAAAACTTGGAGGATTAATAAATGACCAGCTGATAATGACTTATAAAGAAATTGAAAAATGAGAGTAAATAAGCTTCTGGATCATACTAAGTCCATAATAAGCTGTTAATTTCTCAGGTGTCTTTTTGTTTTTTTTTCCTCCCCTCAGGGGAACATAATTCTTCCTGTAATCTTTAGATTAACAAATTAAAAAAGAATATAATTATTCATTAGCATTCCTGCACAGATTTCTTGGTTACTAGAATAAAATAAYGTCCTTTAGAATATATTGCACTGTCCTGTGATGCATGGGAATGAGAGACTTTTTTTTTCTCTAAGTTCATAAAGTTGGTAAAAAGCTGGCAAAATGGGAGACCACACTTTAATAGACCAGAAAGTCAAAGTGTATCCTTCCTTCTCAAACTCACAGACATGTATATACTAGTAGATTAAAAAAAAGAAACAAAAAACCACATGAAAGAACCACGCATAGATACTGCTTGTAGTGGGGCGCATGCAGCCATGGCCATGGATTCCCACCATGGAATCAGATACTCTGTAAAGCAATTCACGTTCTCCAGAGAAAGTGAAGTTACACTCTTTCAGAGACCAGTTCCATATTCCCTACCCSTGTATTTTTTTGATGCTGTTCCTGTTAGATTTGCCACTCAACTTTTAATAAGATGTACAGAAGGGATTTCCTCTTGATTGACTAATATAACACTCTGTGAAAGAAATCAAAAGTTGAGTGGCTTAAGGGAAAATTCAAAGATCAATGCTTCTTACAATATTTGAGATTTTTTTTTTATTTTTGTTTTTAAGATGCCTAAAACTTGAAAACTAATTCCACCCATCTATAATAGTGTAAATCTAGAGCAGATGAGCCACTTAATTGGCAAAGATCCTCATAACTAAGCCAAAAAGGAATTAACTACTGAGTTCCATTAACTTGTGCTGGTGAAAAAAAAAATAAATTCAAATGTTTCTTCCACTATTATACAGAGGTTGTACAATTCATGAGGTTATTAACTGTGTTAACAAAATATGACAGGCAAAGGGAATAAACTCGAAGTTTATGGGTGTTATTTTCTTTTTCACTGTCTTCAAAACACAATGAAAAAACCTAAGAGAAAGATGAGATAAAGGAACTAGTAACTGAATCATAAAAAACAAATATACGATTCCCATTTTCCTCAGAGTTATTTTTTGCTTCCAAGCAGTCACAGGTAAACTTCTGGAATGGTTTAAATCATTAAATGGTTTAAAGTAGAGAAAAGAGTGAATTCCGAAGCACAGGAATGGCTTGCCTGTGGTAGAACAAATTAACATTTACAGTCTTGCATAAAAGTTGTAGAATTGATAGCAAAATTTCATGGAGGTGATTAAACCTTAAGAACCTCAACTGCTGAACAGCTACTTTATCAAACAGCAAACAATAACAGAAAGTGACTAAGATCTTTTAGATTTTTTTTCTTTAAGACTAGTTTTTTCTCAGTTTGCACATTGCCAACAGCAAAATCTTTGTGGAGATTCACCAGAGTTGAAAATTCCTTTTCTTTTTAAGATCACTTAGTAAATGCACACTGGTCTCCCCAGAACACCAGACAAACTTTACTGCTGATTCCTATCAGTCTGGGACAAATATAATACCAGATTTAGTATGCAAATTTAACAAATTTAAGCAGTCACCACTTATTATATGAAAACAGTGCAGTACARTTCAGTGTCTGAAATCAGTTTTATCTCAGATGCCTTTGGAAATGTCATTTTGGGATTCTTTTCATGATCTTCAAAAGTTGTAAAGACAAGCAGACTGGATCAGACCAAAGGTCCATCAAAGCCTATATACTCTGCAAATCCACTTAGACTCCAGTAAAGGCAAGTAGAGAATCATCAGGGCTCTGAGGAAGAGAGAATTTACAAATTCAGAGCATGCTAAAASTTACCTTTTTCCTTCTGCAGACTTCTAATTTCCAGCAACTAGATTTTTTCCAGCAACTAGACTTTTTCTCTCCCCCTCAGTGAGATTATGATAAACATTCTGCTATTCAGTTCACTGAAAAGGATGACAGTTAAAAAAAAAAAAAGAAGGAGCAAGAATATAAATGGGAACAATAGTTAACTGACTAAYGTAGGGGAGAGGAATTGGATGAGATCTCACATTTTTATAGCGCCTATGAACCACTGTTGGGGAAAAGAAGCTTACTTCCAAGATCTAATCCTGTTTATTTTGCCCCCGGGGGACTGCCATCACAAAGAATGGCTTCCTCCTCCTTTCAGAGACTTTTTACAGGCATGAATTTGTTATATTCCAGAGTGATTTCTGTCAAGATACAGTTTTTATGAGGCTTGAACCAAAGGGAGATTTCAAGAGCTGGTATATGGTGTAAAGAATTARATTTTTATGCCATAGTGTTATAATCAAGGCGATTTGGAATTAAGAACTAAGCTGAGTGAATACAGGGTGAATAAAAACTTGTTTTCAAGTAATAACTGATAGTATTATAGTTACAGCAAATATCTAAGAGAAAGATGAGTAAAAAGGATGGATGGAATTGCAGGTATGAGCTGTACAATGTTAYTTGCCTTCAGTGATTTTTTTTTAACAAACATCTTGGGAAAATAAAAACTATGGGTAAGATTATACTCCTTCCCTTAGTACAGGAAGTTAAAAAAAAAAAGAAGAAAAAAAAAAAAGGACACATCCCCAGGCTGGCTATTTCTCTGCTTAAGAGAGTGAGCAGCACAGAAGGCTGCTGAAAAAGTGACTTGGTGAAGAAACTAGAGAAATTAAATTGCCAATGCCACAGGCAGGTGACATRGAAAYGCCAAATACTGCAGTTATTGAGGATGAAGCAGGTACTACTCTCACAGAGAAAACACGAGGCAAACTACACAGATGAGGAGCAGTGGAAGTAAATTCTGAAGCAGTGGCAGGAAYGCTCACAAAGTATCAGGTCCACTCCTGGCAGCATCACGTACCAAACCTGCAGAGTGCCCAGGGTGAGAGCAGCTACAGACACCAGCATTTTTCCTTCCACTGAGCAGAGACAGAGGCGTAACCTAATTGTTCCACCAGCTGCAGGAACATGTAATCACAATCAGCTTCTCATTTCAGTCATCTGTGGCCATTAACAGTGTTACTTCTCTCTCCTTATCCCAGCTGCAGCATCCAATTTTATTTTACAGATGATATAGTCACTGGGAGGTGCTACATTGATTTCTTTTCCAAATAGTTGTCTTTTCAATTTTGAATCCAAAAAGTGAACATTCCAGAGCTATTTATCAGGTTAAYTTTGAGTTTTCTAACCTGAAAAATGAAATCCTCTCATTAAAATTGATAAAAATMGATACTGAAGAAAGTACAAGTCAGCCAAACCAATATTAAAATATTTACGATACTTTTAAAAATTAATTTAATGCAGAAAGGCCTAAAGATTGCCAATCTGTAGGGATTACCCTGTGTTGCTCCTATGCTTATTCTCCAAACGTTCCCAGAGTGAAATGAACTGAAGAGGTCACGGMCTTGTTCAGCTTTCCCTCTGAAAAGATCAAGCAATTCTAAAGTGGGGAGGACTGGGACTGTCTGATTACCATAACGAGGAATAACAACAAACGTTTCTATTAGAATGATTAATTCTGTATTGGTCATGCGGTTAGAATAAAAAGATTAGGACTATACAGTTTACCATCATGAATTATTATGGCTTGTTTGGAAGCTCTCCACGGTGAACAGGCAGGATAAGAGCAGCAAATAAAATAAACATCCTCATACTGTTCATGAAGACAATTTCCTTCTGGACCCCAGAAGCTTGTTCATCAAGCGTATCTTTGAGAGGCAGGAGAGAAGAAAAAAAGAGAGTGAAGGATGAAAAGCTAGGCTTTGACATAGCTTCTTTTTTTCAGTTCTGTCTGTAAATCACAATTTCTCTCTGTAAAATGCAATTTCAAATTAGTAATGGTTTCATATCTGGTCTGATGTGAAATGGGTAAATTCTTCCTTCTAATTGTTTTTGTGCATTGCCTTGACACTGACCACACATTTACATACAGAGTACAAAGATGCTCCTCTCATCATCTGTGTTTTGGGCTCTTCAACATTAAAATTGGAACTAAGAAATGATGCTTAGAGAAGTGGTTATATGAATKTTCTTGATTGCTTACAAAAACACAGAGGGAAGGGGGAACAAGAAGTAAAGCCAAACATGCAACTGCATATTTTATCGTCCGTCAGGAGGAAGGATCTTTGCCTTCTGTTTCAGAGCAGTCATGCAGCAAGACCAGTCTGGCGCGCTTTTAGGGACCATGTCAGCTGAGTGTCAGGACTAAGCTGTCTCAGTTCACACCGCTCTTTCCACTTGTGGGAGGCATCTACCTATCTTCTTTTCGCTAGCAATGAAATTTTGCATGGGATCCAGATGAGATTCTGGGCTGTTAGTTCAACCCAGTAGAAATTACACTTTCAGAAAATGATCTCCTGGTGGATGTCTTAGGCAATAAACAGTGGTAGATACCTCTGATTTCTGTCTGATTCTAAGACCTTTATATTGGAGTTATCATTATTTAGTGATTCTTGGCATACTGTAGTCTAGTATCATAAAATAACTCCCTTCTCAGACTGATAATCAAATTAATCTCAATTACAGTTTCCCCACTTTTCTGTTCTCTTCTTCCCACTCTATCATTTCTTCTACTGTCTTCTGGCAGAGACAGCTGGTGCAAAGAAGAAGAATTAATTTTCCAAACTTGGCACTGATATGAAGAGGTTAGAAGCTTAGAGAGATCATTTTTGAAGTCATTAGTAAAATTCCAGCTCAYTGCCAAACCTAATAGATTATTATAATTTACGGAAGTGCAGAGTGAACTTGAAAAGACATAAATGACACTGAATACTTTGTAACTGAAAGGACAAATCATGATAACCAAGTGACGATTGAAAACCCTTTTGTGCCTTATAAGAACTAAAACCTACATGACAAATGACATATAGCTTCAATTCTGTAGCTTCCAAAGGATTTTGGACCCCAATTATTCTAACTCTTTTCTCAAACAACGGACTTGCCTTTTGCAGGGTTTTCTGTCAGCAGGCAGCAGTGAGGCAGGATGTGCCATTATGCCTCCTTGTTCAGTAGTCTCTTCTTTTAGCTTTTATAGCCTTTCTTTTAGTTTTTATTGCTCACTGCAGTAGCATCAGGATTTTGCTGGATAGTATTCACAGTAGGACACTACACTGCAGCAAGCCATGGACTTTGGGATAGGCAACCACCCTACTGATTTGGGGGCAGGGGGTTGCATATCAAAGACTTCAGCAGCACCATTACTTCCACTGTRCTCTGTGCAAACTCCCCCAAGAAGCTAAAAGATGCCATGGGTTAATCATTTGACTGTAGTAAAACTTCCAGTGAATGCTCTGTGCTTTTTCTGACCCTTCACTTCCTGGGATAAACTCTCTTAAAAGAAGGAAAAGAAACCAGCAAACCAATAACCACACTATACTGTGCTTTCATTTTGGTGATGCTCACATTTGGTGATGCTAAAAGCTCCATGAGCACTGCTTATCACACAAACTAGTATTGCATTCTTCTTWCCCTATGCCTAGTTTCCCATTTATTCTGCATATTCTTTCTTTTTTCCTTTTTTTTTTTCATTTTCTTTTCTATTCCCCGCCACGTATATTGTTTATTGCTATAAGCTGGGATGTACACCAGGCTCTGGATCACACACTAGGCTTGTCCTGTTCTTGAAATGCTTTTAGTCACTTGCTAATAGGCACAGTAGGAGCTAGAGCTTTGGTCTGACTCCGTAAATCTGCTCCTATGTTCCTGGATTCTTTGTCCTGACGTCTGGAAGATTGTCTTGAAAAGGAGTGTATCATGAGTCCATCCACTGTTTAATGCAGGTCTACCGATACCTCTGTCTAGGGCATAAATTATCTCAGCAGCCAGACTCCTGAGATCAAGAAAGTTGACGGAGAGCATCCCGGTGCTGGGTCCGGAGCACAGTCCTGCCTCGGCAGGGTCACCTGGCTGCGTCCTCCCTCTGCTCCTTCTCTGGGAAGACTCGAGGGCCGGATCCTCCTTCCCGCCGTGCTGCCCATGCCACCACGGCTGCTCTGCAGCCACGTCCGCGCCGGCTCTTGGGCCACCTCGAGTCCGTCCCTGATCTGGACCTGCCGRCTTCACTTCTTGCCTGGAACTCTCTGCAACTGCAACTCTGCAGCCTCTGGGCTGCGGCTGATGCTGATCCCGACTTGGCCAGAATCCTCCATCTGAAGTCCCAGCTCAGACCCTTGGCTCCTTGGCCAGGGCGACCCTGCCCTGGTCCCAGCTCACTGCCCCAGTGAACGGGAGCAAACAGGGAACAGGAGGAAATGACTGACTAAGCTGTACTCCCAAATGCCATTGGTAACAAGAACAGAGACAATATGTGGCTGGAATATCTTATCATAAAAGGATGCAAATCAAAACTGATTTCTCTTTATTTTTCTTTGTTGGCAGCAGATGTTGTGAACATTAAAAGCAGACAGTGACTGTGTGGAGAGACAAGTTAAATGCCTGCCTGGGATGATGACACTTCTGAGTTGCAGGGAATTCGCTGATGAAGAGATGATCAAGTTTGCTGATGAGGCTCTGAGGCTACAGTGGAGCTTCATGCAGAGCTATTCACAAAATGGAGGAGATGTCGACTCAATGCACAATTAACACTTTCATCTAGGAACTGAATTATTCAACAATTAAAAATGCACTTTAAAAAGAAGAGATTTTATTAAATAATTCTTTTAAAAAGCTTAGGATGCTGATTAAAAATTACTAAAATTCATATTTTAATTAGYGTGTGCTTTGTTTCCTTACTTGTTTGGATAAAATAATATTTTTTTTCTGAAATTGAACATACAGTAAGAGAAAATAAAGGAGGTCTTGGTGGTTTGTTTCACCTAGGAACCTGTTAGCCTGATTTTCCTAAGACTTCACCTGTTTTGCTGTTTTCAAACACTGGTGTACATTTATACAATGTTCACTTAAATGTGAACCATGACAGAATTGCTTCATGCTTACCAGATGTCAGTGTCTCAGCATTAAATCTTGTTTATTTACAGGAGATAATAACAACATCTTGCAGCTTCTCTCCAGCCAATGATATATGCTAGCAAATTCAKCTGTCTGTTAAATATTTAACCTTGTCTTTACTACCAAATCAGCAAAGATGGACTTTTTTCACATGAAACGCAAGCTGCTATGTCAAACTTTGCTTTAGAAGTGAATACATATTTCATTCAACTTCTGGTCCTGGAAAAGCTGCAAGCCAGAYGCCACCAGGCAGGAGTTTCCACAGGACATGTTTTCCCCAAGACTGGGAACAGCTGTTCTTCTGCAGTGCCAGGGAAGTGTCTGGAGAAGTGTCATGACACTGAGCTCAAGGCACGGGACTTGCATCAAGCTTGTCTTAATTAAGGACTGATGCCACTCTTGCTAGAGTTGCCCCACTGCCTTGGATGGAGTAATGTTGCAGGACAAATTTCTGTATGAATGGAGTGGAGTCTGACAGACAGATGCCTTGCTAGATTAGGTGTTCTTTAGAACACTATATATAAGTTAATTAATACAAAGCAGAAGTTCATTAAAGTGCAGGATATAAAAATTCATGGTTACTTTTAGACCATAAATAAATTTAGACCATAAATTCATGCCAGTTTATTACAGTCTAAAGGAATTTACTAATTTGTTTTGAATCCTGACATCATCCTKTGGCTTTCAGTTCAATCAATATTGGCAGAAGTCACCTTAATGCAGACATTTCATAATACACTACACTGTTTAAAAGTATTTTTAGTGTTTTAATGAAGAAAAAAAAAAAGGTGTATCATTGAGCAGTAAGGAAATTCAATTTCTTCTGTAAATAAATAAGTATCAGAAAAGCATAACGGGATGGAATTTGTTTCCATGCATTTATTGCTCCTACTGTTGAAGTCTYCCAGGGGTTTCCACACAGCTGTGACTGACATGAACAGAAGTGGTGCCTTCTCTAGCAGGCACTGCAGAATAATCCACGACTCTGGCCTCTTCATCCTTGTYCTCCCTTTACTCCTTTGGACTCCCATCCCGTCCCCTCCAGTGCCAAGGCAGGCCTCCCTTTCAGCCTCACTGTACAGAACCTCTCTGTCCTCCTGCTGGCTTCTGGGTCGTGTGTTTTGGAACAGCCTTGGCTTGATACAGCCAACTGCTCGGCGTGGGYGAGTCTCTTATGTCCCCCTATGGAAGTATGCAGTGACATTGACAGCGAAGGAGCTGGTCTCCTCGCGTGTAAGCAGGCAGGGGAGAGGCTTAGAGATGGCTTTGCTGGGCTGTCTGGAAATACCTGCGATGACCTGGAAAGATCTCGGGTACTGCAATTTCTCTGTGGGACATCCTAGACACTTAGAGTGCCTCTTTCTGAGTAAATCACTATCTGCAGTGATATTTCTGTCCCTGAGCAGGTGAATGGCATCGAGTCTGGAGGTGGCATCCCACTTAATTCTGGCTACTACCTTCAGTCAGACAAACTGAAAAAGTTTSTGAAAAAGAAAATAAAATCTGGGAGCCTTTGAGTTTTCCTTGTCGCTGCTCTGCATACTGAACAAAGCACAAGCAAAAGCAGATGGTGGGTATTTTAATGCCTTCACATTTCTGCGTATCTAGGGAAGAGCATCTCATTGCTGTTACATTCTGAGCAAGTTAATAATTTCTTTTAAGGTTCTCCTTGTGTATCCTTTTTTTTCTTTTTCTCTTTCTTTTCTTCCACATTTGCACAAATGCAGCACATTTTCAGGGGAAAAAAAACCAAAGTTCTTTGACAAGAAAAGTTACAGCTCTCATATTTTTCCCTGTAAGCATCTATTTTAGTTAAGTTGTCAAAATATGCCAATCTCCTGACAGCTAGAAATTATGTGGGTGTCTCAATATAAGGGAAATTATTTTGTTTTTAATTGTGACAGCATCTGGAGGAGTGTCCGATTTTATAAGTAGTTCATGCCTATCTAATTTAAGGAGGTGCCAGCTGGCTCACACTACACACACGGGTTTCATTTTCCTTACTGCAGGACACTGAAGAATTCCACTGGAGCAAGTCATGTCTGAACAGCRCTTAGCGCTATTCACCAGGGTACGGTGACAGCTTCATGGTGTTACAATACGATGCACGCCACTGAAAACTCTGATTAATAATACTAGGCTGATTTTTTGAAGGTATTTGACCAGACAGCTGTTGCTTCATGTATTCCAATCAGTCTTTCAGAAAATCGAGAGCAGAATTAGCATTGTTGCTTCACTGCATGTGTCATTCATCCCGAACGCTTGCATTAGAAATGTTGAAAACTTGTAATTTATGTTGTCAATATGTTGCRGTCTTTTGCCTAATGCATAAGAGAGCACATTATTATTCTCTATAGATTCTCTGGCCATGGTGAGACTAAACTGCAGGTACTTGACAAGCAGCTAAGTTCTTAAGAAACTACCTAAAGGCTCAAGCCTGCTAGAGAAAACTTTCAGAATTAATGATGAATAAGACATTTTACATTTGTAAAGTCTTATATGCAAGATACAGAAAAAGARAAGTAGCTCTTAAATATGCACATGAGGAGGTATCAGTGTAAACAAAGCTACTGTTTTATATAGAGACATAGTCCTGAGTTGCTGTAACTTAATGAATATGGTGTTGGGGTCCCAGTAGAGGCAGGAAAGGAGCAGGAAATCCTTGGTTGTTGCAAATGCTGCTCTGGTGCTTGGCATGTTTCAGTAATATCCAGCAAAATACTTGCTAGGCTGCACAACAGCCTAGTGCACAGATGAGGATTTTTGCAAGCCTTGGAGATACTGAGCTGCTATAAAAAATGGCTTGTGCTATTGTCCCTTAAATACCACGTGCACTCAAGCCTTAAATCTAGACATACTCCAACAATTATTATTTAAAGGTGCTATAAAACCACCAATTTGCATTCTGAACCCTGGMTTTCCTTTAAAATATGAAATTAAAAAATATATTACCCTGCATACCCTTCTTTTATGAGCAGTCATACATGCAACTTTTTTGTGGTAAGAAAAAGGACTGTACTGTAAATACAGTAGATGCATATAAATTTTATCTGCAGTGTAATAATGTGTGCATGAACAGTTTCTCTTGATATTCTTGAGCAAGCAGAATCCCACATTTTAAGAAACATAATTTGATAAATTTATAAAACATAATTTCTCATGTTTATTTTTAAAAACACAAGCAATTATACCTGCTTCAACAAATGCTGCCTTGTAATCTACTCCTTTGTATTTCTGTGCCTGCAAATAGTTCCTAAAGGGGTGGCCCTCATGTATTTCACCTCATTAAATGTGTCCTGGCTGAGGCACCGAGAACACTTGTGAAAAGGGGGGCTGGGCTGCCCCCCAGGCTGCTTGCCAAGTGCGATCCGCCACGTTACGGAGCGCACTGAAGGTGCTAAGGGAGGCAGGAGCGGAGCAGCGGGAAGTGGGACACGTGGCCCACATGAGGGGCAGGTGCCGCCGGAGCCGCGGCACGGTGAGAAGCAGCCCCAGTTCCTCACGCTGGATTTTGGACCACGATCCCGCAGCAACGGACAGTGTCTGTGTGAAACTCAGTTGCCTTCCCTTGACTGCGGATGCTGGGCAGGCCACGCGCCCGGCGCTGCACGGCCCCCCGGGTTCCTCCTTGCTCCTAGGGGCAGCGCAGTTTTCATAGTGTCATACGCTGCCCAGGACAGCACGTCTAGCAGACAGACACTAAAGGGCACATTTTATGAGAAAAGACAACTTTCTCCCCAAAAATAAGCTGATGTGATCCATTCATAATACTGTGGCAGCTAAACCGCCATCAAACAAAACACTCCTATTTTCCTTAGATGGCATTTTTTTCACMAAACAATGTTCCTGTTAACACTCACTTAGGAAAAGTTTTGCCAGGGTATATATGTGTGTGTATATATATATATATGTACATACACATACACACATACATATATTTATATATATACATATAGCCACTTGTTTATAGTCATATTAATCCTCTTGGCTATTCTTCACTTGTTTATACATTCTCAATCCTCCAAATAAGACACAAAAATAATAGCATAGGATGTGGCTCCAGAAAAGAACAATAAATAGTCAGAAATGAAGCTAAGTAATCAAAGAAGCTGCGTAAGACCTAAATTGCCTACAACCYATTCAAACCCAAATAGCATTTACAATATTGCAAGTTCACGCTGCCTCCTGTTCCACATTTGCATGAAGTTTTCATTACATTTGAAGGTGCTCATTATGGAAATCAAAGTCATTGCAGACAATTTCTGATTGGAAACAAGGCATGAATGAATTTCTAAAATTACTTTGTCCAACTAGGGTAGTTAGCTTGATGGATAAAAGTGCTAGAAGAACCAAAGGACCAGCAGTAGATACATAGTCTCTTTTATATTTCTTCTAAAGGCTGGGATCCAACATTTATTCCAAAATGAAATTAAACAATTACCTGCAAACGTTTGTCATTTAAATACTTGAACATTTCATGTGACAAATTATCCATGTCTAGAGGAAGAAATTCTGAAACCAGGTTATACCTCTTCTGGTTCATTAACTGTGAATCTAACATCGTAGTATAAATCATTTCCACCCCGATTTTCAAGACTAGAATTAAATATTTTAAAAAATCAATTCTTATGCAGCAAAAAATCAGGTCTAGAGTTAGCACCATTGCTATTATTAGCAAAGCCCATCTATCTTCCACAAGTTCTGATCACTTCTAATTAATCCTGATATTGCAAGATAAATCCCATTACAGCTGACCCTTTCTATCCTATCCCATGCCTTATGTAAAGTATTTTTATTAATAACGTTTCAGACATTGCCATTTTAAATTCACAGTTCTGCCTTAAGTGCAAAGGGGCTTGCTTCTGTGATCTATCCAAATCTGCTCATTATGAGAAACTTGTCATGTTATTAAAATCTTCTTTCACTGACTGCTGTATCATCGCTGGGGTGGAAGGGATTGGCTGAAAACGCTCTAATGCCAGGGCTGATGCATTGCACCTTCAAAAGGGAATGACAAAGACACACAGGACAGGACTCATCTCCCCCACTTGCAGGTATGCCTAGCTAATGGCAAGAAAAGCTTTTTTCTACTTGCTTGAGACAAATTCTTGACACAGACAGATCTTTGTGGACCTCTCTCTCCATGACCATCTGAACTGTATGCTGCCTTCCATAAAGCCTGAGGTAGAAGAGCTGAAGGCCACCTACGGTGGCTGGACATACACTGACAGCAGGAAATCCTACAATGAGGAACTGCTGACTAACAAGATAAACAGCCAGAAATTCGAGTCTAGCACCAGCTCTGTTGCAGTGATTGCCCCATAATTATGAACAACTCATTTCTCTTTTCTTCTTGCTTGCTATAAAAAGATTGCCATAAGTAATGAGACGAATTAATTGGTAGATTAAACTTACAGACACACATGTTGATTTAAATGAATAAAATGTTTCTACATAAAAAATTCATCATCACTCTTGAGACAGAAAAAGCTCAAATATACATCTACTTTGAAAACAAAGATGGCATAGATGACCCAGATTCAAAACAGTGATTTGGAGCTTTCAAGAAATAAATTTTTCTTTATGGGAGTGGGTTGTGTATAGTAGATGCAGCAGATATATTTTTTCTATCATACTTTATATTGTACCAATCATCTGGATGTCAGCAGCCTCTGATTTAAGGATGCTATTCAGATCAATGATTGCCATTCCCCTTCTTTTTTCAGCTCAGATTTTAAAGTGTTTCCAGAGTTGGTTACAATCTGACACAATATTTGCCTCACTGGGGCCTCAGTTTACGACCCTGATTTACAGATCACTCTCTCAAATCTTGTAAGAATAAAAGGGATGGCAAATCTCCATCCAAACATGAAATAACAGAAGAGATGAAAGTAAACAACTGTGATTGACAAAATGCTATATTTCACTCCTGCTAACATTTTCCATATTGTGCTATGAAAGGAAGGGTATTTTTTTTTCATTCAGTTTGTCAGTAAACAGAAAAATAAAATCAGACCTCTGTAGAGCAGAGATAAACTGCATCTTAATAATGAAGGAAGCGAAAAACTATGTTAATTGTTGCCTTTGAGAAATAATTAAATTATTAACTCTCATTAGAAACACAGGATTGCCCTAACAAGAGGATAGTAACAAAAGTTTTCAGAAATATCAACTGTCTATGCTCCCACAAACAGATGTAAAGTAAGGTTTAGAACATTATCCAAGGAGGAAAAAAGAGAAGCTCCACAAAGTGGACTGTCAGCATTATGTACTGTCCTTTCATCTTCACATTAAATATTTATTGTACTTACGAGCCATGCAGTTAGCAAGTATGCTTTCTTGGCTGATTAATCTCTATTTGTGCTAACAGGGACACGCTCAGTGTCCGGCGAGTCACTGGAGGTTAACGGGCTTCCTCATGTCACCAGGGTGCACGCCAGAGCGCGGTCACCGCCAGCAGAAGCAACGCGCCGACACGCGGCCATGGCTGGCCTGGCCTCGGCGCCGCCGCTCGCCCCCGTCCCTCACGCGGCCCCACGGCCCCGCTCGTGCCCCACCAGGTGCCCACTGCGAGAGCGCTGCCTCCGGCACCCGCGCCGAGTGGCCACGAGGAGCAGGGACGTCCTCCCATCAGCAGAGCCTCGGCACAGGTGAGACGATGGGTGCTCACTGGGGCTCCAAGCACCTCCCCTCCCCTCCTGCTGAGCTCCTGGCAGGGCAAGTCACTGCTTTGAGGGCTTCTGTCAGGCCTACAAATATCTTGATATAACAGAGATTGAAACACGAGCTTTGAAAAGTACGTGTGTGTTCACGTATTTTGCTGAAGTAGGGCTTAAATATCCCTATTTGCTCCCCGGGGACATGATGTTGTGATTCTTGGCTGCATTATTTGTTATTTATACTGCACCATCAGTACATAATAGTCAGCAAACAAATGTTTCAGTCTTATTTGAACATCTGCTTAACCTCTTCCATTATTCTAAACTTCATTGTTATGATGAGACAGAGGAAAACAAAAACTGAAAAGCAGATGACGGCTTGGGGCTAGCAACTCCGCAGACCCGAGTGCGGATTAGAGCTCCTGATACACGTCCCAGGCACCCACCAGCAAGAGCAAAACCAAAGGAGAGGCAGTGCTGATGCCCGGCCTGCGCTCAGAGGCACCTCGCCCAGCCAGCCCGCGAGCTCTGCTCTCTGCCACCCTGCAAAGGCAGAAACTGCTCTGCTTCTAATGTCCACATCTTCCAACAGCCTCCCAAGTATGGCTGCTTATTTGGCTCAAAAGTGAGTGGAGGGGAGAGATGCACTAAGCTTTACCAAAAACTGGGCTTTCACCCCAGTTTGATCTTAGGTGTCATCCTTAGCTGTGTTCCGTTCATGTACAAAACTGTTTGGTCTGCACAGAGGTACTGCTGCCTGTCCTGAGCAAAGGTATAGGCCACGGCTGGAACCACACTGCCCTTCACACCAGGAACCTGCACAGTTTGCAAGTGAAGAAAGTTAGCTGAGGAAAATACTCTGGCAATTTCCAGCAATTCCTCACGTTTTTCTGAAAGAACAGATATGCTGCCCCACTAAGGAAGTAATTAATAGCCAGGACAGTTTCCTGCTTTGGAGGGAAACAGTGGACTAAGCCCCAGAGATCCCTGTGATGTATGAACATTCGAAACATATTTACAAAATAAAATGTGTGTAATTAAACATACAGGACTGTCACCCAATCTCCTGCCTAGCTAGAATAGTATGTCTGTATGCAGGAATCAATAAAGCTTTCATTTGTTGCCCATGATTCAATAAACTATATGCTTTCTACTGAAAAATTGAAAGACCCATTAGAAACTCCAGTGCCAAAATATATTTGACTACACATGTTGCCATGTAATTTATCAAATAACAAATCTCCATGGAGGACAAACACATTACAGTCAAAAATGTCATGCTGTTGTGAAAAAGCATCATACTGGGATGTATAAACAGGAGTAAGGACTGCAAGCCACACACAGTAATTACTGCTTTCAGGGTGAGTGATGCCTTAGGTGATGTACTGTGTTCATTTGGGGCACCACAATTCAGGAATGAAGTGGACCATTTGGACAACAAAAAGATTGATCAGCCCTCTAAAAGTTACGACTTTTGGAAAAAGAGAGAACACACTGGGGTTAGTAAGACTGCAAGAAAAGAAAATTTAGGGGAGACATAGGAACAGTCTTCAAATAGGTACAGTCTTCTGCCAAAGATGAATAATGTACTCTCTTGTCCCTGGTGAACAGGGTGGGAAACAGTGACCTTAAATTGCAGGTAGAAAGATTCAGGCTCAATACTGAAAGAAAAAAAACCCTCAAGCACTAATGGCAAGTGCCATTAGTAAAGTTTGCAAGCCTTAAACCGTGAAGATTTTTACTGTGCAGATCAGATGTGTCCTTTCCATGAATCATAAAGATGTATATGAAATTTTGTGGGAGGCAAGGACTGACTTAACGCTGCTTCTCTCCTGGTTTCTCCAGGATTTGGAGACTTTGAGGCTGGAATAAGAGAAGACACCAATAATCTTTCTCACATGGAAAACCCAAGGTAACCATTTAACAAGATCCTCTGCTTAGCCAAATATGGATGCTTAGGAAAAGTATAAGAACAGAATATGTAGAGTGAAATTCTTACATTTGCCTGGTTTCCAGCTATTAATTATTATAGCAGCTTTTAGGCAGGGAATCCATGAACATAATGTTTCACACAAGCAATTGTTTTTAACAACACACAGATCAGTTTATTATCCATGAGTTTATTTACTCACTTTAGAACAGCCAAACCACAAAGCTATAGCTTGTGCCCCAGTCTAGGACTTAAAGGAACTCAGGCTTTGCTACTGAGATAAATGAAATTATAGGAAATAACCATAAAGATTTAATCAGCCTATTCTGAGCTTTAAAAAGAAGCCATATGAATGAACAATTTTTCCCTCTCTCTTTAGATATCTAGTTATTTTTACCAAATTTAGTTTAACTATTTCATAGATCAATAAAAATGAAAACTATGGTGCTCACATTAGACAGGCCTAAGAAATATAGAGGTACTATCCCTTACTTGTATTCATTCAGGCAAATTTGCAAAAAGAATCTAAAAAAAAAAAACCAATAGAAAAACAAGCTGTTTAGGAACAATGTATATTGCTAACCAGTCTTGAGGATTACTAAATCAACATAGAATTTGTGACAGTGGTAGAACTGTGATGTTCTACATCTGTCAGTGCTCTGGAACTGTAAGGGTAGAGACAGGCTTTAATAAAAAAAGATGATTTCATCTTCCATTTATTCCCTTAGAGCTTAGAAAGTCCCACAGGAACCAATTGGCACTGTGTATTTGAGAAACATTTTGCCTCATGGGAAAAGGTAAAAAAAAAGTTAAAAAAAAGATTAAAAAAAGAAAAGGTAAAAAAAAAAAGATTTTTACATAGCACACAACCTGAAAAATTCAAAGTGCTCATATCAGTTGAAAATTGCGTGCTACCTTTCAGCTTATATATTTCAAGATGATCGTGGGCTTGTCCTCTCTTTTTTCCCTTTGGAAGGACAACTGATGACTTCAGTTTGAAGTCGCAGCAATTGAATTGTAACACGCAGAGGCAGAATTCAGAATTGAAGTGTAAATAGAATCAACTTTGAGACAGCCTCATGAAAAAAAAAGTTAACTTTGTAAATCTCATTCCTGGTGCTAATGCATCTGACTGAGAGGCAAATTTACTCAACTATTCCCTGAGGCTACTGATCATCCTAAAACCCTTGACCACATCTTTACTTCTGGAATTAAGATGAAAATGAGATTCAGAAGCAGTTTCCTAATAAAATATAGCATGCCTTGAAAAGCATCTGCAAAACAAAACTTAAGACTAAATCTAACTGCTTGCAATCTTTAAAAAGCAAATAAACAACAAAAAAACAGTCTTTCCGGTCCCATACAACTGCAATTGAAAATGCTGATTTTAATAGGTAGCCCATATTTTCTTTTACCTCATTATAAAATGTGAATGGCTGCTGTGCTGTTCAGAAATGTTCATTATTATCTTTCCTCTTCAAAAATAGGAAAAATCCTTAACTGCATTGTTATATAGCCCAGAGTTATACAAACTGATATTATACTTTATCCTATCCTCCTTATAAGCTGCTCCCATCTTCTCTGATTAGTTCCGCAGTTACAATCTGCTGTAAACATCTGGCTGAAAAATTTCTTGGTTGCATGACGATATGATTATGTATTCTGAATACAAATAAAAATGTATTGTAAAAAGATATTAGGCAGACTCAGAAGAAACATATCCCCTCAACAGTTGTGTAAACTGGGTTCTGAATGACTTTTTCCCTTTCAAATCTCTGGAGATAAATATGAGGCTCTTAAAAGGTCATTTCTCAATTTTACACTGTTTAGGACCACGGGAGCCAGCAAGTTCCAACACTGGAGCCCGCGGCAGGTTTCGGTTGTGGGCAAAGCTCCTGCTGACAGACATGGGAGGCACAGCAGGACTGATGAAATTAATGGCTTTTGGAGAAAGAAAAATCAGAGAGGTTAGGCTTCTGTCCTACAAAATGATGAAAGGACTGCAATGACTCCTTCCAGAAGCCTTCTGAAGAGAACAGGGGGTAAATGGGTGCATGCACATGTATTAGCCRCAGACAAATGCCATTCCCTGCTTGGTGGCTGAACAGCACGTGCTGGAGATGTTACAGCAAGCACAAGATTTCGTACTTCCTGCTTCCACCTCTCTGTTTTAGTCAGTAGATAATCATCCCTTATTTGCATCTTAATTTTGTATGAAGATGCAGGTGAAGTGGATGAACAGCAAGTGGAACAAAAAATACTTTTTTTTTGTCTCTGGAAAACCACTAAACAAAGGAGAAAAATATTGGCTGATTTAAATAGTCAGAACATAACTCTGGAGGAAGTGTAAAGCCACCTGAGCTAAATGGCAAAAGCTAAATATTTGAAATATGCCTTTGGCTAAGTAAAAATCGTGAAATCTGCCCGGATCTATTAGTAACAGATATATTTTATTGTGGGGCTGAATCATATAATAAAGATCAATCATTTGTTCTCTTTTGCTGTGTAAATCAGGAAGGTTTGAGTGCTTGTTAATATTCTGGAGTAAAGAAGTCATTTATGCCTGTAATTCGATAGCTCAGATTTTCTGAGTAAGGATAAATGCAGCATTTATTCTCTAAAAGCAAGCACAAAGACCATACTGCTCCAATATATGTCTTACTACTTTTTCATCACGAAATCTTGGAGGTACTGATTTCACAGAGTCATTGAAGACTGTGGTAGCTTTTGTTCTATTGTGTTCTATCATGTTACACTAGCAGCATCCTGTATTTTTGACCTTGAGACATATACATAGGCACTTTTAATATTTTCTGTTTGACAATGCAAATCCAGGATGCCCACGATTATGCTACACAGCTGAGTTCTTTGGTTCTAAACAGATTTATTGCTTCAACCAGTGATATCATACAAAGAGTTTTAACAACTGCAATAGAATTATGAATAGAAATGCCCCTGCTTGAGGCATTTTTGATTCACTTCATGGCAGAGGACAGTAAATTCGATGTCAAAATGATAACATCCTTTAGGTTTTTCCTTTACCTGCACCCATTAATAATGCAGTTTAAGGAAGGCAAAGCAGCTTTGACTTCCCTCTTGCAGTACCAGTTGAAATAGCAAAAGGATTAGTGTATATATGAGCAAGAGAGAGGGAGATGCTCTGTCCTTATAGGATAAAATTGGATTGGAGAGGCATAAGAGAGAGAGCAAAAACAAACTGCGATCTCAAATAGATTTCTTTTGAAATTTGTTTCTTAAACTTTCTAAAACAAGGAATAAATTACCTAAGCTGAGCTCACCTAAGCGAAAATTCCCTTTCCATTGTCATATAGTAGTTAATAGTTGTACTTTTCTCCTATAGTCTGGAAGGTTATACGAAAGTAATAAGAATTAAAACCATGTAAAAACTTACAAGTAGCAATTTACTGCATGTCTCCTCAGAGTTTAAATAAAATTGTAAGTATAAGTGCATATCTTCATGGATTCCCCCTAAGTGTGGTGGTTAAATGATGGATAAACAAGTTCAACAGCAAAAATCTGAGAGCAATGACCCTATCAATATGGGCATGATTTTATTTTTAAATATGAAAAACTTCAGTCATTTCACTCCACTCCCCTAGAGAGAAATGTTCAAATGGAAATTTCCTTCATGGCTTTCAAAAATAAGTGATTCTCCTGTTGGCAGTCAGAGCCCAGAAGCCAGTGTTTCTCTTCCAAACAATAATCCCTCCTCACCACGCAGGGGAAGGGCTGTGTTTGGGGGCTGAGCGTGGAGCGCCACAGCTGACTTCACTCCCTCTGCTAATTGATTTTAGTTAATCTTCAGAGAACTGTCCTACTTTCGCAGTTTCATAATAATTAGTTTCTCTATTACCTACCACTATACACCAGTGACAGTAAGAGCAAATAAAGTTTTTATGAGCCTTGAATTAAATTTGAAAACCAAGCTGGGATGCCTCTATAGATGATATGCTGTAGACAAATAAAAATTAATGGGGGTCAATACAACAGTAACTGTATCTTCTGATACAGAGAAGAAAATCATACCTGATAGATCCTTTAAGTTCCATTAATCAAACAAACACTGTCAAAATCATCAGAAAACCTAACAATAGACTACTGGGGGTAGAGAAAGAAACTGGGAGGAAAACTAACATACTAATGAACCAAAGGAAAAACACCGGTATAAATGAAGGTGAACACAGATAATGAATCATAACCGATGCTTGTGAAAACAGCACAGACTATTCCAATGATACAGTCTGCTGACAATCAATTCTAATGACTACAAAATAGATAGAGCTCTAGTGCATCAAGATCTTGCATGACATTCACTTGAGGATAAATTAAAAATTACTAATTTATTACTTTTAAACAGCATATACACTATTTTCAACTTTTAGAAACTCATCTGTTTACAATTTAAACCTCACATGAAGAAGGCGGATAATAGAAACTAGCAGTGTTGACAAAGGCAAGGCTGTGCAGGAGCAGACCTTGCTGACTTGGCCCCTAGGTCAGATTGCATTTATCCTTTCCTGTAGGATGCAGCAAGTAATTTCCCTTTCATGGTCACAAAATATAATGGGCAGGGGACTTTTTGGAGACTGAATTTTATTAATGGCAATATGGAAGTGAGAAAATGTCAAAGACGATGGGAGATAGTACTGAAAGTTGTGTTTCATTTTTCAGTTAGATTGTGGGTAAAGATTTGTGTTTCTTATCAGAGCTTCAGTCTATCAGAGTGCTCTTTAAACCATGTAGAGCGGTGTTCATACATTGACGAGAACCTTTAATTTATATGACAGATAAAGGAATTTCATTCTTTCAGTTTCATACATTCTTTTTATCTCATGCCTTTTATATATTTTTATTCTTTATCTTGTCATCTCTAATAGCTTCACTTTGTAAAGCCTTTCACCCCTCTTAATCAAAAGAGAGGTTTTTTTCCAAGCATTATATAAACAGTACATTGCTCTCAAAAATAACAAATAAAATAATGGATAGAAAGCACTAAGAACTGGTTCGAGAAGAATGCTGCCACCTTCTTCTAGGTAGTGCCAAACTGCTCGGCCTTGTTACATTTTTCCTAAAGCCTCTGGCTATGAGGGCATAAACAAAATCACATGTGAGCTTTTAATCTTCTGCTGGATCATCTGGAATGGATCATTATAACAACAAGAAAGAAAAAAGAACATATTTCTCTGTCAACTTCTTTAGGACTTAATGTAATACGCTGGATGTCTCTAATGAGCCATCCATAACTCATTCGCAGAATATAGGAACCCAGCTGCACACTTGAATTGCTATTGAATTGTCTGAAGCTAATCCTCATTTATGTTAAGTATGACAGGAAAAACAGGCTTCAAAGTTTTCAAAGCAGAATAAGTTGAATCAAAATTCTATTCTCAAATACTTCTGATACAAATATTAGACCAAATAGATATGTGTATATCATAGCGAAATAGACCACAGTCCTATTGTGGGGCTAGGAGCCTAGATAGTTTTATAGTATCAATCAGAATCTTCCTGTAGGAGAAAATCTTTCGCCAAGTGAACTGCATGATCAAATAAACAAATTCCAACTGAGCGCTGGGACCTTTAGAAAAATATCTTTGTGGCTGCTACTTGGTAAACTTAATTAAAATACAAATTTTCATTCTAGCACGATCTTTTCCTATTGGTAAATGGGTAGTTCAAAGACATGGGATGTTAAGTATGTAATGACAGACTTTATGAAGAAGGATTGAAAAATAAAGGAAAAATGACAATGATCATCATCTACAAGTGGACAAGAATGGAAAAATGTTGGAATAATTTTCTAGGCATCCACACCTAGGAGATATATTCAATGAAGCAGGAAACACAACCTAATTTTACACCATCAACAATGAATCTAAATTAGCAATATCTAGCAACAGAAAATAAAAAGCATTCACACTATTTGTACTGTCAGCGGTAGTCAAGGAGAAATAAAAATCAGATTTAAAGTATCTATAGTAAGAAAATCTGGGAAACAAAAACTCCATTCTTGGCAATGTCACAAACCATTGGTATCTTTTGAGAATGCAATTCTTGGTATATTTTCATATGAAAAACATCTCAGTTCCCTGAGAATTATTATTCCCAGTTAAAACCAAAATGAATGGTATGATGCACAGACAAACAAACAAATAAAGCCTCTGGGAAACGCAGACCAAACTTCTAGGACTGAAATCCATCTAGGTTTCTATCTTGTGACAAAAACAACAAAATACAAACATTTCAAGTAGATTCACTTTATGTTAGGACTCTTATGGATTGTCACTGGAAGTCTGAAATATCTAATGCTACCTAGCTTACAGGCTAGAGTGGGCACACCATGAAAGTCTCAAACGACTTTTGAAGGAAGACTCAAGGGCTATGAGTAAAAATGAGGCAAAATTAAAGGAAAGTTGCAATTAAAAGAATTAATCAGCCGAATGCCAAGGATGCCACACACTGATAACATACCTTGTTGAGTCCTGGGTGGTTTATTTGGAGTTAAAAGGCCTGGAGTTAAAAGCCTCTGAATTTTGCATGGCAGTTTGGAGGTGTGAGGCAATGCTCCTTTTAGCATTTTCTTGGGGTGTGCTAAGAATGCTAATGCACCCGTTCCTCCATCTGTACCAAGGCAGTAAAGCAAGAAAGAACAAACAACAACAGGCAAGAAGCTGGATACACTGAAGTCTTGACTGGTCTCGCTGCCAACCTATTTTTATATATGTTCCGGCACAGAAGTAATTGTGCAGTAAATCTGGGCGTTTGAAATGAGAAATCTACGCAGCAAAACAAATCCTGAGTTTCCTGGGATAAGAAGAGACTGTGATCATTAGTATTCTGTGCCTGACTACCTTAAGCTAGCTCGCACCTTCTTCTGCAGTGATAATATTGTCCCATGTTAAGGACAGGACACCACTTTGAATGTACCATTAATACAAAACAGGACTTATGGCCTAACAGCTCATATTAAAACTGTGTTTGACATTATTAATTCTAGGTTTTAGGAACAGTTGTCACAAGGAGAGAGTTAGTTAACAATAAGATAGCATCGCTCACTGATGAATATGGTTGTGGTTGCTAATTCAGGCTGCTTCCTCCCACTGTTTTTAACCAGTGAGCAGTCACCACTAACGGCAGCCCCTTATTTTTCCTGCCAAAACAAGCAGGCTTGTGAGTTTGGAAACCCGGGTTCAGTGCTGGGGCAGCACCCTTGCCCTTTGCCAGGTGTGCAGATTTAAAGTTGTCCTGGGCAGTGACTGGAAAGAGAAGAAACATGAGACATGCTGAAAACCCATGGATCACAATCACAGAGAAAACACACTATAAAAGGTTCAGCTTAGGAGAAAATCATAAAAGCCCTGGACCTGCTACATAGCATGCACTGGCACCAACCCCGCAGTCCTTACCACTAAATCCAATAGTGCTACCCAGCTTGTGACAGTCTTTTGAGAGGAAGTAATACTATGACCATGAGTGCTTCTGGCTGCAAAACGGAATGCAGAATTTGATAATGCTCTGGCACTGGACATCACTTGCTCTCTCCCATGCAGACACTGGTTCTGTCTTCAGACATTTTGTGCCGTTGACACTTCCAGATGGCAGATTTTTAGATGCTCCTGGCTTTCTGAGATAGAGTGGATCCGTGTGCTGCTGTGGGCATTGTGGCTTGCACAACTGTGGAACTGTAGAGTGCCACTGACTTATCACTTAGTGCTCAAGCTCTACTGCAACAGCTATGCAGCCAGGCAACTCTTCTGCATAAAGAGCATCAGCAGTCAGCACTGCTTGTGCTTCTAGAATGCCCTGTGCCTTGCTTGAAATATGTTTAAAACATTTAAACCCTTTTACCTTCCCCAATATTTCCAAAACATCAGAATGAAGGTTTTGTGTTGTTTGAAACAAAACAAAACAAAGAATCCCATGCATATAAGCTCTTCAAAGGGAAGGAGGGAAAGGAAATGAAAGACACTGCTACTGGTAGCTCTCTGATCAGTTTTGAATCAAAATGACATGCTATTAAAGACTGGTGAAATACTGAAGGAAATTGCTTACCTGATTGGAAACTTAAGCAGATGTTTTAATTAACTATGGAGGAATGATTAATGCTATCATTCATTAATAGGATGTCAGTTTTATGTCTCACATCCAAATGACAGTCGATTCAGTGCAAATGTTGCTATTTAGGTGTCAAAGCTAAGCTCTGGTCTATCCCTCAGTTCTGTTGTGTATCTGTCTGGTGATTTCCAAAAACTCAGAAGGCAATTCATGAGGAAACAAAGCGGCATGGGTATAATGAAAGGGGATTAAGATTCTGGGTCAGGCAATCAGAGCAAAAGAAGGTCCCTCCTCATTTTGATGAAGTTTCTAAGAGTAAGTGCTGCAATAAAGAATGACTTCTGCAATTGCCTCTCTCTCTCTTATCATTAGATTAATGCTGAAAAAAGTGACACTTTAAAAGGTTTATTGCTGTGCTTAGAGCTGTAGTGCTGCTGCTAAGTGGATGCTTTTCTCACTGAAAGAGCAATGCAACAAGAAAACTCATGTTGCCGCCTTATTAAATTGCAGGTTTATATCCATTTATAGTTCTACCTCCAAACCATTACTGGGAAAGGAGGTTTGTCTTTCCCACTTCACACCCCTCCGCTTTTCAGCTTTCAGGATTTCAATGACATTAACCGTTCAGAAACAAGAATCAAGTCTTTGTGTAGGTTATGTAACAAAGTCCTTCCACTTTGTATCTGCATTTCACTGTCTCGTGAGAGAGATAGGTCTTGTTCACACACACGTCAGCAGGGAGATATCTTGCATGCTTTTTCTTTATAGCTCCACTGTTCCTAATCATTCATCTAAAAAATATGAATCCCATTTCGCTCCTCTCTCCCAAGATCTACTTTTCTAAACTCTTTTTGCTTCAGAAGTATATCTTCCACACCACATTTCTAAAGATGTTTTTATTTAAGCAACTTTTGCATTGAAAGGTCAACCATAAGACTTTCAATTCAAAGCAACTCAGTCTTCTGATCTCAATTCTCTTTAATGTTGCCAGCAGGACTGTAGTGCTCGCGTCTTAAACCTATCTGAAATATGGACAATGTATTAAAAAAGACCAGATTTAGAGTTGACTGTGAGTGAAACAGAGGAATGAAAACTTCTAAACTATGCAACAGTATTACAGCAAATTTTAACCGCCAGAAACCAGATTACCTCCAGGCAACACTGTGTGCTGGCAGGATCTAGTCACTCTAGTGCTGCTAATATGAATTTCAAAGGCACTTCAATTTCTCTACTAATTCCAAATATAAAATGTACTTTTGTATATTAACTACACCTGTATTTGCTGGAAGTCAATTTATACTGTCTTTTTCCAGTTCAGTGAGCTCTGGGTTTTCTGGGAAATTGGGAACAGTGGGAAGTTGTGGCTGAGGGAGCAGGAGAACCAGTGGGAGTCATTCTGATGGCTTCAGTAGAGATAAATAAGATTTAACTCAGAAATAGGTAAAACTTTGTTTTGGTTTATTAGTTACCATACCTCATACCTAAGAGTATGTGTGTATCTTGAAGAATGCTTTGCTCTTCCTATGGTGTAAAATGGAGAAATTCCTTACCATTTCTTCTGGAATTATATTTTTATTCTTTTTGTCTGTTTTGCTAATGTTAGTTTCTTCATATGACCTCTGATGGGAATACAGGATTCTAAATCAGGGATCTAATTCTACTTCCTACCATTATATATGCACAGAGAGAATATGTGTGATACCATTTCTAGTGATCCATGTAAGCAGACTACACGAAATCCATTCTTTACGACTTCTGATGGCATTGATGCAGTCTGAAATGATTGGTGCCTTGCAAGGAACAACGCACGATCCCATAGCACCTACTGACAGAGAGAAAACTGCTCCTGCACACTTTTAATAGCAAGGAACTCTCTCATAGTTCAGATTTATTCACTGAACTGAAAAAAGTATGGACATTTTAAAAACTATTTACTGATAGCACATAAAAAATCCAACAAGGAGTTATTACCAGCAGATTATTCCTAGAAGATTTTTTTTTTTTAAACAGCAATACTTGGACATGCTACAGCAATCACTGAAGTCAATGAAAAACTCTTTCCTAAGTAATTTATTGAAAAGCTAAATGGAATTTTTTCCTTGGTAACATTTTGGACCTAATTCAAGTTTGGTATAAGAATAAACATAATGTTGACCAGATAAAACAGAAGATAAAACAGAATATAGCTGTTTGCTCTTGCTTGCTTGTTTGTTTGTTTAGAAGACCAAAATTTAATAGAAAGGGCTAGGATATCAAAGGCCAGCTTCTACCATAAGGCCTCTACCATAAGCCTTGGCCAAAACAGTCATTCTCAGCTTGTCTCCCTGGTGCTAGGTTAAGTCTCCCAGATGTGAAACAGACGGAATATGCTCCCAGCAGTAATGTTTGAGTTCATACAGAAGCTTGAGGTGTTCGGTTGTGACTCCCCTAGCAGAAGGCTCCACTTAAAAAAAGCATTTTTTTCCTTTCTTAAAAAAGAAGGAAATGAATAGCAGATAAGATCTTAAAATACTCTTGCTCTTCTCCCTCCACAACATGAGGGCTACCTCATCTGAAATCAGAGTTCTCCACTAATGATGGTGTAAGTGGATTTCATACTCTGTGTTTGCCTGAACCTGGTGAGATTCCATCTCTATCCATGAGTCTTTCTGCCAATTTGCCTCACAGCTCAAAGCTTAATGGACTATTCCGGAGCAAGAGTGCTCTTCTCTGGTCCTACAAATACTAATTTCTGCAAGCCTGGGACTTTTCTCCATAGGTATTCCCTTCTCTATAGCCTGATAATTCATCTCTAATTACTGCTGCAAGAACACCACCATTCTCTTGGGCTCAATTCCACATCCTTTCTCCTATTGCTATCCCGTTCATCAGAAAATCAATAGATGACTGAGGTAAGCTCTCCCGCAGCTCCATCTTCTCCAGATTTATCCCTCTTTAGCAATTCAAATGCTACTTTCTAGTTCCTTTCCTCCTGCTTGTAAGAGTAACCTTTTTTATCCCTCTACCTGAACCTGATTTCAGGTGTTTTGTGAGTCTCTCTGACTTTGACTCTTTTCTTGCCATTTGGCATTTCCAACTCCTGTCACAGATGTTAAAGTCCTAATTGTTGCACCAATGGTGATGCCATGCCTCCATCAGCCTTCCACTGCATAGCTTCAGTTTTCACAAATTTTAGTGAGACAGGTATTTATGCAGTTCTGTTTGTACCGTGATTCTGTGATTTTTGAAAGGATTATAGGAATGAACAGTAAAAAATGACCAGCAAAAATGTGGTTGTAAAATGGCTAGTCATACACAAAATGAACTCTAGAAATTTCTCATTTATCTTTGCTTTTGTTTTTAAAAAGGTAACCAGATGTTCTTGCCTGTATTAGTGTTTACTTGGTTTGTAGGCTCAAATGTTTGTTTCAGGCATACTCATTTTTCTGAAAATTTTTGAATTTTTTCCTCTGCTTAAACCAAGCTCATCTTTCCACCCCAGGAATCTTAAATATACATTAATGTAGTAATCCTCAGAACTTAAGTCCTGGTCCAAGACCTCACAAAGTTTTTCTTTTCTGTGCAGTTTTTCCTGTGACGTGCATGCTTGTCTTCAGCTAGTAACTACTAAAAGACAAGCTAATGTGGGAGCAATTTTGATACACTTACACAGTTATGAAAGGATAAGGAAATCGTTCTGCTAGTACCTCTTGAATAAAGCTTTCTGCATAAGACTAGCACAAGAGGTAATTACCCGCCTGAAGGATTTTCTGAAATCAGGTTTCCAGCAAACCAGCTGTATCCTATTATTTCCTCCAGTGCTTTGTGGACACGTTTTGTGTCGCTGCACCCTGTTCCAACAAGGGAGACTGCACGGCAGCGCAGGGCCTTCCCCAAAAGGTTAAGACCGCAGCACCGCGAGGCCACAAGCAACCCTGGCAGATCTGGCTGTCTCCCTCTGGCCCCAGCTCCAAGTGGGGAGCAGCCCAACACCTTCCAGACTGAGCCTTTTTATCAGCATGCTGGAGAGGTACCTTTGGGAACTAGCTGCACAGCAACAGCCATCTGAAAAATGCCTCTTTCACCCAGGCTGTTATCTGCAAATGAAAGTAATCATTTCATTCTGGTTAGTTTGCCAGTCATAAGACAGAAAATATCTTCCTACGCTTTCCCTGGGTAAATAGATGAAAATATGAACTTTTTTTGCAGAGATGCGCTTTTAAGTTATAAAAAACAAATTCAGAAAAGCCTAATAGAAGAAAAAACATCCCTAAAGGATTTTATGTAATAGAGAACAACTGAGGTAGTAAAAAGAGGAAACTTCAGTCAATATTGAAACGGTATCTATGACTAAATCAAATAAAACTCCAAAAGCACAAGTTGGTAGGAATAGCTGAGATACTGGGGTGCCAGCGGGCCAAAACAAAGTAAATTTGGAATGGATCTATTCTTGATCATGGTAAAAAATTAGAGCATTTTATTAAAAAGAGAAGTCTGCTATTTATCTTATTCCATACCTTCATAGACATGACCCAGAGGCCAAAATATGAATTTCTTCATCACCCTCACATTGGTTTTCCTCTCCAGTAAAGTCAGATATTGGTTAGAGTTGATTGCGCCCTTTCTAGTAAAACAGCTAAATTATGGAGAAAGTATGACAAGAAGATAAGACAAGGAAAATACTTAAAATCAACACATTCTAGCAGACTGAAAAGTCTTTCAGGACTGTACAGGCACATTGATAGAAAATGGAATATTCTGGGGAAAAGAAAAAAGCCAAGCTGTATTGTGAGTTATATTGAAATTCTTGATATGTTAAACATCCTGTCTAGCTGGCTACCTAGGCCATACAGTATTCATTTGTTTTCCTACCTGGGAGAAGAACAATTCTCATTCTGTTATTGAAAATAATCTCACAACACATGCAAGAAAAGCTTTTCCTTGGGTATATATGTGAGATCTAAATCTTTTAGTAAATAAACAAAACATGATTGACCAGAATTTTGGCAGGAAGCATAACAAGATTAAAACCAATGAGGATTCCTTCTTCAAAGACAAATCCGGACCACAATGCAGTCACCATTGACGGCTGCCAGCACCGAGATCTGTGGCTAAGGGAGCAGGTCAGCAAATGGATGGGCTTCAAGAAATTTGGATCAAAACCTTGCTGACTTCCTGAAGATTACGCTGCACGTCTGTCACAAAGTTAGCTGCAGAACCTGCCCTTTGCCACAAAACTAGATTTCTTCTGAAATGTGATCGATGGAGAATTGTCTTCTCAAAGGAGAAAAATATCTCAGGTATTTTCAGACAGATATGCTGTTACCTTAGACATTACTATACATTTCACCAAATATTTTGTATGAGAGATGCATCAGAGTTGCTTGAAATGTTTTGTACTTGTCATATACAAAATGCCTTTGTGTTTTTAGCACATATTTCTGATTTATGAAATCTTAATTTTTGAGCAGTTTAAAAACATCACCTCCTCAAGTCACAATAGACCCAGAAATGATTTTTGTTTTATGGAAATCCCCATTCTATAAACACTGAAAATTTAAATTTGGAGGATGTCAGGGATTCTTCACTGTCTCTCTCCAGACCTGAAGAAAAAGATTTTTTTGATACTTTAGGTGGCACAGAATAGCTCATGAATGTCTATGTAGTACATGAGTATCACTGGCAGTGAATAATCTTCATACATCTAAAATCTGAAAAGCAATTCCTACCTGCAGTCATTTTTATTTTTAGTACTGTATCTCTCTTTGGATTTTCAGTCCATTGTAGTCTTTTAGAATTACAGTCCTAATAAAACTAAATTTTCACTTTAGTGCACTTTCTTCATAGGCAAGATTAAAGGAAATGCTAACCAGAGACAATTTGTCCCAGAAAGAGTCTATAGTCTACAGACTATAAAAAAAGACTATAGTCTCTTTTTCTAGTGACATTGCTTCACAGTTACATGACAAACGTTTTCCATGAAACATTTCACACAATTTTTTTCTGATCGAGGGACTCAAAACAATATTTTACTGCAATTATATCAAACTCTATACAATAATTAAGATAGTATTGTGATTATATTAAACACTGCACATATAATGCTTTATTATGAGAACTGGTGTTCTGTGTCAGAGTCAGTTATGTCCCATTTTTATGGAATGAAAAAAAGATGTCAGAAGCAATATGTGCAAGAAACTGACATGTCCATTTCTCTGTATAAAATAATTGAATAAATATGAAATAAAGAATAAATCTCTTCTATGTACTCAAAGAAGACTTCGTATCCTGATGTTGTTCAATTTTTGCAGAGGTCAACTTTCCTTTTAACATCTGTCACCTCCAGCATCACATTGCAGAAACCCATCTTTATGTATAAGCAGAGACTGACAGAGTCTTTTTCACCGCAAAAGGTGATGAAAAAACAACACTAATTTGCCTTTTGTACTTTTTGGTTGATGAAACATTACCAGTTGTCAGAAGATTTTTAAGTATTCATGAATACCAGGGCTCTACAACATGGATAATACAAGTGCCCTAGATTATTTATAACCTGAGACGTCAAATTGGAGGCTCTGAGCCAGCCAAGTGTTTAATTTACATTCTGGCTCTTTATTCTGTTTTGCTTTTTGCTTATTTGCTTCTCCAGAAGAGATTGCCTTCTGTTCCTGAAATGAATTCATCGCTGAGACGCATTTGTAAATCAAAGAGCTCTGTTTCTCTCTGTCCTTCTCTGATGCTGTGTCATTTTGGGCTGACTACGGTCTGTTCACAGGCACTAGAAGTTTTTCTTCAGTGGTACAAACTCAAGTGCGGGGTGGGGGGCGGCTTTTTGTACACTAGAACAGTGGCTCTGTCATTTTGATGCCTGCCAATTAAAGAGGGAACAGTGTCTACCTTGCCCACATTGTTTTTTTTTTAAGGTTTCCCAAACTAGTACTAATAAAAAATATTTATAAAACTTTTAGAATTGTTTTTCTGGGATGAAATTTCAATTTTATTCCTAGACTCCAGAACGGTTTAACAAAAGGTATCTGCTAGATCACAAAACCAAGTACACGTTCCCCTATGCCATCAGTAATGTCCACACTTTCGCTATACAGTGTACAGTGCTGCTGATCTTTCTCCCGGCCCCCCTTGGGATGTCTCTTACGTTTAGGATTTCTCTAGTCTCTTGCAATTCCTTCTTTGCTTGATATCTTAAAAGTGAAGTTCTCAACTCTGACCTTCAGTCCTCTTTGTCATATACCTTGTTTTCCGTAGTGCTTGCACTCTATTATTAATCACCACAATTACTTTTCATTGCTGTCACTATACCACTCCCTGAACCTTTCTTTTAGTTTTCTCTGTTTTTCTAACTCTAGTTTTGAATTTCTCTTTCTCATAGATGGTTCTTAAGAATTTGGACACCATCTTGCCCCATCTCCTCTGACACAAAGGAATTCCCCACTGTTCCCTTTGTCTGCATCTACTGCTCTCCACAAACTTATCTGATCATGGAAATTGCCAGTCAATCCTAGTTTCCTTCAGGTGTTCATCATTAGAGCTTGTGCAAGTTTTCTCTCCTCTCCCCTACACATTCTTTAGTGGGTAATAGTATAGAAATTTCTTAAGCAAGCTTTTTTTTTCATTACAAGAGCTTAAATGAGAAAATCAAAGTATCCAGTTGGAATCCAGAAACCTATTTCAGGAAACCAATATGACTAACTTATTTTTGAGGAACCATACTGCTCCATCAAATTTGTTCAAAATTGGCCGGCAGGTGAAAAAAATATTGGAATGGGAAGGGAGACAAGGACAGAAAAGGAAATTGGAACACATTGGAATAGATACAAAGATGCACTGTGGACCTCCCATTCTTGTAAGAAAGTGCATTCAAAACAAAGAGGAATTGGTTTTGAGTCTCCTATAACACATACTAAAACCACCTCATATTTTTGTCAATTTTTATTATTTAATATTTCATTTGTATTTACTACCTTGCCACCTTCCATTACATTTTGCTTTGTTTCCAGGACTTTTTATACATTATTTTCATCTTGCAGTGCCTGAAGGCAGTCTGTTCTACAGTCATTTCAGAAAACAACTGCTTAATTAGTTGGCTGTATCTCTTCATCTTCTTCTTTCCTCTCTTGGCTTCCCTTCTGATAAACCTGATAAATCTAACACAAAACACAATTTGGATGCAGCATGTGATTTGATGGTGCCTCTTTTTATACACAGCAAGTTGGCATCTTCCATTTGCTATTCAAATATTTTAAATTCAGAGACAAAACTACCCAGGCTGAAGCTGGAAAAGGTGCTGGAGGCTAAAGGCAAGGGAAATGAGCAGTCTAGTAGGAAAGCAATAGCAAGGAGAGAGGGAGCGTAGGTACCTCAATGGATTGGCCACCGAGCATAAGAATTACGGCTGTTGTACTCCTGCCTCTGCAAGAGAGAGACCTCAAGAGCTAAACAGGGGAAAAAGCAACAGAGCAGCTCCGAGCAAGCAAGCCTGCACATCACCTTGTCGAAGCATGGATCACAGGCTCCATGACTCCTCCTTGTATACAACTTCCAGCACTATCCATAGGAGAGCCTTTTAAAGTGGAGTTTCAGCAAGGTTCCTAGCTGAGCATCAGAAGGATGTGTAAGTCTCTGTGATGGGGCACGTGCTACTGTTTACCTGGCAGTTCTTTCTGCATCAGTCTGTGAGCTGAAGAACTGCATGAATTAGATATTGATATGCACAATAGTCCAATGACATCCATTCCATAAGAAAAAGTAGCCCTCCAGGGAGGACAGGGAGGGATTATTGTGGCAGCAGCTGGTGGTGCTGCCAAAGGCTACAGTAAAGCTTACAGAGTAGAGCTGCACAGCTTGTATATTGACGGCTAAGCCGGCATATATATCCCTGTATCCTGGGGACAGAGAATTCCTTATAGAGACAGGTAGGACAAAGAGGTTTATTGGCCGTATCTGTGCCATCCAAATAAACACACTTCTCAAAACCTCTCAGCTTCCTTTCCTGGCATGCAGGAGGGATGCAATGCATTCCCAGGCAGTTTCTGATCCATCTTCCAGATTCTTTTATTCCTGATTCCAAATCACAACGATATCCTCAAATCAGTGAATCCACACAGCCACAAACTCACTGAGTCCACTTTTAGATGAGCCTGGCTCCAAAACTGTTTCCTAAACTGCACTGTCTGTGAGAGCATCCCTGTCCTGTTTAGCTTGCTTGCTTTTTCTTTCTATACAGTGGCAAGTACAGCTGCAGCTGCCTCACAACCTCTATATGCTTAAGTTATATGTTAGATTCCAGCAGAGACCTCAGGCGAACTTTAAATGTCTGAGATGTGCATAGGAAAACAGTACGTGTGTTTTAATTTTTAGAGACGAGGGGATACTTAATTAACGGCAGCTGGGTTTGGCTTGGATCACTGGCCAAAGTGGCAAGAAAAGAAGGCTGTTTCAGAATCCTTTTACCTCTTAGGTAAAAGGGGCTACATTTTCCAAGCGCATTAGTTAATCCTAATAGGCATGGAAAAAGCCTGGGATGTGTTCCCTGCATCAGAAGGACAAGGAGACTCGTGGGCTTTTCACAGTGCAGTTTATATGTTTAATAGAACCATATATTTCACTACAAGGAAAAAAGCATTGTAAGTACAGACACGTGTTTGGGTTTATTAGACTGCAAATATTCAGTGTCAGCAGCTTGCTCTTACAGATACTGTTTTTCTGCTTCCAGCTTTGAGCTAATAGTGTACAGCATCATATTTTATTTTCGGTGACATAAAGACACTGTTCTTTCTATGCACCAAATGAATCGCCAAGGTAAGCAACACTTGTTCTGGAATTAACAGCACAATTTTTTATATGAGGCATGGTGAACATCACTAAAAAGCTTGAGAGCATTCATCCCAGTCACGGTGGCTGATTTAACTTTGGAAAAAAACTCTCTTCAGTGGGGATGTTAATGACTGTTTTATTAAACCTGTAATCTGATGATGCCTGCAATTCAACCTCTAATGGCTATAAATAAGATATTAAATGGCCAGGCTACTACATGCAGAAATTGCATGATATTGCTGCCTCACAGTTTCAGTGTGTGCCACTTCTCACTTCAAGATAAACTAAAAAATCACTCTGTATTCCAAATAAAACTATATTAATTCACTTGTTTTGTTCCACTTTCATTTAATACTGTGGCATCTTAAAAGCATATACAGAAATTTGTAAGATACTAAACCTAGATAAATACCTTGAAAAATACTAGATGAATTTCTGTCTCAACATAAGTAAATTCATCTCAAAATAATAAATATTGCAGATAAAAAAGGATAAAAAGAATTTGCACAGGTACCACTCTTCTCTCTCTTGAGAGAACACTTCAAGTCGTATGCTAACCAGCATGGCAGGAAATAACTCATGAATATGGTAAACAACGAAAACAGAAGAAAAAGAGGAGAGGAAAAGGCACGTGAAAGCTCTGAGGATTCTTGCCAATCATTACAGCCAGAACATGCTCTTTGAATTCCTTGCCCTTGCCTTACAGACCTCGGGCGCTGAGAAGCAATACCGATGGATTTGCACGCCGCCGAGTTCAGATTTCAGAGAGGCTACACAGTGCAGTTTAGCTCCCTCAGTCACTACTGCGTCTATACTGACCACTGTTGTGGTACTGTAAAAGGACAGTGAGATGGGGAATCGTTAGTTATCCACAGTGTCATTTATGTGATTGGTTACTTAAGAAAAAGTATGATTAACAGCTCGTATATGTGCAAAACAACTATAAAGAGCCTTTTAACACAAACGTTCTGAGAAGTGAATATGCTTTTTAGGGGGAAAGGAAGAACAAGCTGTCCCTCATGAGTACGCCTCGTGCCATGTCCTAGGCTGGCTCTTCTCTATGGGCAAGTACTGAGCAGGGAAATGGAAACTGCACTGCGCAGTGTATGTTTCCAGATGGAACCTCTATTTTTCAAAGAAATGAGGTGACCAATGTAAACTCAGGCACCTCTTCCATACTTTGTGCCCGCGTAGTAATACATGAGAAAGTTGCAAGGTATCTCTGTCCCGGGGAATGGTAGCTTGCCCCTGTTAGCTTGCTGATGAGCAGGCCACCATGCTTCCTAGTGCACCAGCACTTGAAATTGTTTTTATCAAAACTAAAAGGTGGGAAACGTAACGTTGAAGAAGAAAGTGTGGATGGATTTTAAGGCACACTGTTGAGCTTTTTAATCTTGAGTCAGAATAAATATAGGTACCATTTTCTAAATGCTTGCTTTACTGCCATTGAATGGATTGTGGCATAGAATACAGATTGCTTTGAATCAAAGCTTTATGAAAACAGAAAGCAGGATGAGGGGAGACGAGAAAGCAGAACGCCGTCTCAAAGCCGCTTAGCCTCGTGGAAGTCTTTTATGTGACAGTCTGCGGTTGTTGAAGCCACTGCAGGTGGGACACTCTGCAGAGCCACATGTTGCCTGGAGAAGAATGGCTCTCACAGCTGGCTCTCTCCAGCCTGTTCGGATAATTACGGGCTGTGCTAGGCCCATGTCCGCTGATGACACTGCTGGAAAAGGGTTGGCTACAGGGGAGAAGATAAAATGATTCTTTGGCTGTGAAGACTTGAGAAATTTATTTTATTATTTTTTATTTTTCATGTGAGCTGCATTGAAAAAGAATTCGGCTTTAACTAGAGACGCTGGGTGCAACACAATGCACTGAATTAAAACCGTAGGCCAGGATGCTGCTTTATGAATGACACTAAATGACACTAAATATTGCAACATGGATTCTGAAACTAGTCCACTTGAACTGGGAGGGTTTTGAGAATGGAGGACTAAGTGGGAGTGAGGCATTTCTTCTATTCTAGGGAGCATAGAGCATAAATGTAGTGCAGCTAAGAAATGGAACTTCTTGAAGTTGTAGAGTGTCATGGGCAGAGAAGCCATTTCTGGAATATGCGTGTGTGCACACAGGGCAGAGAGCACCATGAGAGACAGAAGAGCCACGGCTACTTACGGCTTTATGGGATCACCCGGAATCGTCACGAACCTTCCACAGATTTCATCAAACATCGAATCAAATGAGTTTAAGTAAAGCCACATAATGAAGTTTATCTGCTGAGTTACTGCAATGTTCCTTAATCCTTAAATCTAGCTGTGTCAAAGACATTTAAGAGTTTAGGAAATTACTACCACAGCTATTTATTTTGTGAAGATATCTTTAGGCAACTACAAACATTCGAGTTGTGGTAAAGAAACCACACATCAGATGGCAGGTCTATCACCAGAACTGAAAGAAGTAGATCTACCATAAAGAATGTATCTTCTGATATGAAATTGCAGAAGCATATATTTATCACTTTCAATAATTCCTTGACAAATCAGTGCTCTCGTCACAAGTCAAATGTTGATTTTTCTAACCTTTGAATCCACAAACTCACTGTGGGTCTGAAAATCAATGACATGTTGCATCTTATAATGTTGCATCTTACAACTGCACCTATCTCCTACTTGGAGAAAGCGGATAACTATTTCATCATTCAGAAAAAACATGTTTAACCTTAAATGGGTTCTTATTTTTTTATGGGTTCTTATTAGTTTTGAAGAAAGAAAAACTTTCAAAGACCAATGGCTTGGCAGGAAATTTTCCATGAGGGGGAAATCTGTCCATATGAAGATTTTTTTTTTCCCTCTGGTCTGGATTATATGGTCAGATAAGCTTTTCATAGGGCTTCATTCATTCTCTTCTATGTGAAATAATACGTTTCCCCCCCAACCACACCACACCCTCCCCCCCCAAAAAAGGAAAAATAAAATCTGTAGCTATTCTATGAAACTAAACAAATCTTTTTGTAAATACCGAATATACGATATTTGCTGAGTGGGGAAGTAGAAGCCTTCTGTGAAGTGAAGCTTACTGTGGCTCCACTGTACATAATGAAATTTTAATACCCAGTTGGAGAGGGTTTGAGACTAATGAGGGGCAGACAAAAACATGAGGACAGCTCAGGAAAATAAGACATAAAGAGCCTATTAGATAAGTAGTCTTGTCTCACCCTTGGAATATTATTTTAGAAAGATATGAGGAAAATTTTTACATGGCATATATATTTTATATGTTTACAAAACCAGATAGCTTTTTTCTCAGGATTGAAAATTTGTATTTATTTTATCAGCAGCACATATTTGACTTGTCAGGAAGAACTCCAGAAGATCTAACTTTTTTTCATCTCTGCAATTATATGTTCCCTTTCAGAACTACTTATTTCCAAAAAGGGCAATCTGACTATCTGTTTGCAAAATATTTATCATCCCTGAGAAAGTCATCAGACTTTTTTCCTATGCAGACCTTCAGATTAGACAGGGTTTACTTATCTGACTATTGTGAGATCAATGAAACAGTGAAATATTTTAGGTAGATAGGATCTTTCATCAGAAAATTACCACTATTTACAGCTATCAATACACTTCACTACAACCAAAATATTTGAGCTACAAGACAATAAATACATCTATTATTCATAAACGACATAGTTTTCGTATTTTTTCCTAGCTTTTGGAAAGCTTCCCTTTCTTTTGAAGGTACCCAGAAGCAAGCATTTAGATTAGTTTAATAACAAGGTCATTAATCAGGTATCTGTGTTTTAAGGCAATTTGTTGATCAGCAGTTCTTTAAAAAATTAAAAGGGCATTGAACAGAATATAAAGCATACTATGCATTAACCTCTTGTCAGCTTGGTCAATTTTGTGGACTGTATGATGATGTAATGATATTTTCAACACGTTGAGCATTAAAAATACATTAATTTTTATTGTCTTTTCCTGGGCAGAAGATAGCTGAGTAAGGAGAGATAATGTAAAGCCTCTATCAGGTAAATCTGCAAATAAGTGCAGACCGCTGTGTCTAGTATCAGCATAGATGTCAGTGTGGTGTCTGTTCTCCAACTAAAATGTTAGAACAGTTAAAAGTAGACAAGAAGGGATTCACAGAGCAAACATGGAAATGACATGAAAATAATGAGCCTGATTAATTACTCATTTCTTTAGTGTTGCGGAAGAACAACCATGAAACAAAATCAGACTAAGCCTGAGTACAAGACCTTTCAAATCAAGAATGTAAGACTTGAAAACTTCTGCTTTGATTGAAGATTGTACTGAAGGACTGTACTGAAGGACTGTACTGAAGGATTGCACTGTTTTTGCCTCTGTATCAACACATATTTTGTCTTTTTTAATTCAAAATTTCATTGCACTTCTGCAGAAGGGTTACAGACAGAATGAGACAGCGAGCTTGTTCTTTTGGCACCCTGAAAGTCTTCATTTTTCATTTGGAGATGCAAATGAACTCCGGCACTAAGTGCAGGCACTCAATCCTGTATCCTTGGACTGATGCTGGCAACCAATGAAAGGATTAAAGGCAGTTGTGACACTTTTAATAAACATAGTCATTTATGTTTTCCAACATACCTGCTAACATTTAAAGTATAAAACTTTATGTCAGTACCTGAATAAAAGTAGAACACCTTTCAGAAGAGATGAGTATCCACAACTCCCTTAAGTTAGTGGACCTAATATCTTAATTTCTGAAAACAGATCACTTTTCTATAAAAATCCTGAAGAATTATACATAAAAATTATACATCATTCACTTTTTGAAAATTTTAACCCTACTGCTAGATTTTGGGCCAAAATCATTCTGCACATAATTCAGTGTCAAAGCCTCTGTATCAAAACAAACAATCTTTGTACTACATAGTCTCTAATAAGTCAAATAAGAAAGAGGTTAGGAGGGCTCAAATGGCTGAAGATGTTTTGGGGAAATTTGTTTAGTTTGGATCCTTGAGCTGTTTTTATTGTATGCATGTATCACAAGCATTTATAAAAAGTTAAATTATGAATAATATCTAATAGAGGCTATTAAATAGCCTTAACAGCCTGTGACATTTTTGGACCTCTAACAAGTTCTAAGATCTGAATAAATGACACATATTTAAGAAATGGAAAAATTTTAAAAACTCCAGCCCACCTTACCTCATTTTCTAGATATTTGTGATGGCAATTCTTTAGTTTAGGCAAAGAAGAAATGAAACAGAATCAAAACCTCAGGTAATTTGAACACAGAGAAACATCATGGGAATATTTTCCAATGTTATTGCATCAGAGAAGTATGTTGTTCATTTTCCCATTAATGCTGCCCCTGATCCCATTGCCGTGTTTCTCACAAAGAAGCAGGACATTGCTATAGTTCTGATGGCTGCTTTGATTCCCCCGGTTTGGAAGCTGGTAAGGCATTGGACAGGTTTGTATTCCAGCTTGCTTTGGCCTTCTGATCATAGAAAGATATTTGGATGCAGTATTTGCCCATAGGTGTTATAGACCCTAAGACAGAAGAGAGATTAAATTCTTGAAGGCGGCTTTGGGATCATCCTTCCTCTAGAAAATGTTTCTTTGATGCAATCCCTTGCAGCAAAAGGCAAACAATTTGCTTAACAACCTTTATGGTTCAAAGACAAAAAGCAAATCCCCCCAGAGAGAGTTTTAACAGGATTCACAAGTGGAATATTTACAATTGTTCAGATTAGGGACAGGAAAAGAGAGCAGGTAAGCACACACACAAGCACACAGCCTTTAAATCCTATTTCGCACTAATAGAATCCAAGTATCTTCAGCCTTGCCCCCTCTCCTACCAGTGAAGCCTCTTTAGCACATTCACAAATGTCAGCAGAAGCATCCTAAACACTCTGAGTTTGTCAGGAAGGATACCTATAAATAGTACTAATAAATAATAATTCTCATAATTTCCTCTTCTGCCACTATGATCATTAAAAATTAAAGGTCCATTGCAGGGCACATCTTTTTTTTGGAGTTGAATAGTGACAGCAGTCCAGCTAGATGGCATGATCTGAAGCATGTAAGACCCTTAAGCCTACTGCAAGTATCATGTTCCTCAGCTTCAGGATCCACCTAGCCACAGGTGGGATCCACCTTGTGAAATCACAAGATTTCACTGCCATGCAACCTACCTATTAAGGATCTATAAAAGATTTAGCTTATTTTGCTAAAGCCTTTGTTTGTTTGTTGCTGCTGCTGCTGTTGTTTTCTCCATATCTTCATTCATCTGCAGGATGTAAGGTTTTAGAAAACTAGGCAACAAAAGCAACATAAAACTAGATGACCATTTATTAGAATGTTTCAGATTTTTAAAACAGGGAACGTTCTAATGATGTGATGACGTGAGTGATGTGATGATCTTTCCATCTTACCAATTCTTCACCACAGAGAGCAGTAGAAGCTATCATAATAGTTTTTTTTTTTTTTAAAAAAAAGTAGGAAAGATATAAGAATATAGATCACATTAATGAGATGTGCCCATATGCTTGATTGCTTCTCTCTCTTCTATGTAAGTGCTGTTTCTTTCTTTTCCCTAAGTTGCTGAATTCACACTTTTAGTGAATTCTTCCCTTTGCAGTTCTCTGTGTTTTTGTCACTATGCTAATTTTTGTATCACTAGTGCATCAGATTCCTGTTGAAACACAACAATGGCAAAGAGAAGCAGAAAAAAACAGTTTCACAATATGCCTGAGAATCTAAAAGTACAAATACTACACTAGAGTTGCTGACTTGAGGGCGCAAGAGGAGTGGCGGCATTCAGGCAGACCTGCAGGGTTTCAGAAACGGCTCCACGAGACACGCTGCAGCACGCCAGGGCAGAGGTCTTCCTGCAAGTCAAAAAACTCCTGGCTCAGATTATGACTGAGACAAAAACAAAGTCCTACCATTTTTCTTCATCACTAACTCACTTTCATTCAAAACTGATTATTACTGGAATGCTACATGACAGAAGAAAAAAATGCATAACTTTGTAATAAGGGCGAATCCACCTTCAACGCATGCAATATCAAGAAATGAGCAACAAAACAAAATGTATCCCTCTGCAGTATGCCTGTGTTCTATAGCCTTCAGCTTTTGGTTTCAGAAACATATGTTTAGATTTTTCAAGGCTGTAAAGCCACCAAAAGACTGTCATGGAGTTACCAGATACTACATGAAAGAGAAACTATACTTGATAGATTCTTTTTAATATAGAGTACTTTAAAAAAAAAAAAAGGAATTTTATTCCAAAGTCAATGAGAAAGCCTGCTTTCAGAAGACATTTAGACAGAACTTCAGCACAGTTTTCAGAATTTGAGTAGGAATGTTTTATATGAGGAAATGCTGATTATAGATCTTGCTAAAGAGGATTTCCTATATGAAATTAAAAATCAAAGAGATGCTTCTATCTGTAGATCATAAGAATAAGATAAATGTAATTATTCTCATTTCTTTTGTGGAGTAAAGAAAGAAAAGATCCAGAGTAAAAATTAATGGTCTTGCAATAAGGGATTATGTCAAAGTCAGATTTTGAGTTTAAGTGCCAAGAATCTTGAGCATAGATAATATGCCTGAACTAAATGGGACAGAAGATACACAGGCTATCTAATCAATTTTATTGGTTTCCTTATTGAAACTTTTTTGATCACAAGACCAAAGTATACATGACAAATAAACGTATGAGTAAAAAGTTACAGATAATGTTAGGCACTTTAAAATATGAATCTATTAGATTCAATTATTCTACGCAGAAGGCCAAGACAAAGGCAACATAGCGTTTAAATCCTTAAAAATATGGTCCTGCTGGCTGTGAACTTCATAAAATAGGGATAGCTTGCTGGAAGTTAATCAAGAAAAAAAATCCCAATTTTCAAAACTATTTTAAAATGTAACACAATATTCATTTCAGTAGGTTAATATTGTGGTTTATAGCGTTTTTTAACACTTGATCATCAGGGATAGTCCTTCTCAAGTTATCTTCATCTGATTCACCCCCAAACTACAGGGTTGAGACAAGTCAAACCACAGAACCTCATCAAGTTTCCTAAATAATCCATGCACACTGTTAGGTTACTGCAGCAGGTTTCTGGCTGTAGCACTTTGCTAGGTGAGTAAGACGACAGAGACACTGCATTTAGGAGGGTACGTTAGGGTTCCTGTCAAAAACCTCCTTATTCTGCCAAAGCAGATTTCAAAAATACCATTTACAACATTTCTTGATTGAACAATTAATCACATTTGATAAGCAGCTGATACTGTTGGGAAAAACATACTTGTTTAATATTGATACCTAATAAAGAGCTTTGATGCATAACTTATTCTGCATGTCAAGGTGAACCAGCAGAGAAACTAGAGGGCTCCATGATGCAACCTGTAAAAGATGCGAGTGCTTCACACCTCCCTGATATTAGCTCCTGATAAGAAGCATCTGTCTTGAAGAAGCATGAGCATTTCAGTATCACTTTCATTATAATTCATAAGGAGTAATTAGTGTATTGATCCTTTATGTCTCTAATAGGCATGATTTCACATTGATGACAATGAAAAGCAGAGGGAGAGGAACAGATCAGATTTACAGGCATTATACTCATTAGCAATGTAATAATTTATTCATGTAAATGTTCCCACACCACATACGGATGAGCATGGCCCTCAAGTTTTTTTCCTCTTCAGCAATCTTCCTTTCTCAGGAAGGCATTCCTGCAGGTCACGAGGACACTGCTCATTCATTACAAAGCTCTCTGTGGTAATGACACTGCCTCTCTGCTAGCAATAGTGAGGACAGCCAAGAATTATCTGATTTTCTCTCATTAGCAAAGATTTTTTACTTCAAGAGAGGACTACTTCCCCCTTTTTACTTGACTGATCTCTCATTAGATGCAACTAAGAGTGGAAACTACTCCAGTATTTAGTAAATATCACACACTTTAAAATTTTAAGAGCTTTTCACAATTACTCAAAATGAAAGTTGAAACGGAGTAGAGATCTTTGCATTCATTCCAGGAAACAGAAACTCCTTGAAGATTGCAGGGAGTTGGGCCTCACTAACCATAGCTCCCTTGCCTTTCTCCATTCTTATCTTAGGTTTGGCTGCAGCAGCCTTGCAATTTAAGGCACAAGTTGCGCCGGAGAAGACAAATGGCCGTTCCAGCTGCTGCCAGACTGCAACACTCACACCCTCCTCAACATGTATGCCAGCACTCCTCCACCAAACTTGCCTCGAGAGAGGCAAGTTCATCCTTTATTGGTGGTCGAATTATTTGTGCCTCCAATTCTGGATGCTAGGAGAACTTGAATTCATCCCTCTATCAAAAACCACTTAAGTACCTACACATTTTCTGTTTTATTTATTTTTCATTTCATGTTACTTGTGCTCAGATTTATTTTACACTGAACTTACAAGATGAGAGTTTCTTCACTGGTTGTGATGAAGTACTAGGTCTTGAACAGTGGACATTGATACTAAGGCAATGTTAAGTCTGGTGAGGAGGAGGTCTTATTTAATGATTGCAACTAGAGATCAAATCATGATAGTAAGTGGGAGAAACATGTAACACAACTATGTGACAGTATAACAGGAATTTAGCAAATTACTATGATTTTTAAAGCTAGTCCAGGTAGAAGAGGACTCATTTGAACATTTTAGTCAAAATTACAGTGTGAGAAAGGAATAATACATCTTGTGTGCGTTGTACAAAATACAATATAATACACCTAGGAACTTAATTACAGTACTTTCTGCAGCCTCAGCACATGTCTGTTTGTATCTACAACTCTGTCAAAAAGCAATAAAGCAAAAAGCTTATTCATTTTGCTAAGGGGACGTAAGATCTATTTATTTAAAATGAAATTCTAAGACATGCTGCTTCGGTTTTTGTATGAACAGTTTATCACTTTCATTTAGAAGCAGCAAATCTTTACCCCCCACAGTAAAACTGCCTTCCAGATGAAAAAATATGATGTTTACTTAGTGATAAACAATTTTCAGATGAGATGGGATGTTAGTCTTGAAATGAGTCATGTGAATTTTGAAAATTAAAAAGTACTAGCAGTTTGTGCCCATTACAGATGTTACTACTAATGCAAAAACAAAGAAACAAGTATCCTAAGTCTTATGGACCTGAATGTTTCCTACATGTAACGATCACACTTCTTAAAGCTGGCTTCTGAATTAGAAACAGAGAAAATATTTTATATTGAATATCAACTATCCTAAACCTTCACACAAAGCTCAAGAGGATTCTGATTTACTGTCTTAAAGGTTTTAAAGTGGACTGCTTTTTGAAGTGGTAAATATAAGAATGAGGGTACATTCATTTTATGAACGTGCTGTAAGAGCTGAGCAGAGGGTTGATGACAGGGGAGGTGTTAGACTCAAAGAAGTGATAAAAGCAACAAAGTTGGATTTTTAAAAAAATGTTCCAGATATGTTTCAAGCAAGAGATCACAGCCAGAATTCATACAGAGGGATTTCGACAAATACTATGGCAAGGAAATCAGACACAGGCTAAGATATGAACAAGACAATTGTTTCTCCATCCAGAGAGAGGGAAATTAAAGCAAAACATAAATAAAAACAAATCTGGCAAAGAAAATTAAAATATAAGTTCAAGTACGTAAGTCCCTCTCAAACTGTAATTACCTCAATCTCAATTTACATCTACATATGACACTCTTTACATGATGCACCTTCTAGGACATCCAACAGTGGAGTGCAATCTCCAGCTTAGTGGGAAACAGGCTCCGAGACACCAGCTCTACATCCATTATTATGCACTCATTGACTAGGTAAAAAATAAATTGACAGACTTTATAACTATTCCGTCCCTCCACAATTACTCCTCCTCTCTCTGGCATTTCTGCTCCTAGAATAACCTGTTCTTTCTTAACCCCGGTCTGCAGGTCAGAGTAGCAACTTTCACGAGAAAGAAATATATTTTAGAATGCTCCCATTCCACAGTATATCTAATATAAAATGTGCTTTTCTTAGTTTAGGTTCTGATTCTGTCTATGACAGAGTTTCCCGTTTCCCTCTCTGAAGAAGAAGAAGAACAACCCTTGCCATCTCATTTTTACAAACGAGCACTCTGAGCTCATTTGGCATTAACAGACACAGAAAAAAATCAATTTATCTCAAGATTTTCCAGACTGTAATATTTGCAAAAACTAAGGAGTCCTAGAAATAGTTCACTTAAAATGAAATCTGGGCACTCTATTGCTAGTCTTGATGCACAAATAGGAAACTTCAAGTACAACTTGCAGAATTTGTGCTGTACCTGTACACTTGACTCTTAAAGAGGAAAACAACAGAGTCCACCAGTTCTAAAAGAAATACAAAGGATAAGCCATAAATGGCAACTTTAATAACATTTAATCCCCTATTGGACAATTGAACAGTCAAGGCAATGTAATGGGAAACTTTCCTCATTTGCTCTCTGCCTCCTAAGAAGGCTGTGCTTGGCACGAGAGAGGGAAGTGCAAAGAGCAGCCAGTGACGGGCTGCTTGACAAATGAGTCTTCCCCCTTCCACTTGATGGAGGACTCAAAATTAATCTACCTTCTATTATTTACTAGCAAGTACTTGTAATATGCATGCTTTCTATATTGCTATGAAACAGAAGGTAAAAGTCATAATCTTGGTACCAAACAACTTATTTTCTTCATGTCTTCTCATTAACGAGTTAAGTCATTAAAAAGGATACAGAAAAGTGTCTTTGGCTGATTTTTTATTCTCCTCATACATCACGGGCTGAACAAAACCTTTCTTACTCAAAAGCTCAGCAGCAACACTTTTAAAAGCTTATTTGCTCCTAGTTTCACTTCAGATGCTGATGCTTTACAAGTTTAATGTGTGAAATTGCTTTGTCATAAATCAGTGCTTCCATTTTCTCTTTTTCATCATTCAAATTATTGTTTTCATAAGTAATGATAGTGTATTTTGTGCCAATTTTTTTTAATACTTTCATATCCCTGGAATAAATTATGGAACATTATGCTAGTAAGGGAACAAAGCATAAAGAAGCAATGACATACAGTTTCATTGAATCTTTCAATGTATATAGCGAGTGAAACATTCACAGGTTGTGGAGAACTCGCAGAGGGTACAAACTCCACTGGAAGCTGCAGTCAGACTATAGATGCAGTTATCCTCATTTTCAAACACTGTATGCATGCAACAACAAGTTAACCTCAGCCCCTCTTCTGCCCAGATCAGGCACAAAATTAGCTGACAGAACAAATCCCTGTCAGTTAATAAAACAATATTTTCAGATAAATCATAGATATGAAATCTGACGGCATTTGACCAAATGTTCTAGGATTAGAGGCTCTAACTAGCCCCACACGAGCTCCATGCTATCCACACTGGATTATTTCTGAGACGGGGAAGTTCATGTAGGTCAGCTGTAGTGCCACGCCACATTACACTGCAGTTTGTAAATACACTTTTTATTCGGGCTCTATGTTTGGCTATAGTAAACTGCCAGAAAATGTACTTTTGGCAACCCAACAATTTGCAAAATAACTATAATGTAGATAGTGATGGCTACAACTAAGAATTAGTAATATTCTCTACATTGCTGTGTGCTGCTTGCTATTTGTACCTTACATACACCTATCATAGCAGGTGTCCTGTTCAGAACCATGAAGCTTAACATTCGTATACATAGACTGTCTTGAGAGTAAGAATATGGGTCCATATTGAAAGAGCCAGGTTTTACATACAGATCTACCACAGACTCTGTGAGCATTTGCAAAGCACGAAGATTACCCCTTGCTTCACAAAGAAAAGATGTCACTTCCTTACTTATTGGAGCAGCTGTTAAGCTGCTAAGATAAAAAACACACAATTTGTGAAATACTCAGATGCTAACCTGATGAGAAATGGCCAATGAATGTTCCCTCAGGAGTACAAAGCCTTAAAGCACATTAAAGAATTTGGTATTTTGAAAGTTACTAGATGCAAAGCCAAAACCACACAAGGTCCTAAATTAATGGAATGAACATGGTGTGGTGAGCAAAACACACGTTTCTGTCATGCTGTCTGCACAACAATCCCAAAGGCATCTCCTATAATTGAAGGAAGGTAATAGGGAAGGATAAAATATAGTAGCTTTGGACACTTCTTCAGTAATTTTATCTTTTCTTTTTTCTCTTCTCTTCTGAAAAGCATTTCCTATAATCTACCTGATTTCAGATGATCTCGTGGCTCAAGAAACAATTGAATGTCAACACCTTCCTCCCATACATATATGTGAATTTGACATGTAGTGATGCAGCTACATGTTTGCTGCCATATGCCCTTTTAATGTCTCAGTTCTTAGCCTGCGCCTCTCAGTTCTATTACTTGCTTTCTTGCTATTGCAACATGTGCCTAACATCACTGCTGTTCATGTTGCACTCAGGTAGGTTCAGGATGCGCTGCTGCAGATGTTGCCTGTGGTTGGCCTGAGGTAGACACAATTCCTTTCGCAGCATCAAAACACAGCTGTTCATTGCTGCTCTCTGGGAGAAGTGTGGCTAACTTCACATGCAGTTTAGGTTTGCTCTTTGATGAGCAACTGAATTTTTACTATGGAATTGAGGCTGTGTTCCATCATCAGGTACAATGTCAGTGTTAATAGGGAATCTACAAATACAAACAATTGCAGTAAAAATCTTGTGTATATATGTGTGAATATATATATATATTCCCATATAGACAATAGGTTAAGAGTGAGATCATATATAATTGACCAGACTGATAGTAACTCCTACGTATTTATAAAGAGGATACGGAAGAAAAGCTTACCTTTCAGTCATCTACGAACTCACTGCACGTGCTCTTTTAGGATTCCTGCTTACTCTATGCCATTCTTACCTGAGAACAGAAAAAGGACAAAAAAGATTAAGTGTATGTTTAAGATTAATTCACAAGGTTTCTTCACATTGTGTTTCCTGGTTTTGTTAGAGGCAATAAAAAAAAGTGACTGGTGCAACAGAAGCTTTGTTTACCATTGATGAACTCCATGTGATCCTTAAAACAATCAATCAAGAAAGGTTTAAACGTCAATATAATTATAATAAGCACTTTTCTTTCCCATCATCAAAATGTCAGAGCTTTACTAGATATTTTTTTTCTTTTTGGTAATAAAGAGTTTTTCTTCAATATTCTAGCAACAACCAACTAGAAATACCTGTGGAATTGGGTAAAGGTGCATTACTTCACTCTCTGCACCACTTAAGCCCGAATTTTCCAGAATTATGCAATCTTAGTGTTTGTGAAGACAGGAAATAGTCATGCTACCACTACGGAAAGTGCGATGCTGCCACTGTCAGGAACAATAAGAATCAGAAGGTCATGATAAAAAAAATTGTTCTTGTAGGATTACCAAAGCCATTTCATCAAAGCATAAATACTTTTGTCCTACTTCTATAGGTGAAATAATGGCCTTGCATTGCTAATGCTTTATTTTTTTATTTATTTACATTTTAACTCATATAGCGTGTCTGAAGTTCATGAACAATCAGACAAAATGCCTGTTGATAAAAACAAACTAATTTGACAAATAGCAAACAACAAAAGTTAAGATTCAAGATGAGGTATAAAATATCAAGTATAACAGTTTGACCCAAGCTTTTCTTTTGTTGCCATCACTTCTCTGGTAACCTGTGCCTGCCTGCAGCCTTTCCAGCACAAGGCTTCACTTCTTTCCTACTGCTACTCTACTGACTAAAGCAATTCACTACCACGAGGTATTTCTTTTAGTTTCTGTATGAAAACAGGACTACAAAGCACATAGCTACATTTTTGCTCTGATGGAAGATAATTCTTAGAGATTGTTCCAAAATCAATCCTACAGAGCATTTTTGTCCACACAGAGGATTTTGGATTGGGTATTTAATTGGTATAACTTATAATTACTTCTAGTTCTTTATCAATATTTATTATGCTAATTTAGTTTCCCTTGGATTCAGTGACCTTCAGCTCACACTTCAGTATTTATTATATGTGAATCTGGCCACTTGTACCTTACAATGTAAAGCTGACATATAACTTCCACTGCATGCTATTACTAACAGCTACCAATCCACTTTTTTGTCTGTAAAATTCATTTATCTTGGTTGCCTGCCTCCACTAAATGACACATATAGTGGTGAAAGGCTCTACATGTGTGTTGAGGGCAAGTAGGAGTCCACCCTGGACTAGCTAAGGCATCTGTCAGAACGTTCCCAATCACCTCAGAGAAATGAGAAAGCCAAAAGGCTACCCACGAGCAGCTCCGACAGCCAATGAATCACAGGCACAGCCACCTCAGCCATGGGAAAGGCACTGTCTGAGGTGACAGTGAGAGGGACTGAATTTATGTTGCATGGGCAGGAGGGTCAAGTCGTTAAGAAAGGAATTCCATCTTCATTTCTGCTATGAAGCAGCTGCCAGTACAGTTGATAACAAAAGTACAGAAATCTAACAAATATAGGAGTCTTTTTGCCTCTGCAAAGTTTTATTAACATTTGGCAACTCAGCCATCTGGGCACATTCAGTGCAGGTAGAGAGGGTTGTAAAAAGCTGTTAAAGAACTGGCAGCTGCAGCCTCCTCTATTTACTGCTGACAGTTAACGCCATTGTTCTTCTATCAGATCCATCTAAGATTTGGCATGCTTTTCTTTTAATATTTAAACTTCAGCAGTTGGGTCAAGATACGATCTATACAGTTGCAAAGGGAAGCCACAGGCACTGATGTAAAACTCCAGCCAAACTAGACCTTTGCAAATCTACAGCATGAGCAATGTAAATTATTCAAGAGCAGCAAACCACTAGCAAAATACATACATAAATAAGCATGCAGTAGCATGCAGCACAGCACTATTACGAGTGCAGTGAAGGGAAAGGGTGCACCAGGAAGAGCAGAGGGAAGAATAGAAGATGAAAGACTAAGGGATGCATGCAGGTGGCACTTGAATGGATGGATTATATAGCTACATTATATCTATTTTATATATATTTAAAATGTTTAGAGTTGCAATCAGTAGGGGCTGGAGAAAGAGATCATTATATTATACAGATGACAGCATCTGCTGGCTGCCTCAAGCAGGGCCATTTGTTTGGTTGAACAAATCTATGACTACAGGGAATTTATCCCTGCAAATTTACTGATGCTGCCACTTGTATTATAGAAGAAAAACTGAGGATCAACTTATCACATGATACAAATGGCTGATGAAGGAATGCACCATAATAGCTTCTTTGATATGAATTACCTGAACCACTGGTGTAGACTCTGAAGTGATGACAGCTCTGGCAGTGGTAATTGAATTGAATTTTGTAGGGAATGTACTACTACATTATGCATAACATAGCCACTTTCCCAAAATATTTCAGAAGTAATTCAAGACTCTGCTTAATTACTTGCATTTCCTCCTAGGCCATCCAAAAATATAATACTTGATCATTTTTTAATAGTATGTGTTGCTCTTCAGCAACCCAGATATGGAAATGTGTGGTGGCAAATTATATCAATTTATTTGCTGTGGTTTAATTTCATTAACACACACGATAAGAGAGACTGAGCTCAACATCTCTCCTTTTATGTACAAATAACCCCCTGGGTGACATATCATATGAAACCCAATTACAGCACATAATAAAATGACACCACAAATAAAAACATATTTCCTAATTCAGTTATACTCAGAGATGAAGAGTTAGTAAACATACTTTTGGCAACGAGTCAGTAATCAGCACCACTTCCTCAGTTACATAATAATCTGAAGCGTATGATCCCTGGTACGAGCAGAACAGGGCTGAGGCCAGTTTGCTTCTTGATTCTCAGCCACAGGCAAAGTGAGGGCTGCAGTGGGGCAGCTCCTTGGGGCCCTCCCCATGACAGATGTGGGCTCCTCACCAGCTCTCCATAGGATACATTTCCAGCATTCCTCCAGAACTGCAGCTAACTGATTTGTGAACCCATCTGTTTGGGATGTGCAGACACAGTTTTGGCATCTGTAAAATAAATGTGCCTCCATTTATTAGCCATACTTCTCAATCCTTATTGTAATGCAAGATAGGCTAATGGCTTCTTGTCTACAGACTCAATAAATTGATTTAAAAGGAGCTATTTCCTGTTCTCAGGACACTGCAATATATCTATTCCATCGCTGCTTTTCAGGGGAGCACTGCAAGGACAGACAGCGGAGCCGGGGCAGAAGCAAAGCCCCACGCTGGCTGTGCTGCAGGGAGCAGAGGTGCTCCAGGAGGCCAGCCAGGGATGGGCAGCAACCCCTGCCCCCTGTTACAGGCACAGCTCCACAGACAGGAGCGCGGTTTCTCACACCTATGAAAAATGCCCCCCTTCTTGCCATTTATTTCAATTTCACCACAGGTGCCTTACCAATTTAGTTACCACTTTTATGTGTGAGCCTGAGCTAAGAAATGTACTTAAATGAAAACTGTATAAAAGCCCACTGCAAGCAGTCCAGCCTTTCCATTCTCTGAAGCTCACCTTGTGATGCCTTGAATAAACATCAGCAAGATACTCATCTCAGTTGAATAAAGCTTAAACAGAAAGGTACAGCATGAGACCAAGCAAGGCAGAAATATATATTTTCTCTGTACTTTCAATTTGCTCTCTTCACACTGCTTATAAGCAACATTTTGGTATTTGGTTTTCAGAAACACGTCCTTCATTTCTAGACTCACTGAAAATGCAGACTAGAGTCACTAAAAAGGCCTGTTTTCTGATTTCAGCTTGCATGCAGTAATCTTGATGCTTCCTTGGAAATGGTTGAATTACATCATGCTGATACTAATAGCAAATCATTTCTGACCTCAAGGAATTAATGATGAAAGAACAAATACCAGAAACGATCTCCTAAGGGTTAACTGACATAACAGCCTTTGCTTGTTGTTCCAGTCAACGCTGCAGAATGTCATGATTTCATAAGCTTATATACAGGACTCAAATAAATACATTGCCTTCGACACGAAGGCAGGCCCATTTATCAACCCTGAGGATATTGTCAGAAGAAAACAAGGAAAGTCAAGTGCAGTAATGCTCTTGATATACTGGCTGATGATACAACAAGATGTAAAACACAGCGTGGAAGAAACAGATACAACAGAGGTCACTTTTCCTCGAGGCTGGGATGCCCTCAAGGATGTGCAAAATAGCCTTTGAGCACTCTGGAAAGGAGAACACAAAATATCATACAGACACAAACAACAGTACAGTCCCTTTATCCTTTTCACTGAAATCTTTTTGGGTATGAAACATTGCCAGTGCAGGAAATGTCAAGCACATATTGTGTGAGTAATTATTTATAGCAGACTTTGGATCTGGTGCATAGAGAATTTGAAAGTTGGGAGTTTTACTCTAGCTTTTGGTCCAAATCCAGTGTTTGTGTGTACCCTGTGTAAATCTAACTTGCCTTTGCAAGGAGACAGACTGATGGATTTTTTGAGATAATGGCTGATACTTGTATCTGAATCAATGATTTAATATGATCTTTAATAACATTAATTGATAATGCCCTGTAGTGACTAGGGACCCTAAAGAAACTATAAGCAGATATAAGATGTTGTGCTAGGTGACACAGGAAAACTCCTTGTGATTCCTCATTTTTAACACTGCATTTTCAGCAACACATATGTTTTGACTAGATTTATACTTTGTATCCCATACTCTATCAAAAAAGATTTCTATTATTATCAAATAATTAATTATGAGAATATTCTATGAATATTTAATGAAGCCAAAAGAGGCTTCAGGTGAATGTCCTTCCACAAAAGAAGTCTGAAAATTGTATTTATGCTGAAACAAATTGCTCATTTCCTATTAAATCATACAAATATAGCTCATGATATGCCTCTGCATATACCTTGTAAATATGTATCACCAAGATATATTGTACATTAATTTCTTCAGTGTTTAAGCAATTCCGTCCCTGTTAATAGAACTGCCATATTAATCTCACATTAACATAAGCTTATACAAACCTTCTTCCCTTTAAAAGCAATGATTCACATTACTTTGCAAACCACATTGGCTTGCAAATGTCAGCATGCAAAATGTATAAACATGCACGGCATGCTAAGAAAAGTAGCTATTTTATATATGCATATTTCATTAAAGTTGAAAAAATAGATTTGGATGAAATGAACAGCGCTTGGAAAAAAAAGTGAGTTATGTTGAGTAGCGATAGTTTATCATCCGATAAAGTTTTGCTGTCTGAGAAAGATTATTCTAGCCCATAATGGAAGAGTACAGTGGTAAATCTGGAATCAGGAATTTCCACCTCCATGTAAGGAAGAACGTCTTTCCTGTGAGAGTGATGGAGCCACAGAGCCCAGAGAGGCTGTGGAGTCTCCTTCTCTGGAGATCTTCCAAACCCGCCTGGATGCCACCCTGTGCCCCGTGCTCTAGGCAACCCTGCTGGAGCAGGAGAGTTGGACTAGATGATCTCTAGAGGTCTCTTCCAACCTCAATCATCCCGTAATTCTGTGATATTTGGTTCTATAGTACTTCAGAAAATTTGTTTCACTAGAAAGCTTATTACCAACGAAAAGCCATACTTTTATTTACTTCTTTCCCCATTTTAAATAGGTCCAACAGAAGCATTTTCATGATCTCTTTACCATTATGCATCTTTAAAAAGCTGCCCCTCCAACTAATACTTGTTAATGAGTGTTCTGTCTCTTTATCAGAACTTGCTTTGAGTTTCCAACACCAGGACTTTTCCACTGCATTGCTGGATGACAACTAATCCAGTTGTTTTCTACACCATCTACACGGCACAGAAAGGAAACCATTTCACACATTCCCTAAGATCACAGATTTCATAAAGAAAGAAGCATACTGTTACAGAGCAAGAGCTGCATCTCTTCAGCAGCACTTTAGTAAAAAAAAAAAAAAAAAAAACAAAAAAACAAAAAAAAAAAAACCAAAAAAAAACCAGTACATTCTACATTTCTACATTTCTAACAGTACATTCTCCTACAGGTAAAGGAATTATTTTCAAACTTCAATGTTTTAAAAAAAGTGTGGCATTCTGCTCATTTTTCCCTGCATATCCATATATATCAGGGCACCTGACCCTTTTTCCATTTTCCACCTGATCCTTTTTCCCTTTTCAAGAACCCCTGAAGGAAAACAAGCAGAAGATCATGGATCAAAGCAAAATCTATATAGAAATCAACACCTGTCTTAGGACAAGGACTTAGGGTTGTTTTGCTTTGATTGTATTATAGATGTTGCATAATTAGGGGGAAACTACTTTCCTTATATCTTCATTTTTACAGAAGTTGAAATCCCTAATAGTTCCAGCTGATGGCATTTAGGCACTGACAGGAATGCTAAGACACTTTAACCTTGAGGATTTGGGCCTCACAACAATATTTCAAAATACTTTCCATCTAAAAAGGGTCACCTGCTATAACATGTACATAAACGGCACAATATTCAGTATGTGACTGCATGTCTTTGTCATACATGTGTATATGTACATAAAACATGCCTTGATATTGGATGCAATTGACCTCTGTAGCACTACCCACACCTATTCATTATTAGCTTGTGTAATAGTGGAACGCTATCATAACAATTCTAAGAGTACTTTTACTTCAATACAATAAAAACATACTGTGTCTAAAATAGTGTTCTGCTTTTTTCTAGGTCCTTCTTTTCTTTCCCCTCCCCCCCCTTTCTCCACAGAAAAGATGGTTGAGAGTACAAAAACAATATGCTTCAAACCAGTTCTCTTGTTTTGGCTCCCTAAATCTAAAGGAATTATTTTAACCTTCCTATATCTCAGCTTCTTCAGCTATAAGAAGTTTCCTGCTAGGCAAGTTAGAGAATGACAACTATTTGTTCTGCGTTTTAAGTTGAGTGGAGTAAGAGCATCATAAACTATCATCAATACTTAACTATTTGTATCTCCCCAGCACATTATTTTTCTAAGAAGATAATACAGAAATTCTGAACCAAGGAGAGGGATGACCTATGACAACGGTGAATATTGCAGCATATTCCAAGTATGTTCTAATAGCTGCACATTACTTTCAAAGACGCTAATGATAATTACTTAATCTAACTACCCGTTCCTCTTTAATAATGTATCAACCACTTATGGAGTGAGAAAGTGCACATTGAACTGGGTGGTGGTTCTTTGATGTTGTCGAACATATTGAACAGTTCAATAATGCACACATAAACATCTTATAAGGTTGTATTCGTAACAATGTAAAATACTACATATCACTTCATACTTTGAACTAGCCCAGTTTACTTATTTTACAATAAGCAATGCAATGTGTCAAGTGTCCTTGTTTTTTTTTTTTTTAAACTTAACACGTGAAAGAAGTGTAATTTAAAAAGAATCACAAATTCTTTGGACTGGCAAAATCCATTCCCCTGTGAAGATCAGACACCAAACTATTCAGTCATTAACTTAGATTTCTCAAGAAATAATAGTGGGACACTTTGGAATAAAAGCAATTATGCTTCAATGAACTGCTGTATATTCTATTTAAATAATAATTTTGTTCCCTCCTTGTCTATCTAATGCATTCTTTATGATCTCTCTTTTCAATTGTCTGTAGAACTTGTTTCAGGAGGCCATATCCATGGATACAACCACAAAAGATTAACCTGAGAGTAATGAGAGATGGCTAATCAAAAAGAAAATCTCCGTCTGCATTTTATGATCGCAGACTAACTGAATACGAAGTCTCTGGATTCCACTGCAGATGAGCAGAAATCTCAGGCTACAGTTTCATTCTGAATGAAGGCCAGAGAGGGAGAGACTGTCAAACCAGAAATTTAATCTCAGCTGTGGATGAGGATCTACACAAACTTTCAAAGCTACAACCCTACAGTCTTTATAAGTGGGACTAAAATAGAATATTTAGGTGGGCCCAAAAATGTACTTTACAAAAATGCCAAACATGTTTTACCTCTAGGTTTCCAATACCCCTTTAAAGTTTATAGAGCTATTAAGAGCATTTTGACCTAGTCTACAAGTTCATTGAGAAACCTCGTAAGGTTTTTTGAGTTAATTGGAAGCCACCCAGTCATTCAGAAGTCCATTTAAAAAAAATAACCTTAAATATCCAGCAGTTCTTAAAGGCTTCTTATTTTTGTATGTTTTTCATCTTATATATACACACACACTTCATATATACACAAATATATATATATACACATATATATTTTATATACATAGCATAAACTGTTTGGTGGAAATAATTCTTCTAAAACTTTTTCAGCTTATTGCCTAGAATGTGGACACCTCAAAATTAATGTTTCAGACTAATAAGCTTAAAGATTCAAAAGAAGCTTTAAGTTTAGCTTTAATTCAGTAGGAAACCTCCATTTTGTCATAAATGACTTTTATCAGGAACTTGGCTCTTTATATAGACAAGACTAGAAATTCATGCAAAACATTTCTAACTGTGATAACTATTTAAGATCATTTTTATCCTTTGCTTTATGATCCATGGAAAATTAATCAGATGCTTTAAAATTAATACTGGATATATGAGTATCATTCATTTTACACTGCTGGTTAACTGTATATTCATTTCAGAAAGTCATTGGAAGCAGCAGCCTGCTCAGGTTCTTCAGATGTAATTAATGATGATTGTCAATACATCAACTACACTTTAAAGGAGAAGTTCAACATTGCTAAATGAATCATTTAAGTTTTCATGTTGAGGTCAATTTGTAAAGTAAACGTTCTCATGCCATTGGTAAGTAACTCTGGCTATCACCATACAGTGCAGCAAATGCTGTCCAGCCTCCACTCTAGGCTTTCCCCTCTCACATGGCCTAGGTACACTTCATTTTAGCAGCTTAAAACCTGCCTTCCAAAGTCAGCTCTGCCTAATGTCGTACTATGATTACTGAGGACAGGTAGTGAATATTTTCCTGATGTTGGAGGGGAAAGAGAGGACAAGTCCTCTCTTCCCTTTGTTGTAGTAAGGCAGCTAATGAGCAGCTAATGGAAGGCCAGTGTTGTTCTTTCTTCTGAGACAAGAGTTTTAAAAATCATAAATAATAATTAAGACCTTAAGTCTCTGCAGTCTTCAGAAGACACACTTATAATGCAAAAATCAAAAAGTAGAAACAGATTTTAGCTATTAATTACCTTAAATGAAATTATTTTGATTTTTTATCATTTTTTCTTTCTGATCTCGGTTCATATGGATTATTTTTCAGCACAAAATTGTTTGTTCTTCAGGGCTTCTAATATTCTTTCTTATATAAAATTAAAGTTTATATTGTCTCAATGTTTTCCTGTTGACACCTGTGGCTATACAAAAATCAATTACAAGGCAATTTTAAACACAGCATGGATGCACAGAGATATAGTGAAGACAGAAGATAAGAAGTAAAGCAGGATAACTTTCTTTTTTTTAAAAAAAATCACTCTGAAAAGAATTATATCTTACTAATACTGTTTGATGTCAAGCAATCCAACGCTAATATTTTTTGTTTGTAGGAGCACAGGTCTCCTGGAGAGAAGCTTTTAGCAGAGAAACATTTCCTATGCTGAAGCATACCATGTGCTAGAAAACTTTCAAACAATTCTCTTCTTGAAATCCTTGTCTTCCAACTTCAGAGCTCACAAACCTGGCATAAGGATAAACTTCTTAATCTGCCAAGGTATCCCTGAGGACAGCAGATCAGAGAAGAAAGTTGCTTATAAACGGCATTATGTTACATCAGACTGTCATAGCAAGACCTGGAAGTAGCCCTAGGTCTTCACTCTTTCATACTTCTGAAGCAAGACTGTGGCGTAGATCTCATTTTAGCATTCCATCTTGGGACATTTAGTATATTAGACTTGCTAAAGGCAAGCGTGAGTGGATGAACTTGCAACTTCAGTTTCAGAAATAAACGTAGCAAGAATTATGGGCACCGGAGCAGACAGAAATGGCAGAAGGCTCCATGCTAATGTTTATTATTGCCAAGCATAATTAAAGTTAAAATATGATTTTAGTATTTTTGATTTTCCTAAAGAAAGCTTAAAAAGAGGTCTAGAGACTAAAATAACAGAAGGAGAATACATGTAATAATCTCCAAGTAATCCTATCCTTATATTCATATAATAGCATGCAGAAAGAAAAGATAAGATAAAATTCAGGCTCTTCTGAGAAAGGAAAAAATCTTCCACTGTATGAATTCATTAAATCATTATCAAATTAACATTCAATTTAGAGCCACATCTATTCGAAGGTCACTGTCGTTAGCTATAAAGTCTTAAACAGGTTAAGATCGCATAATGCCAAAGGCCTCTGCATTTCAATTAGGAATCTATATTTAATGGGGATTCAGCCGCTTCCTTTTCACATGGATGAGCAGCAGTTTATTCTCTAGGCAGTGACCCTGGCTGCAAGCAGACTACAATGAAGAACCCAAAATGCATCCAAATATGAGAATTTTGGGGGAGAATTTCAAAGCTTACAATTTCCCTAAAGTTGTTCAACTGAGCTATGGGAGTATGTATTACTCTGATATTTAAATGTTTTATTATTTATATACTTACCCTTATATTACCTATACTGCAAATATATCTCCTCTAAGCATTTGAGTTTGTCTTAAGAAATAAAATCCTTTTCTTGAGACATCCGTTTTCTTGTGACAGAAGAGAACAGTCGGTGGTAAGCGTGCTATTTGATAAAACTGAGTCACAGCATACTGTGCACCTCACAGAGGAAAAATAAAAAAAAAATGCGACCTCACCAAAAAGACAGCAAGGCAAGATATCTGATTCTCTCCTCTTCTGGCATTGCCTAGTGCCATTGCTTCTGATAGAAGCAAAACTGCAGTTTCAGAGTAGTTATGATTTATACTGCTATTATATTTCCTTTTTCCAATTAAGCGGTAAATATGTTAGAGCTGTTCAGCAACCTATGTTAAAAAAAGCAAAATATAAATTCATTTTCTCAGATCCATAACCTTTACATTTCTTTTGAAGCAAGAAGCTTCTTGAGAATAAAGAGTGGGTTTGATTTTCAAATAAATGAATACAGCTTAGCTTTGATCTCCCTAGGCTTTTCCTAGAATGCAGTATCTTATTTAGATAACTCTAAATGCAATGTCTGGTCTTTAATGAACTCTTACAAAGCAGCTGCAAGGCTTGCCTTTGGAGGAGCTGAGAGGGGGAGCGCACGCCTTTAATGCACTTAGGGGAGCCCAACAGTTAACACTTGGATACTCAATTCCCACACATGCTACAAGAACACTGAATTGCTAAATATCAAGCACTGGGGAGGCTAAATTGGCTGGTTACAGTTTGCAGAAAAATCAGAGACATAAAAACAAGAAGCTTTAAGAAAGCTGCTGAAGAAAAAAAAAAGTAGATAAGTAGAAGAAAATATAAGTACAGGAAGCAGAATGAGGAAGTGCCAAATGACTGGAATAGGTGAAAATGAGAGTGTGATGGAGAGTGCCTGGGCAGAGCTGAGGTCATGCGAGCACACATCGGGGCTAAGGCTCTTGCAAGCAGAACACTCTGAAAGGACCTAAAAACACAGATCCCAGGAGATCAGTTATTTCCCCAACCAAAGGAGGACTTCTTGAAGCCATTCAAAAGCACAGAATTCTAGAAAGCTATAGCCATAACCCAAAGAGTGACAGAAGGCAAATACTGCTTGCAAATATCCATATAATATTCTAAAGATATCTAAGCCTGATGCAAGCTGCTGAGGAGGCTGCTTCATGATGTTTGAATGTATATACTAGATGACTGAGGCAAAGACAGGAAAATATAGAATCACAGAATGCTTAAGGTTGGAAGAGACTTCTAGAGACCGTCCAGTCCAACCCCCTTGCACACGCAGGGTCACCTAGAGCATGTGGCACAGGAATATGATGAAATAAAACAAGTGACTGCTCCAGTGGCCACCCTTCATTCAAGCAATGGGATCCAGGGGCGACGCTCACTAAGGCTTTGCTTATTTATGCTTGCCAGCTTCAGCTACGAGCACTTATTCTCCTGGACAGCGACGACACATAACTGGGGATAACAAGACCCTTCCTCTCTGCTCCTTTTGTCCCAAGATGTTTCTTCTGTTACCCACTTGGATATCTCCAGAAATGTTTATTTTCAATCCTTTTTTTTGCCTTGAAGGGATGCTGCCAGAGGTATTCCAAGGGTTATCTTCAGATAACAAACATTTTAAAGCACTATTTATCTTCCCAGCCTAGAAAGCCTGCAGCGTTTTTCTTGTGCCACAGTAATCTAAAGCCATTTGTTCTACCGATACCCAGTGAAGGACACTCATGGTGGCCCCTTAGTGTTGTGACTGCTTTTTCACACTCGTGACACCATGTTGGGTACTCACGGCTTTTTGTGCCACACTTCAGAGATTATGTCAGGCTTTCTCCTGCAAACTTACAAGTGCACCTTAGGAAAGCCATAAACGGGAAGCCCGTGGCCCACTGCGTAACAAAATGGTTAGTGACTGAGGACAAAGGTTAACAAGGCGGAAACAATAAATCTGATTTAACTAAAGGGCTCTCCAAACCTTTCTCAAAAGCACGTCTTAATTTAGCAATGTTTTTCACACCGCATGGGATATTTTTTCCCTTCTCTCTCAGTAATTAGATAGATACTTGAAAGCATAACCAAGGCAACAGAGTGGTATAATAGAGCACTGAATTACAGCTTGTTTATAAGTTTCTATCTTTTCAAGGTATTTAAAAGATTTTTGCTTTTAAAGATCATGCTTTATGGACATGGAAATTGCACTGATCTAAAGATGAGTCTTCAGAAACTATTCTTTATGGACAGTTCTATCAAGTGTCCAATGTCAGAATAAACCTGCTACATCTTAGAGAGAAAAAAATCTCAAAAAAAGTGGGACTTCATTATAGCCTATACTGGAAAATTAGATTTGCAGTATTTCCTATAGGTAGTCAGAGAAAAAAAAGCCTTGGAAGTAGCCTCATTTAAGTCAACAGGCTGGCTTTGGTGTAAACTAGCTGCTAACTGATTCAGTGGTAGAAAACAAGAAATTATATAAGGATAATAAGGATATAAGGATAATAATTATATAAGGATAATACAAATTAAAGCACATAATACAACAACTATACTTTTTATAGTAAACTGAGAGCTAATTGAATGTAATGCATAGTGTTTGAGTGGACCCTTATTTTTAACTTGTGGAAAAAGAAAAGCCTTTATGTACATAAGTGGGTATACATGAAAATACTGATACATTTGAAGCCTGCCTTGAAGCTTGATATGCCCCATTCTGTTTTCATTACTGTCCATAATGAAGACCATGCCGCCTCACCTATACACTGAGGATGCTCTCAGGAAATGCAGTTCATTTTCCAATTAGTAGTCAAAGAATGGCAGCAGCTACAGATTTGTAAAACTAGAATTTACCAGTGTCAGGTACAATGTGCATATATGCTCAGAATGGGTAAGACAGCTAATGAGTTTGGAAAATTCTATGGCATTTGGAAATATTAATTTCATTTTGCAGCTAGAAAGGTTCAAAAGTCTAATTTGTATGGCCCCCTTTTTTTTTTTTTTTGGCAAAATTGTCTACGTGTTATTGGCATTCTGAAACTCTAGCATCAACCATGACAGTGTTCACATGCATGTGCGTCATCTCTGGTGTCCTTGGCTGTCATATAAAGGCGTCCTACACAAGGAGCCAAATGGTATGAAACAAGTAGTCTTCTTTAAATCTAAGATGTTCAAGATGTACATAATGTATTTGTATATAAACAGGAAATACCTATTTTTTCTTATGAATGTCTAACATTTCAGACCAATACAGAAGATCTGAAGATACTGCACTGTGAAATAATTTGAGAAAAAAACAATATCCAAATCTTGTTTTAACATGATTTTCTAGAGAGAAATTTTGAGATGTCTCAGTTGTCACTGAAATATAAATACTATTGTACCTTTAGGAGTCATGACTCTCAGATAATCTATATTACCCTAACACAACGAAGCTTTGGTGGAAATTGACATTGATTTAACAACAACAACAACAACAACTCAGGTATGCCATCCTTCTTAAAGTAAAATATCTTTAAAACATTCTCCTCAGAACCTACTTGGGGAAAATAAGTATTAGAACTGTCTTTTCGCAAAGTAGTATTAAAGATTATCCAGAAGAGTTTGCAGCAGGGCAGAGAAATAAATACCTATTTCTGCAGTCCCAAGTTAAACTTTAATGTCTATCTTTTCTAGAAGTTAAAAGATTGGCCTAAAATATCTGAGAATTAATCTATATATGCAGGAGTGAAGAAATTTTAGATATTTTAGATAAAATATCATGTATTTCTACAATGGCTGTCTTCATTAACTCAAAATGTAAGTCAAAGTTTGCTAGAGAAGTGCTGAATGTTCGGCTTGCTCTTAAGTTTCCTTTCAGTAATTTTATAGATTATTTCTATATTTCTATTGTTGCAAATAATAATACTTAGAAACTTGAACCTGAAACAACACTTAGTGTTGAACTGAAGACATTACCTGTTCTCCTGTCAGTGAAGCCACCCAGTGTTACAATCTTATGGCTCGAATTCTGGAAATCCTTAAGTGATTTCCTGAATAAGGCTAAACAGTATTTGCAGAAGCAAGGTCCTCAAGTAGATGAGAATTTAAAATATTGGGAAAACTAACCAACAAAAAAGACTCTCCCCTCTTAAATACTAAAGTTCACTTCCTCCTATCTCAAATGCTAAATCAAGCCCATCTCTTCAGACATACATGGGATACTGCACACATCAAAATAATTGACAGATGTGATGGTTATGACTCTGCTTGTTTCATTTGACAGCAGCCCTCCCTTCTGTGGAAATAACATTACTATCTTACTACATAATTTATAGTTAATGACAGTCTTGTAAGACAGAGGAAACACCCTGGTAAATACAGGAGCTTCAGTGAAGGTGGTAGCTTAGTCTTTGGGACCAGAAAGCTGGCTGCATTTGATCCTTTCTGACAGCAACTGACTCTTCTGATCAAAAAATTCAAAACCAACTGTTTACATTCATCATAAGAACTTACTTTCTATAGCATGTAGAAGGTCCTACAGTCAACTCTTTAGGCTTTGTAAAAGAAGCAAAACTGTAGTGGATTTGGGTCTACGCCAAGACCAAGCCCTGCTGTGGCGAGTGTGCATAAACTCCTACACTGCCAGACTGACAAGGATAATCCTCTCCTGGCACCATCACCTGAAATTAAACTTGGGTTTGTTAACAATATTGCCTTTCTTGGCAAATGCTCTGAGTGCTAAACACTGATATCAGCAGTAAGGCACTGGCAGGGGGCAGTGAGTGACCAGGGGCCAGTCGGAGGCCTGGCTTGTGTGAGAGCAAGAGAAGAGCAAGAGCAAGGCACAGCTCTGTTCACGTATCATTGGAAATGTGCTCCTCAACTCAGGCGCTTGTCTGATGAAGTGCTTTCAGATCATTAGCTGTTGATTAAACCTAGAATCAGTTAATATCAATTGATTCCCTCTACAGAATAGCTTAAGGTTTTTGACATCAGGATCACACTTACCCATTAACAGAATGACCTGCAGGACCAGTTATACACTGAAAAATTTTTTAATTGTGTTTCTTTACCCCAACTTTCTTTAGAAGAGTGGTTATCTGTAGTGGTTCAGAGATTTTTTTTTTTTAAATATCATAGAAGTTTATAGCAAAATATAACTTGTTTTCCACCAACAAAACATATCTGAACAAGGAGTATCATTATCTTTCAGAAGTATAATTACATTTTGCAAGAATATTTGTACTAAAGTTTCACAATCTTATTTTCTCCATAAACAGCAGTCAGTAACTTATCACCAAATATTTAGTCTACTCCATTAGTCTACCAGCAACATTGTTAAAAGTAGCAAGCACTGCCCCATAAATTCAGACTTCCACCATTTTCTAAAAATGGTGCCAAAATCCATGTCACCATTTCTGTATTCAGGCACATGAGGTAATATTTGTTCCATTGTCTTTTATTTTTTATGGAAGAACTTTTGCTACTGGAATTTATGTGATTGATGACATGGTTGAATGCCATCGTATGTGCATAATATTGCAGAACCATTTCATTTTCAAAAAAATGTTGACATACACATATTGAAAATAGGAAAAGAAAATAAATATATATTGTGATTCTTACCAGACTGTCTTGTCAACTGTCTGACTATTAATCATATTTTGAGCACAGTTATGGATATTCCTTTTTAACACAGTCCATGGATATTTAATTTTGATAAAATCACATGCATTCTTTCTGACAGTAAACAGCCCTATATTCCATTCTTACAGCAGCTGGTATACCCTGAAGCTTTTTGTTTCATGAATGCATATATACGTATACTTTGAAACTGTCACATGCATATTTAGCTAAAATTTTAACTGTCCTACAAACTACCTAAATTTGCATTCTTTTTTAAAGATATCTAACATTTAACATTTCTGGTTCACTTGTATGCACAAATTCCTACAGGTTAAGTTTCTGCAAAAGCAAAATAAAAGGTAAACTGTGGGTAAGATGAGGAAGACGCAGACTTTAGGGACAGACAGACAGATAGATAGATATAAAACTTTTGGCTTTATCCCCATCACATTAAGATTGAAGGCAGTCTCAGAATGTGAACTAGCAGAGTTTTTAAGGGGATTTGCACCTAGGGTTGGGGTTTGCAATTCCAACACCACTCTCTGCCCAAAGAGCACCTGCCACATCAAGGACTGTAAGAGATCATTAGCTGCAACACTACGTAAGAGTCTCAAATGTTTTCCCCAACTGTTAAACTCCCTGCTCTGACTTCATATCCTTTCTGTCTGAGAAAAATAGTCCTTCCTCCTGATTGTGCAGAAGGCCATGTATCATTTTTGTCAGAGAACTGGAGTTTCTTTCCACTAACAGATTGGGCAAACATGGAAAACACACCCATTAAACTGAAAAGGTACTGGTATCCAGTTGAAGAGAGCACAGTGTTAAGCCTAACTGCATCTTCCTTTCCCACAAGCCATGTTAGATTTGCTCATTCTCCCGGTGCGCTTTGTGCGGCAGCAACTGGACAGCTGGCTTTTCTTTTTACCCATTGTTCTCGAGGGCACTGCACGTCATGCTGTTTAGGTTCTAAATATGTAGGCTGGTACAAGGGCTGGTGTGCAGAGGTAAGCACTAAAGCAAATTTAAGCAGTCTGCTACTGCCTCCTCAGAGGTCTAGGCTGCCAATTCCAATTTGGGTCACGACAATGATTTCATTTCTGAACTCCTACCTAGGCCTTTCTTCAAATGCTCATGTCTTCCCGACAAAAACTCTCAGATTCCTTTTGTGGGTCAGGTTTCTGAGAGTTAATATCCTGCTTTTCCATGTATTTGCATCTCATCTTTTCTTTGCATTTTCTGTAGTTCTGTTCCTCAAGGAAAACACAGTGAATTCCCCTGGGTGAAATGAAGGTGACTCTGTAGGTTACAACTCCCAGATTATGACAATTTATGCATTTATTGGACATAAAATTCTACAGGCTATCCAACAATTTCAAAGTTTCTCAGTTTCTTGTGCAAGCTTTTGGTATTCACTGTCAAATATATTTCTATCTTTCCTTGGATTAGCTGCCTCTGGATGAAATTGATATGCTAATCTTAGGCACTGATAAGAATAAAGATGCATTTGGTAAGGAAACTGTTCATAAAAGTTCTCATAAAATTCCAGATAAAGTTCTCCTTTAAATATACCTTTCCTCTATCATTGCTTATGCATGATGCAGACATGGGACATAAAAACTTATCCTGCTTGTGTTCAAGATAGTAAAAATAATAATGAACTTTTATGAATTTTCACAGAAGCAAATAAGCAGCAACACCCACTCATTATTGCCAGCTGAATAAATGTTTACATTTAGCCAGGGCCCCTATTGTGGGGCTTCAGGGAGAAGCCAGCTTGCTGAAAAGACCATCTCGGGCACGTGTCTTGACTGGCCATGATTACATCGTAACAACATATCAAGGACGTTGCAAGGTCCTACTGCACTGTCATCAGCTACTATGTGACTTCTGGTGAAGGGGAGACCCTCAGTGACAATGCAGTAAGTAAAATGCAGAGCAGTACCATCCTATCTACTATATGTATATAGAACATTGCTGTCCTATAACACCCAAGCCCTGTGCRTCCTCTCTCACTAGGCTCCACGTACATTTGGGGAATTTTTCCTTTGTCTCAGAATCCACCACAGAACTTCTCCTGACTGAACTACTTCAGGTGTTGCCCTTTCTCCTGGCTACCTGTCGTCTGACTTTAGATTCTCATCACATGAGGGCATTACTGTCARAATAGGAGCTTAAGAAACCCAAGAGTATGTATCAGTCTGACAGGCTCTGGTGGACACCAGGAGGCAACACAGACAAAATTTAATTACTGTCCTTAAAATAAATGAGTTTGAAAGAGAATTCTTTTAAAGCCAAAGACAGTAGCAACTGCAGCTGTTGAGCTATAAGATCATCCAGAGGAACACCACCATTCAATTAAGTTACAAAAATGAAACAAATAAGAGAAGCTTACTTATAACAATCTCAAACAAGCTTGTATGACAATACCTGGGTTGATTGATATAAACCATGAATATGATTTAGCAGGACGAACTGGAAGGCCTGAACTTGTTCTTACTGCACATTCTAGTTGCTCCACACAAAATTCCTGCTAATTAAATKTAACTAGCTCATGCTTTATAGCTTCAGAAAAGGATGCCAGCTCTGGAACCGCTATGCCCATCAGTACATTATTTTCCTGTAGTAGAGACGTCATAAGTGACCAGATAAAAGTTATCTAATGTACCACCAGGGACCTTCAGCATATTGCTTTTCCTTTTTCATCAATCAGAAACAAAAAAGGGAATATTATTTGAATTATCATTACTAAGTTTATTATTTTCAAGATTCCTGTAATAGAAAAGAAATTTACACACACATTTGATATAGGCACTTAACATACAGGACAGACAGAATATACAGTATCTTCAGTAAAAGAATACTTGTATTTAAGATACAGCTAATGAGGCCTCCCTTCCCCAGTTTCACAGTTTTAGTAATTACCAGCAAGACTTTGAAGACTCACTGTTTCTCCTTCATCTTTGATGGGTCATCAGGTTCAATGGAATGTACTATATAAATATTTCTCTACCTGAGGGTCCATATGTAAAATAAAACCAATGTAATTCATTTAAAGAAAACAAACAAAAAACTCTCTCTGATTTCACCACTGTGAGGTCTCTGGTGGGTATGTTTGACATACTTGGTTGATAGAAAAAAACCCCAGCTACCAAGTAATTAATATTTAAGCGCTTTAAGGGCACTTCTCTGTTTCTGGTGCTGAAAGAAGTCCCCCACAGACATCAACTCATCTGATTGCAGCCTCAATAAATAAATAAATAAAGATTACTACTATAAATTATACAAAAAGTATRCTACTCTAAATATTTATCTGAGGAGAATGTAGTCTACTGATAGAACAGTCTTATGTTCCATTTTTGGTAACGGCTAAACAGGATTAGGAATAAAATGTTGAATTTTTGTTGAAATTTTGAGTAGCAATTTTTGTTTCAAGTGAAAAGAAGAAAAAAAAAGCTAGTGATACCACTCAGGGTAGAATACCACTTAGAAGGGTGGAATATATTGCAAAAACAAATCTCATTTAAAATAGAAGAACTGCAAGGTTTGTTTTTTTTTTTTCCTCCCTATGGAAAAAAATTATAGAACTTGACTTCTCGCCTCAAAACCATAAGAGTTTCAATTTCAACAGAAATGTCTTCAGACATTTCAAAGCTGAAAAAGAAATATCAATGATGAAACTGTATAAATGTATTGCTGAAAAACAGATTTCATTGTTGTGATGCACATTCATTACTTGATAATAGAATGGAAAAAATATGAACTGAAAGCTCAAGGAAATTGATAAAAACCTTTATTTTTCCATTTCCATTCCTTCACAATTGTCAGTCTTGAATAGCTTCATTGTTCTTTTGTGTGTCAGTGCATCAAGTTGTGAAAAACAAAAGACTGGGCATTATTTCTTGTGCTACAAATACCTATTGGTAAGTTTGTCTGGGTGTTTTCAAACTGAATAACCTATATGTCTACAACTACAAAAAGAAGTAAAGTTCACAGCATATTATGTGAACTCTCTGTATTTGAGAATATGAATACTGACTTGAGAGCTTTAGATGACCAAGATACATACTCACTTGAGAGCTTTAAATATTCCTGTGCTTTCCCAAAATGTTGCATCTTTCACTAATGCACTGGAACAGTATTATGGCCTTGAAAGGCAGATTCTCTGCTCTGGTCTAGCTATACTGCATATTCCTGCGCTGTCAAAAACAAGGTTGTTGCAGCTTTTCTCTTCTACTGAAATGTGATAACTACCTGTCAGACTTTACACCCATGCAGTGCATAATGTTTGCAGTCTGATGCATGTACACCGATTCCCCACTAATAGTACACCTTTAGCCTGAAAGGAGATTCTGACATTTATATAAAACTTGAAGTGAAGGTGGGGAGGAAAAAAAAAAAAAAATCAGGAGTGGTGGAACAGTGAGATGTMTTTGACGTCAAGTTAGGGAAGACCCAAAAGGCTTGTACAGTGGCSTTTATTTTCCAGCTAGAGAAAGCCTATCACACCAGAGACTGAGACCGCTGATGAAACTTCATGAAAACACTGACCTCCGTGTAGGAACAAACAAAACGAGAGAAAAATAACGTAGTAAAATAAAAAGAATGTTTTGAATCAGCGATAAAAAGCAAGCATTAAACTGGAAACGGAACACATAAAACGATGCTGGAAAATAAAAGCTTTAACAGTATAAAAAAAAACAGTATAAAAAAAGTAACCTGGGAAACACCTAAGATGATGAGGCAGAGCAAGCCAAGATCTGATATTTTGGGGATGTCTGCTTGTCTACATGCCACTGAATGAAGGAGCAAAACTGTGAGAGTTGGCACAGGCAAAACACCTAGATTATATTCAAGATTACAAGCTGAACAAGTACCATAATTAAAATTAGAGAAAACACAAGTGCAAATCAAATCAAGGAAAACTGTATGGAATATTAAATCCATTGTTACAAAGCCTTCTAAGCACAATGTTTTAGATGTCTGTTTACCTCTCTCCTCATTTAGAGGAGAGTCTGAAATATGATCACTTTTCTGTGTGAAGAGCACTGAAAATGCAATGTCAGGCATATTGCATGTATGTTTCTTCTTTGTCAATGCCCTAATACAAGACAAGGTCCGAGTGCTGAAGAGAGCAGGGTGAAGCTGGCAGCTGAGGAACTGTGACTGCCCATGTAACTCCCCAGAGAATAAATTCTTACGCTCACTGTCAATCATGCATTTTAGGTCATTTGAAATACATACTCCCTCCATGCTTGTCATCTTTGCATTACCCTCCTCAACAGAGCACAGCAAGAGCAATTCAACTAGGTTCAAACTCGAGGAAAATTATATGYGCGCAAAGCCAAAGCACAGTACAATATGCCATAGACCAAGTTACATCACCATGCAATATGTGCAGGATTCAGTCCCCAGTGAAGATCTTTGCCACAGAAGTCTTGTGCAACCCAAGACTTGCTGCATGTGTTACAAATAACATACAGGATTGCTTTTAGCTCACCAGGAAACTGAGCCCTTTGATTTTGGGCCAGATCTGCTTCCGAGCTTCTCTCACTTCTAGGGGTGATTTGACGCTTAACACAGTGCCTGCGGAGGCAGGCGGCGAGCGCAGCCATTGCCAACGCCTCAGAAAAGGAGCGCCAGAGAAGGAAGCCGGCAAAACGCCCGAGTGCACAGCTTGGGAAAGATCACGTGGCGCTTGAAATAGAGCAAGCCACTCTTTTTCCAAACTAACAGCGTTGCAAGCAAATCTGGATGTCTGTCAAGTCTTTCAATAGAAGTGGGAAAGGTGTTTAATAATGCAAACCCTGCACATCTCTAGTTCCTCTAAGGCCATCAATAAAAACCTCTGGCTTGGTGTCCAGGTCTTAAAGTCATTCCTTCAGCTATTTCCCCACAGTTTTGAGTATTTCAGGTAAACTTCTGTATTATGTGTATTATTAAAAGCTTGATTCATCCTTAAGTGTCTCTGGCACAGGGAACAGACACTTTGCTACTTCAGATTTGCCGAGAAGTTACTTCCTCTAGTTTTTCAACACTGCTTCCGAGACCAGGACACAACTTACTCCTTAATAATTTGTTTTTATCTTAATTTTCTAAATAAATTATAAAAAAAARTGAAACGTATAATCTTTCTCGGGTGTTACTAAAGCTCTGATAACTGAGACAACTACTTAATTGGAATATTTATCTTCAAGAAAGGATATGCCATATTAAAATGAAAATTTGCATGGAAAGATCTAACATGGAGCATTATAGAGAAAAACAAAAAGATTCATTACAGAGAGCAATTCAAATGTATGCTTTTTAAAGTAGTCATGTCTGGAAATATAGAGATGTCAAAAGAAAAGATTTTGAGCTCAAACCACCAAAAGTCAAAATAAGCAAATATGACTGGAAACTGGATAAGCAATAACACGATCCCTGCTGCTTTGAAAAGTTCCTGAAGATCAACTAGATTCTGTTCTGCCTGAATGTTATACAGGAGACTTGCAATAAAGCACAAGTGGTGCTGCTATGTTCTCAGGACTACAACAACTTCTCTTTTTTGCAAGAAAGGAAGAGAGAAAAAATTAGAACAGAAAAACAGTAGTGAAAGGAAAGTCCAAAGAGGTACAGATTTTCCTATATATGTAACCCATCACCACATACTTATTAAATGTATGCACTGAMTCACTCTCGCTTCCACTTTAATAGAGCTTTAAATTTACTTCAAGTGAATTCACTTCTAGTCAAAAGCCAAGTCCTAAACTGAAGGCTTACTTGGCAAATCTCCTGTGGCTTTATGCTTTTGGCAGGTACTTTATTCAAAGTCTAGCCATAAGTGACCCGATAAACATTTCGGAGACCACCATTATTAATACTGTAAACTGCCACCCCAAGAACAGTGTAAGAAATGGTGGAAGRCACAACAAGCTTCAGAGACAGCACTTACTATTCTGCTTTGCTGCTCTAAATCAGATGTTAGCTAAAACACTACTATAAGTCTCGCCACCACTGAGAAGAGCTCTAATTCCAGCTACCACATATTAGGCATTACAAATGCAGAATTTCCTTGCAATAACCTACTACTGAAAATARACATCTAGACTCTCTTCATACTACAGGATTCCAAAATACTTTTATCAGTCACAGGTTCAGAGGCCTCTTCAGTGACCCCAAGGACATTTTGCTGAGAGATGAAAAACAAAAAACAAATACCACAATGAGGGAGGGATTGCTTAAGAGCAACTGCAGAATAAAGAGATCAGAGAAAATTCCTCCCCCCACCCCCCGCCATGCTAGGTACAATAACAAAATTGTCTYCTTCTTGGAGTTCTTCAACCACAGTCTCCTATATCAGGATGCTTAAAAAGGTCTTAATGCATTTTCTCTACTCACTTTTTTCACCAGGAGGTAAGAAATTTACTTGCTGCTTCTGTATGTGGTAACAAAATAACGACATTATTCCTGCTGTAAACATCCCCTTCTGTACTCCATGCCACAACAAGAGGTTAAAGGCAGAAGCAACCTCCCAAGAAAGCAAACATACCACGTGGAGAGAGAAAAAGTGGGAGGCTGGTTGGGGCTGGTCAAGAACTATTGGGTCATCAGGTGATACGATCAATGTCACCTGTGCAGCCCCACTGTGCTGTTGTCCTGCACCTGCCTGGCTGGTAAAGCACAGTAATATGCACAGAAATGTTTAACCTCACAGCTTATTAAATTATTATTAAGTTATTATTATTAAATCCTATCCTCTGCATGTTTTATCCAACAAATAATTGTTTCACACTTCAATCCTGCCTGAACTTTTGAACAGTTTCCTTGCAGCCAGCTAAAGATGTTCAAACAAAGTGACCCAAAAGAGGGGAGCTGCCACCAGCAAGTTTTCCTGTGACCTACCACCTCTGTTTGAAAATGCCACTACTGCATTATACTAAGTAAACAACAATTCTTCATGAAAAGCACTTTACATGTTCAAAGTGCTATGYAAACATTCACTGCTGAAATTATAGAGATTAGGGCTGGAAGGATTACTCTGTTGTTATTGTTGTTGTTTCTTTTTCCCTATAGCTATTTTCTTCAGTTAGGTACCATTTTAGCCTATTTAGAAAACTCGTCTCTTTCTGACAATCTGTCTCAGCAGCCTCTCAAAATGAGCCAGCCTAATATAAAATAGAAATCCATTTAATACCTGACCTTGTTGCATGGATACCGTTTCAACAAGCCTGCTCCTTTAAGAGGCAGCTGCCAAGGACATTAGGGAATAGATTTGTAGCTGGTAGACAGGAGGTGTTTATTTAGCTGTTTCATATCTTTCAGTAATTCAGCTTTCAGTTACATTTGACTTCAGAATAATGAAAAGTTAGTTTTTTAAACAGATGAAAATTACAACTTGTACTGTATACCTATGAAAGGTTTTTTATACATTTTTAAAAATGTAATGGTACATCTTTCACTTTTTTTTTTTTTTTTTTTTTTTAAGCAACAAATGCACTTAGTGGTGGTGAGCAGTAATTGAGAGAGAGGCCATCAGAAAAGAGTGTCTGCTGTTATCCAGGGAGCTGTGTGACACAGGCAATGGTCTTTCAGACACAGTTCCTTCAATATTCACCATGGAAGCTGCTTGGTAGTATTATGGCAGGATTTCCTTCAAAAGAAGAGAGAAATCCAGTGCTTGCATGCAGTCAGACCTTGCTATGTTTTGGGAGTTACCAGCAGCCTCTGCACACTACGCAAACACCCTTCGAATACTGAAGAACCATCATACAATTTCTTAAATCAAATATCAAACAAATGAAAGCTCTGACACTTTCTTTTTCTTCRTTCACACTCTATGAAAAGCATATTGAGTCCAATGAGTGTTTTACGCTCCTGTAGTTAGTCTGACTGACTGACCTGTTTCAGTGGGGTTTTTCTTGAAATGAAAACTACTGTGTATTAATGCAGCGGAGGATCACTTATAAATGGGAGATTCGTTGGATTTTTCTTGTTATTTTGTTTTCATTCCATAAATGTCACCCAAACACTTCTGAAAATTTGTCAGTTACGTTGCAGGTGACAAAACAAGAAAATTATTTCAGTGATACCTCATCTTCCCCCAGTGGATCTAACACATAGCTGATTTTGATTTTGTAATATATTGAATTTCTTGTGTACAATTTCCAGACAAGCCACTGCAGTTCAGGTGTAATTTTAGACACTGAGTAAACTGGAATCACTCCCAAGTATGTATACGAAGCATGTGTCACCTGAGGTCTGCTCAGATAGGGTTCAGCTTTGACAGCAGGCTGCAGCCCGGCTTCGGACACACTTTGCGACAGTACCGGTTCCCCCTTGCACAGCCATGAGAGGCACCAGAACCTGCTGCAGTCAGATTGCCTTCCTTCCTGCTTTTCCATATGAATATCCAACTGTCTTTGTTGTTTTTGAACTTCTAGTCCAGAGCATTGTTATAAGATTTAAACGTTAACTTAGAGCTCGTAGCTTGCAAGGGGCTAGAACAGCAGTTTCTAGCACTAGCACAAAACAATTTGTCTTATAAATGTTGTAAGGTGAGGTGGCATTATTTTTAGAAATCAGGTCAGTGAATAATCATGGGGGAAAACAAGCTAGTCTTATCCATGTTAGCTTGCTTCAGATGTTTTCTCAGAGTTGKTTGCAAAATCTTTAAAATGCTAATAGGAATCCAACACTTCAATAAATAAATAAAATGAAAAAAATGAGGTATGAAAGGGAAAGATGAGTGTGGTCTTTTGCTCAAGGGCTTTATAATTTGGTCTCTTCTATTGTGAAGAGGAATGTTTTGTACCAGAATCTAAATTACTGTTCTTACAGATGTATATATATTTTAATTCTATGAAGAAACTGAGATAATGAAGGATTTTTTTTTTTTTTAACTAAGGAAATCTACATATCTTAATTGAATAAAGAATCTGTCAATCTGCTTTGAAAGCATTAATATACAGCTCTGTATTTAGGATCCTTAGACAAGAAAGAATACTTTCTTAGGATAGGATTGCTGGTCCAAGGATTGCAATACTCCTTGTCCCATTTAAGGTCCAGAAGCAGGGTATGTCTCTATTTGCTGAATTCATCAATTATGATAACCATATGCAATTATCAATTATGATAATGATATGCAGATGACGAGATACTGTGTGCTTCAGTAATGTTTAAGCATGCTGTCAAAGAACTGTCACTTCTTCTAACTCAAGAAGAGGCTTTATCATATACCTGTCTATATGTGTATCAGATAAACTGCTACACTCAGCCCTAATTCCACAAGCTGTCCATGAATCTTGCACCTCCACATCAGTACACGGACTTAAGGGGATACTGCTTGTAGAGTCAGACCCCAGCCTTGAATAATTCAGACCACCTCCTCAAGTATAAACCTCTGGAATCATCCCCATTGATTTCTGTGCAATACTTTTCAGATTGCACAGCACAATGCCAGTTGAATTTTTGAGTCTAAACACTTCATAAAATGTTACAAGGCTTTAATAAAAGACATCAGGTCAAGTCCTTGTGAATCTAAAAGTTTACATCACTCTGGTAGGAAATATGGACATTAAAGAGGATGTAGATGTAATCCAGATTCCCTTTATCCTTCCAGAAAAAGGTGAAGTACCTGTTGCCTTCATGAGAGTCAGAGCCTTCAAATTTTATTCTATTTTTAATGTGATAGTGTGAAAATTAGTAGTGCCCTATCAACGCCCTGAAAAGCCTTCTAGGAAACAGGCCAGTTCCCTAGCCCAGTAACAAGGGTAAATGAACAACCATGTTTCCATCATGTGCTTCATCTTTCTCCCCTTTGGCTGGTAGCCCAAGGTCCATTTTACTAATCGGATTCCATTTAAGTGCCTGTTACACCAAATGGAAATTTAAAAAGAAGCCTAAAAGTGAAGGCAACTATTAACCATTCCCTTGTTTCAGGAGAAAGCATGTTCTATGACCTTGTAATGTTTTCTTAGCACAGCAAAAGCAACATGTTTCTGGTTAAGATACGTCAGAACATGAAACCATGTAGAAATAGAAAACAAAGGGCAATAGGACTAAAGAATATTATATCAAAAAGTCAAAGTTTGAAAATTCTATTTAAGTTCTCTTTCCAGTCCTGAGGACACTGGAAACGGAGTTACATAGAAGAAAAACCTTAGTGGAAGTGTACTACTTCTTCACAACGTAAATGTAAACAAGCTTGTTACTACAAATACTGAGTTTGCTGTATATCCATACTAATCACTTCAGAACAAGTGTCATAATACTATTAGTGTGGTTTTTCTAAGCTTAAAAAATTCAAGTTTTCCAATGGGTAGGCTCCTACACAGGGAATTTTGACAGCTTGCTTCTCTTACTATGTTGCATGTACAGTGGTGTTTTAGTTAGGATGAGAAAGAAATCTGAAAGTTGTCACCACTTCACATGCTTTGATTTGCATTTCAGAGCAGTCTGAACTGGATGACTTTTGATAAAACTAAACAGACAGAGAGGCCCCAGCAGCCAGCACTCTCTTAGACATTCAGTGTAATGGGAGTCCAAAGGCAATTCTCCTTCATGCCCTCTGCCTCTAGTGTGCATGTTGGGGCCTCAGCTTCAATCCTTTTACTCTACAGATCTTCGCTGTTGTGCCACACTGCTTGCTAATGCAGACATCGCCTTAGTTATCTCTTGTGAACACCAGGGTTTAAGACTACAGGTTCAAAGACACTATTACAGAGAAGCAAGCCTGAGGAATATATTTGTTACTTCAGTCTTCCTCCGGAGGAAATACTGCTTGACGGCTTCCCTTACTACTGACCTGAATGTTATTCGGTTATCAAATCGCCTCCTGGAACAGGCAGAATTTTTCATTCAGAAGATTAAACAAGTTCAATTGAAATAACAGATTTTCTGGTAATGAGGAAGAGCCGTATTATGTCAGAACTGAATAAACATCCCAAGTCATATCATATGTGAGGCAGCAGAAATCTTGCTAGAGATCCTTTGAAGAAAATGTCTTCTCCAGTTGTTTCTGAAATTTGATTATAAGTTTGGAGAAGATATTCACCAATACAGCAGTAACCATGAAGGAAATGATCTATGATTGTCAATAGGAAAACTTTTCTGCATGCTCACAGATACCTTTGCGGTAGGTCCATTCTTTTCCTTTTTTTCCTTTTTCCTTTTTTTTTTTAGTTGTCTTATCTGCAAAACTGAGAGAACCAGCCCTAGAGTTGAAATCCCAGCCCAATTTTTCTTGTATTTTAAAAGATTCTTGGGTGCTATGGAAAGTAAAGTATTATTCCTAGAGGAAATATATGGAATTAGAAAATTCACTGCCTACTTTAAGTTAGTCCTGATAAAGAGATAGAGGAGAATTAAACAAAAAATGCCCATTAATTGTAAATATAATCAGAAACCTATAGGCAAAGAAAGGTAAGAGAAATACCTTTCCACCCACCTTTTCCCACTTACTCTATTGTTCAGATTACTTCAAAGCACAGAGAATGTATCTGGTGTCCCCACTGAGTGAGAGGGTTATTTGTGTATGGGTGGAGAAAGCAGGTGGTTTATTTCATTTGTGAAAACTGCCTTTCATTCTCAGCTGGAAATGCTGAAAAGCAGGAAAAAAGTGTCAGTTTTGCTTTTGGTACAAAAAACCTCTCATTGCTCTTGGCGGTGACCTTAGATTCCAACAGGAGGTGTTAGCCTTGCATCATTTCACAGCCCTGGCTGATCAGGAGTGGTATTAACCTAACTTTAGTAGAAGCTCCTTTTAGCTCTCTCCAACAGAAAAGAGTCAAAGCGACATGACACATATGAATGGTACAACAAGAGAAATATTACATAAAAGAAAAAAAAAAAGAAAGAAAAATGCTAGACCTTCAGGACACTCAGGTCAAAATATATATAGATGGACTATTAACTGTAGCACTTCAAATTATGTGCTTGCTTCAGTTCTTATTGAAATTAATGCAATTTCAGACCTTAGTATGGGAGTATAGGGAGTACAGTGGTATCAGACCAGATCCATAAGTGATTAATAATCATAGCTTGCTTCAACACAACACAATAATAAGCAAGATCCTACCCCAGAAAGGATTTTTTAACCTAAAAAAAAAAATCAGGCTTTACTGTACAGCCAAAAGAAAGTAATTCGATGTGGCAATAGCGGCTTCTAAAAACTTGAGGGGAAATGCCTTTCTTCATGAATTGTGTGTTATTGAAAAGTATTCAAACACTACGTTTTTCAGGCACATTGAATTTCGCAATCACTATGATCTTTTGAGTTCAATGAATATAAAATTAAATATGTCAAAGAAAAACTTAACATTTATATATTTACTTGGTTGTATCTAGTGACATGAAAAGGTATCCAGGATAACATATGTAGCTTGAATATATATATATTTGTTTTAGAATAAAAATATATCTGAATGTGAAATTCTAAATGAAATGTGTTATTAAAATAAACATCTTGAGAGGTTTTTCCCAACATTTTGTTATCTTGTGGAGAAAAAAAAAACAATTCTGTTTTCATTCTGACTTTCTACACAACACATTTTGCAAATCAGATTTTTCAGTAGATTCTCTTTGATGAACAATAATGCATCAGGCAACATTAACACAAACAATCCAAAGGAATGCACAAGCAGGTCTACCCATAAGAACTGTAATGACAAAATTATATCTGTGAATGCACATACTCTATCACTGCAGCATGTGAGTGATAGACATAATGATACATTCCTTAGTATCATTACATATATTATGCTGGCATGCCAGGCAATAGGTGGAGGTGTAGTGCTATTCTACCTATTTACATAGGGTAGTTAAACCATATAGGTGTCAGGAATCAGCAGAGCAAGAGAGAAGTTTTCTGAAGAGAAAGAGGACAGTTTCATAACAGGGTGACCCAGATGATTGGAATCTTCACTGAATATCTGATTCCACAGGGTCTCCCATTTACTGCACAGACCTCTGCATTTCTAGTAAGGAAAAACAACAGGCATACGTCTATCTGCATTTTACCTCGTTTATGCTCTTTAACTTTGCATTTTACTTTGTGTTAAAACAGAAAGCAACACTGCATTTAATCTTTTTCATTGTATTGAATTCCTTCTTTAATGTAACTGGTTGAAATAGCTGGATTATTACAGTACGCAGAGCAAACTTGAGATAGAGAGCCTCTTGCTTGATATTCAACGAGATAAGGTTTCTATTTCATTACATTAAAGATTGTTGGTAACATGGATAATGCACCGACTCTATTAATATGCTTAACTTATGAACAGCAGTTGTTTTAGCTCTTGCTAATTCCTCTTTTAATCCTCTTTCTTCATTACACAATTTTGAATAAACTTTGCATGTAGTCTCATCACGTGTATTAGAGCTGTCTTTACAGACTTCTTTCTTGTGTAACAACTCTATTTCATTTTGAGAAATAATTACAGACTCATTGCAAAAAGGTGCTACTGAAAGCCTGCTCTGTATAGGATACATAGACAACAATCACAAGGTAAAAGAAGTGTGCAGGTGAAGCACTCTGCCATTTCTGATTAAAGCTCTGATTTGGTGTGGAATGTGAGCAACTCTTGTTGAATTTCCCATGTGAGCTGCCAATACTCAGTAGTATAAAAAAAAAATCAGATTTGTTAGATTCTAACAGTAAGAGAGACCTGGGAATAGGTGTTTGCAAGTAGCACTGGACAAATTTTAGTAAACAGTAGACTCACTGGAAGTGATATTTTGGTGGTTCTGAAATTGTTCTCGGAAGTGAGCTCAATTTAGCCGTGGTAGAAAGCATTCTCTGTGAATAAGTAGTTTCACAGCAGCTTACTCAATGGTTGGAACAGGTGCTTTGTTAGAACACTTGGAGAACATTTTTAAAGACTTTTAAAGAATTATTTTTAAAGAATTCTTTCATCTACGTGAGGTTTGAATACTATTACTACAGAAAAACATCTTTACCACCAGATTACAAAAATGTTTTCACTCTTACTCACAGAGAAATTTATATATAAATAAGATCTTCACTGACACTAGAAACACAGTCCAACCAGATCATAACGTTCTACCAGACTAGAGACAATCTCAACGACCCTTACTGAGTGCAAAGCAATACACTTTCCACAAAATCATGTTCAAAGAATTACGGTCATGAGAGTCCATTCTGATGTAGGATGTGTTCAAATATCCTTATGCACAGAAAAGAATGGTCAACTTTGAATGATAATTTTGTCAATATAATCCTTTCTTCCTGGTTTCTTGCCATCCCTCTTCCCCACAAACTCCTCTTTTCCCAACACACTTGCAAACATAATCACTCAGAATGAAACTTCCATCTGGACCTGCTAAAATACTTCATTTTGATAATTGGGAACACTTCAGGAAACAGCTGTATTTGAAAGAAGCTAGTATTTAGTTCCTTCTAGACAGAATTTTAATGCTATTATAATTATTAGATTATTTTACCAATCAATTGTATGAATTAAAATACCTATCCTTTGGTCTGATCTATCTACAATTTTTATTCAGAAATACAGATGGATAAGATTTCATCAGGAAAGTCTTATAATTATGGGCTTTAATTTAGGATAAAAATAGACACCGTATTCACTCTTGTTTGACCAATATAAGAAGTATATAGGAAAACATTTTTTGCACTTTTGACTTGACATTTGGGAAGTCATAAAAACACTTCTATATGGTTACCTATTCCCATGATAATTTTTACAGTTTATTTACCTGAACCTATCCATTATTTTTTATTTATTTCTCTCTACACAAGTAATATGATATATGAAAAAAGTTCACATAGTTTAAATAAATTTTGTTGAAATTTATCAAAATAAATGGATGCATTTTCCAGATTTTGGTGCTTTATCTATCTTATTAATTTGAGCATCGCTAAACGTAAGTTTGGTGAGGAAGTGGTGGTGTGGAAGATTTCTTATTTTTAACCTGGACATAATGAACAAGGAGTAAGTGTATACAATTATGTACTTCAGGAGTTTAGCACTTTCATCATCCTAATCAGTACTGGCGAAAAAGAACCTTAAAAATGGTAAAAATTGTTGAGGTTCCTCTGAATGGCAGAACAGTCATCTAGGGTATCAAAATCTTCTCAGTGTTGTATTATCTGCACGGTTCCTGAGTTTGTCTATGAAAGAAAAGATGTCTTTCCAGATTGAAGTCTAAAGACATCTTTAATCAGTTTTTATTGTAAATTAAAGGATATATTCATTCCTTAAGTACTTTTAGTCCATGGTCTTTTCTCCCTTTCTGAGTGGGTTCTTCTGTTCAGAGAAAAGCACACTGCACACAGAAACACATTCAGGAATAAAGAGCTATACAGACTATTTGACTAAGGAAGACAAGAAACGTTTTACTGTTGTACTTCTTTTGCAGCAGCTGATGAAGCTTCAGTGAAGCTGACAAAAAGAAATGCATACAAAAGCTCCCATCTAAACAGCACAGAAAAGGTTTGTTTAACAAGACTATAATAAAATACATTTATTTGTGCCTAAATTTAGTTTAGCAGAAGTCTCTAGTGAATAATATAGTAATGAGCAACAGGGTAAGAACCTGGGAAAATCATATCAACAAGAAATAGAGATGTTATTTGATATTTTACATCTTCAGCAATTCATTTAAGTCTTTTTCAAACAACCCTCTTCTTTCTTGTGAGATATCAGTCTTAAAAATATGTAGATTTTGCACTAGCATTGGGAAATAAATTCACTCTCATTTAAACAGACAGAAACCAAGGAGTTTATTACCTGCTCCCAGAGGGAATAAAATGGTATATATAGCTTAGTTCTTTGGCTAATATTTCTGCTTCCCATTATCTAAGGCAAGCACAACTGACAGAGGATCATGAAGATGCTAGCACAGGCCATAGCACCATGGAAGGCTGGTGTGGTACTGGTGAGACAGACTTTCAGTAACAAACTACTGGATAAACTACTATGTGTTAATGCTACGTGCATTGGTATCTCCTTCTAAACATGGCCTTGATTAAATGAAAACAATATGGAAATGGTTATTCTTAATCTGCAAAATATTTCAAAATTATGAAAGTAGGCCATTTCAATGTTTTGTAAGTTACAGGTTTTAACCTCTTATTATGAAAGGATTTATCATTGTGGAAGTCTATTTTATACAAAGAAAATCAAAAAGTGAAAAGATAATATAGCATTAACACGATTAATTTGTTGACTCAGAATGTTTGGTTTGCCACTTTGAAGAATTCTAATATTTGTGTTTTTTGTCTCATTTCACTACAAGTATTATTATTATTATTATTATTATTATTATTATTATTATCACAATCATCATCATGTGCTTGTTTTTATTTTGAAATTTCGGACAGGGAGGGAAAGCCACTTCCATTCAAGCTTGATGTCAAGCTAAGACAGAAGTGATAATAATTAGGTGGAAAAGAACAGTCAGACTGTCTTTAGCCCAGAAAAGATATTGTGGTGGCTTCGTTGTCAAGAAACCAGAGGGAATCCTGAAATACTCTGAGGCCAAGCACTCAGCATATTTATGATAATCAAAGCACAGATGCCTTCTACTCAGTTGTAGTAATTGAAAAGCTCTTGAAGTATTTATCTTTATCAGTAATGACTGATAAGGATAGTTTACAGCTGTGAAATATTCTAGACAGCTTAGCCTGTATCCAAAAATGCTAAAAAAGGTAAAAGGACAACTGTGACCATTAAAGGACTTCATGGAAAGACACTTGAAGTGAAAAGCCATATTTGCATTAATATTTATTCAGAATTGCAAGAAATGGGAAATAGTGAATAAAAAAAATCAGTCCCACCTGCAGTTGTTTCTTAAGTCCAGAGTGCAAATGAATTGGTAATTTCCTTACGGAGCTCCCACACCACAAAGATCCTGGCCAGCAGATTCTGAGACATTTGGTGACCTCAGCAGATACCACTTCTGGATTTTGYATATTGATAACAGTAGGGCTAATTTCATCACAAATTGCGACATCAAAAATTAAGGACTAATTGCAAAATTCAGATCTTAAATCAGACTGTAAAAGTCCATCAACAATGAAAAGTCATATATTTTAATTTGTACTTACGTCTGACTGCGAGCTCAAACTCAAGTGGGGCCTMGCGGTTAATAAGCCATATAAACATCAGCTAAAACAGAGGCTGGCATGAAGCTGATGGACAATCAAAGCATTTTGTGTGCAATGCTGTGCAAAGTCAGCTCTTCAAAAGCCAGGGGAAAGCTCTTGTTTCTATGACTTTGGACAGCAGGCTACAGCTTGTCAGGAGGGATGACAGTGGCTTTGTTAAGGATGAATTTCTGTATATTTAGTTTCCTGTCACTAAGTTCAAAAGGGCTTGTTCTGGCATGGGAAGATGGCAGAGAATAAGCCCTGCGAAACACACTCTTTGGCAGCTTGTTTACTGCTTTCTCCTGCTTATGAATAAAATTCCTGCAATGTATGTGTGACAGTGACAATACAGTCTAATACCTTTGGAGAAGATACTGAGACAATATGGGGATAAATCAAGAGTGTTCATAAAGATATTTGGCACATCAGACATGTCTTTTTCATATCAAATTACAAGCCTTTTTATAAAACTCCTTGAGCAAAGCTGTTCTCTACAATACAGGGGGGCTAAAAAGACTTTCCAGCTTTCAGATGGGGCTCACTGAGCCTGGAGATTATTTTCATCAGTGTGTCCYGTTCACCGACCACAAAAAATGAGAAGCAACCATCTGTTTAATTTACATCTCCATTTCCTTAGTGAAGCTTTTTGTAATTTACAAAGTTAGGCAATGATATACATCTGTGTGCCTTGGAAATAAGGAATGGAACATGGAATAGGCAAAATCCTGCTGGGCAAATATTTTTCTTAATCTGCTGGATGTCATGAGGAACAACAGGTGTTTCCCTTTTTGCTCTCTTATTATGACTGTCTGAACATCAACCCTGTAAAGGCAGACTCCTTCCAGCTGACTCTGTACGATCCTTAGCCCCTGTCAAATGTTATTTTAGGACAGTTGGGTCTCCTTCTCTTGGATGAGGACAAGAAACCAAACTGAAGTCACTGCATTGCTGTGCAAAGTGCAAATCACCACAGGCAAATCAAAGAGTCATTCACTGTAGGTCTTGATGTTCTTGAGAATCCTCTCTTTACTGGCATTTGTAAATATATTGTAAAGTTTAATGAGCCAGGCTCTGTTGAGAGCTTGTCACTGTGATGTTTCGCTTAGACGATAAAAGTAAATTGAAACTAATAGTTTTTTGATGGCATCTCAGGTAAAATACAACACACGTTCTACTTAACAGTGAATGTTCTCTCTCATTTTTTCTCCTGCATTTCTGTTGGTAATCTGTGACTGCTCCCACCTGGGACAACTTTGGGATTTGTAACTGGAAATAATTTTATTTTTCTCATTTCAGTAGTTCAAACAGCACAATCAAATTCATATCATAGATTCCAAATCACTGTGTATGTTGGTGATACAAGAAAAAGAGAAATCACACATCTCTGCTCAGCTGTAACCCTGCCTACAGGGAACCAAATATTCACCTCAGAAAAGAGCAATAAGCACTACCACTACAAGCTCCTACGGGTTTATGAGTGACTACTTGATTTTAAAAGCAGAACCCTGCTTGCAGAAGCCATTCAGTGCAAATGAATTGTAGCAATATAATCTTTATCAAGATCGTAATATAAACTTTATTAAGATGCTGTCCTGCTTTGGGTAGACCTGTAGCAACAAATACTTGGACATCACACAAGAATGATGTCGTGTATAATTCAGGCAACCAGTAAAATCTATTTGTTGCTACCAGTTCTTCCTACTGTCAAATATTAAAGGATGCCAGGATGGAGATTTGGTTCAGTTTCCTTTGCAGATGGCTACTGATTAAGTTGGTCCATTCACTACCCCGATTTTTCAGAAGCAATGAATTCCCCAAACCCAAAGATCCCTCACAATTCTTTGTGCTCAACAGCAAACATTTAAATCTTGTTTATGGAGTAACTACGTGCACATGGAACAAGATTAGAATGACACTATAGAACAAAAGATGAAAGACACTAAGCTGAATGACACTAAGTCCTAACTAGTGCAGCAAAACATAGGGGAAAAAAAAGGTACGAAATAAGAGCCAAGGATTCCACTTGCAACGTGTGCTAAAATAATAAAAGGGGGGAAGAAATACTTTAAAGAAGTGATAGAAGCTAGCACTGTTATTCAATGAACATTACTCATTGTTTCCCATGAATTGTGGAGTACTCTTTAATTTATCATCTTAGCCCTGGTGTATGACAGAAGTTAAAAATTTAGAGGAAATGTACTTGGAGAGTTGTCATTTTATTACTCATATAAATAGAACATAATTTGGAAGATTCTGCTCTTATTAATATTTCATGGGGTTTGATGGTATGTTAGAATGAAAACAGAACAAAGCCTTCAGGTCACAGCCAATCCCAAAGGCATCTCTTTGCATGAGCAAAGGCTATTCCACCCCAGGGAGACACTTTCTGAAATCTACACCGAGAAAGCAGCTATAAGTTTGGCTTTCTGAAGGGTACTGCTGACAAATGCAATAGTAGAGATACACTGAGTTTCAATCTTCCAACGTTTGCTAACTGGCCTCAGGCCACATCACTCCGCTGTTGATTGTGTTCCGCCCTCTCTCCCCTCATGAGAGACCAGTACATAGGCAATTTGCATCCCACTACTACACCATGGCCTGCCACAAACTTTAAAACCTAAAGGTTCTAAATTATGATATTTATAAGATACTGGCCACATTAACGTTTGAATGAATACAGTCTTTTTTTTTTTTTACAGAGAGAACTGTGCAAAAGTTTTCTAGATTTTCCTTTCTAAATTTCTATCAGACAATATATTTAAATTATACTGCATTATAACGTATGTTTTCTCATTTTCTCTCATTTTCTTTACATTTCCCATAACAAGAGAAAGATGTAGCTTGCAGTCACTGCAGGGCAAAGAGAGATCCTTTCTAGGCTTTTGAGTCTTATTATTTTATTATACCAGCAATGAATTCTTCATGTGACAAGGAGTCTGCAAGTAGGGGGAAGGTAAATGTGATCTTTCACATCACTCACGTGCAGACTCACTAAAGCACTGCTTTATTATTTGTCCACCACATAACATTTAATTACATCCAGAGGTGCAAAATATCCCTTCATAAGACAACTGAAATGTAAGAAGGAGAGAAGGGGGTGCATTAGCACCTCAAATAGCATTCYAGCACCTCTGGGCCTGGATAAAGTCTGACCATTTCAGAACCCTCTCAGCTTCACCACCTGGAGTAGCCGGTTCTGAGCTGTGGCTGCGGCTGAGTTACAGCGCAGATGAGCGCAACCTTCCAGCCTCGTTACGTGCCAGGAACCTTCTGTCCTCTCTTATTCTTACATTGCTTAGGTTTTGAGCAAATAACACTAAATAATATATCAATGGCAGCTGAAATGATATACTGTACTCTTCTTATTCCAATAGCACATTTATCATCAGATATTACAATAATTTATGAGTAAACATTAAGTTAAATGCTAGGAAATTATATCCTATTGCTTTGTTAATTATTCAAAGTATTTATCTAGCTGAAAGAGAGCTCTTGAAATGTAATATTTTATTCACAAATCTATCTTGTCAGGCATTATCTGTTTTAGCAAGAAAAATCTCCTTTGTCACTCATCATTTCTCAAGCCTAAATTTAGCATAGATACAAGAAATGCCAGATTCTCCATTATTATATTAAAAAAAGTAACATAATTTTATTAATAATGGTTAACAATGGACAAAATTGGTCAACATACTCCATAATCCTATCAGATTTCATTGGCTCTTCAAGGTGAATGCATAAAAACTAAAATCTCCAAAAGAAGAAAACAAAACAAAACCCAAAGGTGTGTTCCAGGAAGTAGTACTAAAAAAGTCAGGAGGTGGCACTGCTATCTTTGAGCTAATACATTCAGCAAACTACTACAGAGCTATTTAATTCACTATTTATTCTCCTCCATTACAATTTCTTTYCTTCATTTTTTTCTTTCTTTTTTTTTCTTCATCTGATGGCAAGTAGTCTCTTGATTCACCATTCAGAGTACTTAAGAGTTAACATCCTGATCAGTACACAGACACTTCTGAGGAAATAAAATCTTTAGCTTATATCTGGCCAAATTAGTCTGTGCTAAAGTCACCAATTAGTTCACTGACTAATTCTACTTTTTAAAAAATATATTATTTTCCCACTGAATCTACTAAACAGAAACAGTGCAATATTTTTCATCCAAGTGGTTTTTAAATACTGCCTTCAATGAGTGTTACAGAACAAAATTAATGCCTTATGTCTTTTTTCCTGATGACTTAATTTTTTATCCAGAATAATAAAGAAAGCTTGAAGTGAGCTCTTTTTGTGTTGAGCTCGAATTCTCACACCTCTTATTACTCTGTCCAGGTTCTTTGAAACACTGCCTGAATGCTTGTTGGGAATAACAAATAATAACATAAAGAACCCAAACTAGGCAATAAATATTTTTTGCTATTCTTACTTTTTTGGTGATAGTCAACCACTCTAATTAAAGTGATGCAGAAAAAGACATTATCTTACGACTTCCTAGGTGTTTTACAGATACGCTAGGTTTTGCCTTGAAAACAAACTGAGTCTATTTGCCACCTCTTCATGAGGTACAGTCATTGGGCATGACTGAGAACTGGGATTCAGGATAACGTGCTGTATATTCAGACGTACACTTGCTCTTTGGCCTAAGACAAAGTACTTAATTTTGTTGTTGCTGGATCAAACGCTAGAACATATCTGCCTTCCAACCTAACGATCTTAACTCACTCATTGTGTGTGCAGTGTGTGTATCCACCAATTCTTAGTGTGATCGTGCACAACCCACCACACATTTCTGGTTATTCCATCTTCCACAAGCATTACATGAGAATTTCCAGCCCCAAAATAGTCTGGAGCACGACACAGATTTGAAAAGACATATCATGGTTATTGTGTGGCTGAATTATTTAAAGTTTATAAAGTGCAATTGAATCTATTCCTAAAATAGGGAAAATGAGAAAAAAAAAAAAGAGGGATTTCACTCTCTCAACATTTTCTGATAACTTCTGCTAGATATGATCACGGGTTATGACTTAAAGCAAAAGCACTCCAGTGTTAGTGAGGACTGCTAACTAGTGATAACTACTAAACCAGAAACAGCAGCAAAGAATAGCTAGACTTTGTTGCCCACCTTTCAGAACATGCAGAGTGGGAAATGCTACCAGGAGATTAAGCACATTGTATCATCACATGGTAGCATTTCCCATTTAGTACTCAAAAGCAGGCCACCTCAAGTTTCAAAATGACAATGGTTGATTAGGACACAGTAACAACTGCTGGCAGGAGAGAAACACTCTCTTTTAAAGGATTTATAGATTTCACAGAGTGCTATCTGGACTGCCACCCCTGCCCACAYCACTGATTCATGGGTTCATCTCTGCTAAGACAGCAATAGAATTACCTTGCTATAGAGAAGTGATAACATCTTGGGGGAGAAGAGGGTCACACTGTCACTTGGTGAATATCATACAACATAAAACTCAAATACTATAACACGGTAAAAATTCATCAAGCATTTCTGAAAAAGAGGGTCTTGCTACTGGGATTCTGTCAGGCAGCAATTTTTACTTTGATTACCTAAAGTCATTTCATCTCTCTCAGCCTTACACCATCTGTAACGTCTCCCTCTTTCTTGAAAGGTTATTGGATGGTATTGTAAATCTTTCTCTAAGATTTGTCATCCTGCACTATATATGCATAACCTTAAAAAAAATCAGTACTTTATCATGTTATTTTACATTCCAAATTCTAGTACTGTTTTCTAGGAGAAGAGAAAAAGATATAGGAAATCTATCAGTTTCCAAAATAAGCATATTGAACTTTGTATGTACTTTTAAGCACAAGACATTGCTTGGTACTCAGTTTTTCACCATTGCAATTTTTATTTCTATTGGACTTTTTTTTTTCAAGTATCAGCCATACCATGGACAAGACCTTCTGTTAAAGCTTACATTTTTATGTCATGAACTCACCTTGCAGGAAAAGTGGATGACTAAACAGGAAACTCAAGTGGTTTCTCACAGAAGAAGAGTAAGTGAAAGAAAAATCAAGGGATAGAAGAGCTATTTCAAGATAGTATGCTTAAATGCAGTCAGTTATGTCTTTTGAAAAATATGTATACATTTTATTTCTAGAATCTTATTTCACTATGTTCAGCATTTCTTCTTACCAAGCATAAAAATATTGCATTCTATATTAATAAACTTATAGGTCTATTGCTGGAAAATGGATCCTATTGCTGTTTATATGCACTGATTTAGTGCTGATTTATTGACCATTAAACTTGTGTTTAATAAAATTGATAAATATTTTCATGCCTTTTTTCACATTTAAATTCCTATTCAAGCATTAACTGGTTATTCTAAACAACAGTTGCAATGCTATTATTCCTTTTTCACAGACAAACAGATACACAGAAGAAGAGTGATATGTCCAAGGTCACAGACTAAATGAGCAGCAATACTGGTATTAGTGGATTTAATATATAAATCACTTTAAAAGATTTAAGGGTGAGAAAGCTTAAATGTGCAGCATTTAAGAAACAAAGCCATTTTTATCTCCTTAAAGATATTTGTGCATAAATTGCTTTAAGGATTAAAAGCAGCTTAAGTACTAAAGCCCCTTTAAAACCTTAAGCTTTTAAAATGTTTTACAAACATGGAGATGATGGGTCACCCTGAGAACATATAAATGGACTTTGATTTGATAACAGAGATTGGTTCTGTGAAGAGAGAACTTATTCTAAAAACAGTGATTCGAAGAACAGAAAACCTGGTTGGTGGCTTTGGGATCCTGCCAAGAATTCTGATCTGCTCTGGATCTCCTGACCATACGTTTTTCCTCCATGAAAGGGCCCACAAAGAGGTCTTTCCAGACTGCTGGTCATTATGGAGATATCATTTGGAATGGTTAGGGGTCACTAACAGTGGAAGCAAACAAAGAAGTTTGGAAAAGGTTGAGCTCAGCACTGGGAGTTGCTAGTAGAAGCAAAAGTAGAAAGAGTTGTATAGGGTTAGTTCTGTTGAGAAGATGGGTTTTGCTTCACAGAGTTGCTCCAGAAGCAGGGTTTGGGACCTGCACTAAATTAGGGTTCAGGGGGTAGTGTTAAAAAGGTCACCTGAATTTATTTGCTGTTATTCAGTGTAGATAATATGGAAGTAATATCCAAGGGTAAAGAGCAAGCACATGTTGCCTTGCATGGGAGTGGCTTTAGGTACTCTGGGCCCAGCCTATCGTGCTTTTACTGCTGCCTAGGGAACTTTCTCTGGCTGGCCAGACGACTCCAGCTCCGTGCCCAATGAACCCGCCAGAGAGCAACTCAGCTGCTGGGGGCGCCTCTTGCATGTTCATCTGCACAGATCTCCCATGTAACGAGTTTGTTTTAAAAAGATTGAAAATCTGTTTAAAATCAAAGCAGCAGCTTGCACACTACAGTCCACTGGAATACAGCTGAGCAGAAGCAGACGCCAAGAAAGTTCCCTCTTTCCTCAGTTACAGGGCTACTGGTCCCCTGCCTGCCGAGCCCCATGTATTCAGAAAGCAAGTTCCCATTTTTAATGTCCTTAGCTAGACATTCATCCTTATAATGCTGCACTCACGGAAAGGGCTCTTTGCCTGTAGCTCCTTATTAACTCCCCTATTTGAAGCTTTTCCAGATAAAACTCTCATCAGAAGACTTTTTTCTCTGATGTTATGAAGATAAGGTGGCTTAGATATGCTCAGAGGCTATGTTTCAAAGCTCTAATCCCTCAACAACATATTAGAGATCATCAAGTTTGCCTTTGTCTCTTTTCAAGGCCATTTCATTGGTTTTTTTTATTCCTTTCCATGAAACAAAAATTAGGGATTGTGCCCAGTCTTTGTCATATCGCTGGTGTTTCCAGGTAGCCACTGCTGTGCTTAATATTGTATTTACTTTTATAAATCACTCTTATGACTGGATATAAGATAAATATTGAAAACAAATAGCTGAAAGTTTACCAATATTGTTATTGGAAATTATTAAGCCATATAACAGTGAAAAATGCTTTCTAATGAGAAATTAGTCTGATTTTATTTAAAAATTATCATGGTAACAGTCAGTTAAGTAAGTAATTCTATTTTCATTTTCAAATAAATGGAAGGCAGAGGTAGGAGGCAAGGGAAGAAGCTACTCAGGGAGAAATGTAAAACGTATCTTATATCTGCAATCTTTTTCTCAAAAAGCAGCACATCTCATTAAAAAACCCACAACTTTTCAAAGATGTGTAGCACATAATAGATGCTTTTGTTGCTATCAATCTACAGAATATTTTTTTCCTCAGTGGATAGATAAATAAATTAATTGTAGGCACCATAATACACTGATAAGCAAGAGAAATATAAACACTTGCGTTTCTTCCAGTGAGCTATTCGGACTGTTKCTGCTGCAAGATAATTACTTTTCAGTTTTTCTAAAGTTGCATATTTTTAACAGCAATATTGATGATATTTTAGCAGGATTTCAAATTAATTCTTTTTGTCATTACTTCTTTGCACAGACTATTTACAGGGGAAAAAAAAAAAGAAACTTATCAAGTAGTAGTTTCACTTTTTACAGTATTTCCGAAAGGTAGTGTTAAATTCCTCTGAGTATGAAGAATTAAGGAAGCTATTCTGGCTTTAAAATGTCATTAGGAGAATGCATAGGAAGGCTTTCTCYGCAGATTCTGCATGATTGTGTCTGTCTCTGTGTGTGGAGCAGAAGGAAAACAGTCATTACAACATGCTCAGAAAGAGAACTTTTTTTCTTTCAAATATCCTGCAACCATTTGGTCATCTCATAGCAACAAAAGCCACTCTTGCTAGTTCTGTTAATCACATAAGATGATTTTGTAGGCTCGTCTGCAGTTAGAAGAAACTTTACACTTTTACTGGAATGGGTTMAAGGCAGAGAGCATCCTCATTTTCTTAGAAAGGTGGATAGTTTATCTGCTTGAGTAACCATCTAGAAGTCAACATGGTCCAGTGGACGGTGTAAAGGTAGCCCTGACAAGAATATCTGACAGAAAACTTATTTACTGGGTTTGTTACTCATTCACTTTTGGTGGAATTTTAGTATCTGTGCATGCAAATAAGTTTCTATGACAGTAAATAAGATAGGACCTTAAAGAATGCCAGCTGTTCTGTGGTATTTATACATACTCTATTTCATTGTAAAAGGTTAGACGTATAATGAGAAGAGAGCTTGGATAGCCTATTTCAGCACATTTTAAAAATATCTTTCTATTTATTTCTTCTCTCAAATAAAACTCCAGTTATTCTTGTTGTCCATGTCTGAAAAGTTTTGATATATTTTTAGTCTGTATATATGCATACATAGTAAAATATYGACAGTCTCCCATAACATCCTTATAGGAAAGCTCCAGAAGTGTAGATTGGATGAGCAGACCAGTGACGGGGACTGAGGACTGGCTGGATGGCAGAGCCCAGAGGGTCGTGATAAAYGGGGCAGTTSTGTAGATMAACAAAGAGGATGAAGGGCCTGGAGCCTCTGTCRTATGAGGATGTGAGCTGGGCCCATTTAGCCTGGAGAAGAGAAGACTGAGRGAAGATCTAGTCAATATGTGTAACTACCTTAGAGAGAATGTAGGGAGGAGGGGACCAAACTCTTGGTGGTGGCCAGTGATAGGACAATTGGAAATGGATACAAGTTGAAACACAGGAAGTTCCATGTCCATGTGAGAAAGAACTTCTTTCCTGTCTTTCCAAGCTTTCCTGTGACAGAGCCCTGGAAATGGCTGCCAAGAGAGGTTGTGGAGTCTTCTTCTCTAGAGATCTTCCAAGTCTGCCTGGATACCACCCTGTGCCACCTGCTTTGGGTGTCCCCGCTTGGGCAGGGGAGTTRSACTAGATTACCTCTAGAGGCCCCTTCCAACCTCARCTGTTCTGCAATTCTATGTGAAAACTGCCAGAAGTTGTATTAGATTTCCAGATAACAGTGAGGACATTTTAGATATCCATAAAGCTATGCTTTAATGTTCTCCAGGTTATTAATTAGTGAATCCTAATATTCCCTACTTTTTCTAAAATCRAGGAGTGTTATCATTGAGCTTTCCATATTTGGATGATAGATTTGAGATTCTAGTAAGGAAACGATGTAATTATGTCTGGCAAAATACGGCATACAAAAAGYCATGGGCAGATTAAAGCAGGAAAGGCTGCAAGCTTGGAGATGGTAGGACATACCACACAGAGGCAACAGCACTAGACTACAATGAGAGCAACAAATTCATTCTTGAAGCGTTAATCTTCTAATGTAATAACAGCATGACACTCAGTCACGCTGATTAACATGTTTTTGATAGTATTTTGTGTTTTCTGGAGGTTGCTTAGAACCTCAGCAGTGGTACAGATTCATATGCTTGATTGTTCTATGAACAGCAGCCATTTTTGCCCCCATACATCAATACCAACTTCCTTACCGGAAATCTTGGTAGTTTGACCACAGCAGTAGCAGTTTTTTTATTGAGCCATTCGCTGTACAACTTGTGATGTTCACTTCTCTTCAGGGCTCTTTGCCTCAGCCAGTGCTCTCAGAATCGCTGAAAGCTCTTCTTTGTACCTGAATAGAGCAAAGCAGAGGTCATGGCTCTACATGTTACCAGAGAAAAAGAGAAGAGTTTTTGACTGAAATCCACAAAAAACTAGTCTTATTTTTCCAAAGGAACTGTTGTTAAATGGGGCTATAGAAGTTTCCTGCTTCAACAAGACCGCTTCTCTAAGTACTTGCCTTGAGCTGGGCTTGACACTGAAAGGCCTACTGCTTGGGGCTGACAGAAAAGTCCTCTTCCTTAACATCTCCCTAGCCAAAACAACTGCCACCATGGTATCTGCTGACCATATGTTACCTRTTAAGCAGTTCCCTACTACCACTTCATATGGAGTCTGTAACTTCACTTTGGAGGAAGAAATCATTTTTGAATGAGCAAAAACTGTGGAACTAGAAGAAAGAGTATATTAGAAAGGAAGACAAATCAGGAATGAAATCAAAGATTTCAAGTGTGTGTTTTCACTTATTAACAAAGTCAAAAAAGGCTACAGATAAATTTTGGCCTTCATTCCTGTGTTATTCAGTTACTTAGAATATGAAAACCAGGGCCTTGGCCACATTATTCATGATTTTATGTCTCTAATAGTCTTCATTTTTCCTTTTGWTTAGCCTGTATTTTTGCCTTTTGACATATTATTTTGCCTCTTATTCTCCTCTATATCCAACCAGTCAGCTCATTCCATCAAAAATAAATTGCAGTAAACTGGATGTGTAGGTCAATGGATTCCTAGGAGCAACAAAACTACTGGAATTAAAGAATGACTTCCCAGTGAATTTTTACATGCATCTTATTCCCTCAACTGTTCAATGTGAGAACTGAGAGCAGGAATGGCAASTGCCTGTTTCAGTAAGAGAATTGGTTTCAAAATAAAGCACCTATCACGGCGAGAGACCAGAAGAGAATCTKAAGTTTGTGAAAGTGGCTGCTTCAATTAGGGCAGGTAAAGCAGTGAGTCTGTCTGTGTAGAAAAGCATTTTTGAACTGCYGCAATTTTTTTCCAGTATATGTCCAGAATGAGTTCAGAACTGTATTTTTAACTCTTCTGAAGCAGCTTATGGAAGGTCACCCASTCTAGTATCTTTACAGCAAAGCACTTTCTAGTGCTTCAAGCAAAGTGTTTAGAGCCATCGCTATCTACTTGAGAACTTTTCTTTTCAAGCAAGCATACATTTAGCAAAAGCAGCACCTCAGTGCACTAAGTTTTGTGTTGCCCAAACTGCTTCCAACTACCTAACATCAGATAGTATAAAGCAAACAGAGAAACTGCTAATAATTCTTCTTCTATGAGTCACCCTTCCCTGAGGCCAATGCAATGGACTGCAAAACCACTTGATTCTGAGGAGCAATGGCATATTGCTATAGGGGTTACTTAAAAAATGCCATCAGAGAGAACTGTTTAGGTGGCAACAATAACAACAGAAAAACTGTTCACTCCCTATAGAAGCTACTATGTTGAGTCTATTTAGTAATCATTCTTAGAGATCAGTGAAAAATAAAAAGTCTATGATTTTGKGTAAGAAGTTATGATTTTGGGTAAGAAATATGCAAGCATTTGTGCACACATAATGCAAGAGAAGATTCAAATACACAGACATGTCATAATTTTAAAAGTATGTTTTTTGAAAAAAAAAAGAAATTTTAACTTAGATTGTTTSTCAAACATAATTTTGGAGTTTCTCATTTCTTAGCATACTTTCATTTATATTACAATAGAACCATCTTCTGCTGATTTTCTTTTTCCACCAAAGGAAATCTATAAAGTTTTTTTTCTTTTTAATCCAATTTTCTTTTTCATTCTTGGCACTAACTTAAAATCATGTAGAGTGACKGGACTATTATTATCTCCTCAAATTTCCCAAGCTAGGGACAATTGATGTAATACCAAGTACTCCTGCGGCAAGCCTTGGCATCTGCAATAATGTACACAAATTCACTGAAGTATTTTTGCTTTTCTTGTATAGAATAAAGCTGCATTTATGYTTCCTATAATGTAAAAATGCTTTGAGAGCATTAAAATGATGGAAGAATTATGTAGATGCTAAGAATCTTGATTTCTTCATGCTTACATCCAGTCTTATTATCGACCCACTGAATGAACCTGATATTATCATCATCTCATGAAAAAATATTTTACCATATGTAAAAATATTTACTTGACTGAGTGGAATGTTGTTAGGCTTAATTAATGGACTRTGAATTTCTCAGATAACAAGTACCACACAAAACTGTTTACTAGGAATTCTCAGCAGGAACATTAGCATTTTTAAAAGATTTAATCAAATCGGATGGTGTGGATTTTAATAAAACTATTGAGTAATCAAACTGATTCTTTCTTGAAACATAGTAGAACATACAGAGGCAGTATTTTTAAGTATTCCAGAGGTAACCATAGAGATTCACAGAACTAGTGAAGAAGAGAGGCAAAGGTGAGAAATCAATTAGTTTTAATTTATAAGTACCAAAAAGCGATTACACCTTTCACTATTAGCCCATAGCAATGCTTTCTAGTTAGACTTCTATCTCATTTCCTCTCTGATATGATKAAAATGTAGAACCAAACTCTTTCAAACTTAACGAATCTATAGAGATGTATTCAGCATATAAATGATGCACATGTTCTATAGGGCCATATATTAATATTGTAAAATGTGAAATGAATGTACTAGCCATAATGAAAAATTTGAAAAAAATCACAGTGGCAGAATTTTTGTATATGAAGTAGAAGCATGCAAAACTGTTATATATAGGGTAAGCTCTTTAATTTCTCTGTTTTGACATTGTTACCTGATATAGAAAATKTAAATATGGGACCGTCTGTCTATCTTAAGCAGCAAAATGATTCTCTCTCATCCTTCACAATAGGTTATAAGCTTCCTTTTCTATAGAAGMAGCTTCTGTTGGTAGATTAAGACACTTCCAGTAGAATGGTTCACACTTGAGGAAACTCTTTTACTACAGCACTTTAAAGATATTTGGCAATATTATTTGTTGGTATTGAATTGTTCAGAACATGGTCGCAGTGGGTTGSTGTTTCACCTCCAAATTAAAGATTTTCACCCTAAAAGGATAAGTGGTATTGTTGGAATAAAAATATATTGGAATGAATTGCTTGGGAGATGTACAAAATATTAGTTTTGCCAGCACACAGGCTGCTCTGGATCTGAAAARACTGAACATTTCAGAGAATTTGTTTCCTTTTATTTGTTCTCTGTGGAATGAGATGTCTATGAATTCCTAATATAAGGATGCACTTTTTTTTTTTTTTTTCCCCTCTGGTGCTGGAAAGTTATGTCTCTTTTTTCTTTTTTCATTTCAGGAAGTTAATTGCAATAATTAGTTCAGAGATTTCCGGTGACAGAGMTACTGTTCTAGTGGATTTTGAGCATGACAAGATCCACACAGGCAAACTAATTTTGCTGCCATTCAAGTAAAGAGCAGATAAAGAAGAGTCAATAAATGTGGTAAGATGTCATCTTACAAAAGAGTCTATAATACCTAATTAACTTTACAGACAAAGGAATAATGATGCTGAGTAAAGCTCATTCTGGATCTCTTCTGTATCTACTGCTGTTTCAGCAATTAATTTCTAGTAATTGTTTTGAAGTCCAAATTTAATAATTATATACAGAAGAAACATTATATGGCTTATTATTTTTTTTAACAAAACAACCCACTCATCACTTTGTCCTTAGCTCGTGTTAACAGCAAATCAGAAATTTGTCTTTATATTTGTCCATGATTTTGTTTTGTCTTCTGCCTGAATCTGTCAGAGGCTTATGAATCCACAGAACTGGAAAGTCAGAAAGTTCAGMGCTTCGGATTCAGAATTTGCATGAGGTTAATTTTTCTGCCTCAGTAGCTTTTCCAAAATTAGCTTGAAAATGCCATAAATAGAGACTTTTATTGCATCATTTATAGCTCTGAGCTAGCTGCAATAAACTACAACTTAGCGTTATAAAGTAAAGGAAGAGGAAAATTCCACCACCCACTGCTGAAGAGATGTCATAGATCTGTTGGAGATAGTGGTATGTTCATGTGTCAGTATGTATTTAATCTGATATTGATTTGCCATTAAAAAAGTAAGAAAATACAAGCAATTGATAAATACATATGAGACTAACACACCGTAAAGAATGTTTAGTGTTGTGCAGGCTTGAACTAAGTCTTACCTACAGTTGTCCTACAAGCAGCATGACTCACAACAGAGATTCCCCGCTACGTTCTTAAATTGGTGTTTGCTAGTARGTTAGGATCAGACAAATACTCCCTTTCAAACTGAGAAATGAAAACAAATCCAGTTGTCCATGAACACTAACCCTGGGATCTTTTCACAGTKTTTTCACTGCAGAGATTGTGAATCTTAAAGAACTTTTACAATCCAAATAGAAGATGAATTTAGGCTTCAGGGCCTGCCTTAAATAGGCATTGAATACATGACATATTATTCACTGAGCTCTTTGGTCATCAGGATTCCAGTGAGGGAACCACCATGATAAAAGAGCAATTTAGAGTACTGATATAGTGGCTGACTGTACAGATCCTTTGAAGTCAAGATTGATCAAGCAAAAGATTTGTTGCACGCAGCTCATCACATCTGCCAGGAAATAAATGCTGCTTCAGTCTCACAAGCCCCWCTAACACTCACTAGGCAGATCAGCCAACTGGTACGTGTGACATGAACACAGGATGAATTGAGTGCTACATGATATGGAAAAGAATGAAAAACATTGTATTACTGTTGTACTGAACAMTTCAAATACAAATGGAAGAAAAAGGAAATTGTTAGCATTTACAATACATAATAGACTTTTCCTGCTGCTGATATCCTCTCTATGTCATTTATGGACTACAAGGGAAAAAAAAGGTACATGAAAAAAAAAAAGAAAAATGATGTGTTCAACTATCTTCATCCTGAAACAGAKCTTTGTGGAGAAATTTTTTTATTTATAGAACAGATAGTTATTTTCTATGCTATGTGTTTTAGGACATAATAGGTATTATCTAGCACATAAGGCGGGGGGAAACACAATGTGATCTGTAACATCAATAAGATTTGTAGCAGAAAAATTTGAAAGTATGATCCCAAAGCCTTTACTCAAGCTCTCTTATTTCCTGATATCATTAGAGCTACGTTAATGTTAATAATATGTCCTCAGCTTAGTTGTTTTTCTCAAGTTTGCTATTCACCATATCAACTTTTTTTTTTTTTTTTTTTTTTTTTTTTTAAAATGCTCTACTTACCAAGTATTTTACCTTATATTACTGGTATGAATTATATCTAATTTAGTCTAAACATCTTCTATGTAAGGGATATAATCAAATAGAAAAGACTTCAATTATTGCAACTGCAGTTTGTAACCCCAAGCACTTAGAACACTATATGCAGATTTAAAGCCACTTGAATTTTCTTAAATATGAAAAAAATATTTTCAGCATTGTTCACATCTATACTGATTAAGGATAACTGTGTCTGCACATATTACATCCATGCTTATTCGTAGGCTCACTATAGACACAAAATGGGAAAYTGAGTTATGGCCTCTTTAAAAATCAGCACTACAATACATGTGTTCAGRTACTAGGGAGAGGAGTGTTACAGTGCACCTGGTAGGTAGATAATTTCCACGATTTTAGAATTAATGTGCCACTCATCAGAAACTATGGAATCTATCCCAGAGTAGGAAGACAAACAGAAAAATTTAATCAGCATTAATAATTTATGTTTTAATTGTGTCTTTAGCCTTTTGAGATAAATGGTTCAGCTGGCTGCTTAAAATTTTATTAATAGAAGTAATGTGATGCCGTGCTACCAACAAGACTTATTAACKGTCCCTAAGATTAAGCTTATTGTCGAATAGATTAAAATAAGAAAAGATCACCATCTGAGGGAAGTGTCACCCTGAACCAGCAACTGCGATCATTTATATCATGGAAGTGTGCCATAAAATAACAGCGAGTGTGTCTGCACTAAGCTAAAGTAAAAGCCAAGGCCATCAAAGCTTGATATCATGTACTCAGTAATTTAGGTATTTGAACCTACGGGAGAGATTTTCTGCCACATTTGTGGATCCTGGAATGCAGAGGAATGAGTAGGGTATCTGTATTTATATTCTCTTGCGGTGCAAATGCGAGGAACTCCAGAGCCGTCGCACCACAATGCTCCTAAGCACAAGCTTGGCATGACTGGTAGGCAGAGATCCTGTGCCAAAGGAAACAGTGCTGAGCACACCCAGTGCTGCTCCCACTCTAGCGGCATAACCAGGAGCTCTGTATCTTCCTTTCATTTTATTACAGATATTATTCTTAATCCAATAGCCAGCTCAGGAAGCTAAATATTGTACTCTTCTGTTGATAAAGATCATGAAAGAACCCAAAAAGAAAAATGCAGTAATTAAAATATAGATTTAGATCACCTGACTTAAATGTCATTTTGCAAGTAGGATTTTATACTCTTTCAAGGGTAAATTGGTTTCTTTCTGTGAAGTTAATATATCAATTCTCAGATCAGCTGAGAATATTGCTTAATTCATCCAGAACAGCTGCCTTTTCACTACCGCATATCAGCACGGGCAGGGCAGCCTCATCACTCTAGAGACACTAAGGAACAGTCTCAGAAACAGAACTAGTCACATAATCCTGAAATGATAAAGTTACTTCAATAGTTTATTCAAGGTCTACCAACTTACTGAAATCAGTTCAAATCCTACTGACTTCAGTGCCCAACAGACACTTCAGGGAAGTATGAATCAGAACGCAATTCTTGGTTCAAAGAAAGCAGATACATAACACAGATATCAAATACAGGGATTGTCCATACAGAACTTCAAGACTTCTCTTTGATGCCATGGTTACTGACTCTAAATTGAACTTATACTGGCCAAAAGTTAGGGAAACAGTGAAAAAGTCAACATCTAGAAATCTGGATCCAGCTCTGTGCTGTGTGACTCACTTGCAGGTGGTGTKTAGGAACTGACTTCTCTGCTTTTATTTCTGCAGCTGTAAAATGATGTTACTTGTGCTGTTAAGGAGTATCTATGAATAGGTCAAAGCTGTGGACAAGAAATGTTACAAAATTGCTATTCGGATAGTGTACTGGAATACTGTATGTCATCAGTGTAAGGTTTAACACTTGTTATTTAGAATGTTCGAGGCAGGTGTGTCTTTCAGAAGATGGAAAAGTGCACCAAAATAGATTATTACTACCAATTGTAGTAACAAGTAGTAGTAAAGTAGCTTCCTTTTTGCACGAAATGGCTGCTGGATAGGTAGAAATTCTACAACTCAAGCTCTGCCAAAATCGTCATCGAAGTACAGATTTATGGTGCGTGTGGTGTATGACTCATACTGCCACAATATATTCCTGGCTTCACACAGAGAACAAGTTTCTCAAAAGAACATCGAGACAATTTTTACCTTCACATGTGTTGGGAAGTTTTAAAGTGCAATAAAAGCTTTGAAAAGTCATGGCATTTTTGAAGAAAAAAAAATCTTATTTTTCTTTAATTATTTTACACTTTTATAATTACTTTTCTAAGACTGGATTTGGGCACTCTAGACAGCAATACAGCCAATTYAACATATATAATAGGTTGAATTCAAAATATTTTTAGATATGATGTTTGCAGTTAAAGTAATGCTGCCTTTTAAAGTTCACTATACACGAGTTTTGTCATTATCAATATTTGATTAGATTATTTAGGACCAAAATAGGGAAGAAAAAGATAGAAAAAAGAAATCCAGATATCCAGTTTGTAYAAGAAATAACTTTCTACTTAATTCTAAAATACATGTTACTCTATTAAGCCTGTATTTTATAGAAAGTAATATACCTATTACTGCTGTTACCAATACACTAAAAACTAATGTAATAGGGCAAGTCTGAGTAGGGATTAAACATTATGACTGGTTTCCTAAATACCATGTCTACTACGTTTTATTTAAATCAAATTAAAAAAAATACTGAAGATAACTGAATATGATTCTAATAAGAAATCAAGATTTTTGTTTTCCTTTTTATAGGATTTTGACTGACTTCTTGAGCAAGGAGCTCATCTCTCATACAGGGATAGATGGAGCACAAGCAGTGAAAACTTCAAGTACAGTAAAGATGTGCTGGAACAAAATCTGATTTCAACAGCAGCAAAGACGTTTTTAGACTTGCACTGGTAACTGAAGTGAGAATCTGCAGAGCTAGCTCACTAGACAAATTAATCCAAGAGCTGTGGAAGGGGAGGCTACACGGCATCCAGAAAAAAAAACATGTGAATGGAGTAAACTGGAATAAACAATGTGAATGGAATAAACCAGAACAGCACCAAGTACCGCTAGTTTAAGATAAGTGCACAGAGTATTAGAGAAAAAATAAAATTAAAAAAAAGGGCAATTTATAACTTGATGAATAAAATGAAGCTAATAAACTAATGTGAGGCTGTAGGTTACAAAGCTATTGAATGAGTAATGATTTTTTCCATTTGAATTTTATTTCTGTGCTATAAATAATATTCAATTTGGAAATATGCTAATATTCAATTTGGAAATTCTGGCACTATGGAAAAAAAATGTACACTTTGGACTTGTGTGGACTTATTTTATGGACTTTGCAGACAGATTTAAATTAGTGAAAAAGTATTTTCTGCCAGGATGTGACATATTATRTATGTACTTTTTGCTTTTGGACAGGAGAAGAATCTCCAGAATAAATTTCAAGGTCATGCTTTTCCCTTTTTAAGTTTTCTGACGGGTCTCATATAATATAACTATGTCTGAAAGATGTTTGTCAAAGCTGTCTTCTGAAAACTTTGCACTCTGAGGGTTACACTGATTTGATAGGTTTCAACGTAAGAATAATAGCACATATCAGAAATGCTTTCCTCAAATCTAATCTAAATGCCACTTTCAACAAAGGAAGCAACTTCTMCTCCAACAACTGATTACTGTCCTCTCTGAAGCAAAGCTTTTAACATATATTCAAGAAACACACATGGRCAGAAGGATGATTTGAAGCATAAAACAGTTCCCTTAGATTGAGAAAATGAGTTACTAAAAAATGATTAATTTAGAAATGAGAGAAGCCTATGGAGAGAACAGAACATAAATAGTAATATATAATTCTGTGTTTATTCTGTATATTTAATTATTATTCCTCCAAAGGAATTGAAGATTTTTTATGGAATTAGCATGTAGAAATCTGGGAAAACAAAACAGAAAACAAAAAAAAAGAATAAATTCAAGGACACATTTTTCATGCTATACATCTTGAAACTGCAGAATTCTGACTCCCTTTGACTCTGTGAGAGTTCAAAGAGGCAGTTTTGAGCTTCCTTGGTCTCCACAGTAAAGACTTCCAGAAGACAGAGRGAAATATCTTGGGAAGACTCCCTGAATAGTTGTCTTATTTGTTGTTTAAAAAAGTACTTGTTCTTGACCATGGAGACTGGACGGTGAACAGGCAGAGTTTGTATGAAAGGATCTAGCAGTTCTTTATGTTCTTCTCCAATGCGAGCTTCTTTTCAAGAACTTATAAAAACAATTATTTCGTGATAGGCTCCACTTCCTACAGTATTCATTTTTTCTTATATTTTTTGGGACACAAACAAATGATTCTCCTGCAGCCTCTTTCTAAAAGTGCTGTGCTTAAAACAGAAACAATATGCAATGGAAGTCTCAGTCACACTTTCAGGTCTCAGATCAGGTCCTTGCAAAATGAATTCACACATCTGCTCATTCCTCTGCATTCCAGGATCCACAAATGTGGCAGAACACATCATCTTTTGTTGACCCTTGCCACCATTAATACTTCATAATCATGCTGCTCTATTGCTATATTTGGATCTTTCATATGAATATTTAAAAAATATCTCTATACTTCTTGGAATCTCTTACTCATTTGCACTACCTTCATCTGCACTCAYCTCACTGCAATTTTATCTTCCGAGCAGGCTGTCTTGCTTGACCAGTGTACTGTTCACAGCTCCCATCAGCACTTTGTCAGAAATGAGAGTGCCTAGCAAAGGGCTCAGGCATCCTGTTTCAAGAGACAGAGGAAGACTTGGTCTCCTCTGCTTTCTCCTTGAACTTGTGGCAGTCATATGTCTCTCTCATTCTCAYGAATGAAGGCATCTGGTCTCTAGAAAATAAGCTGTTTAAAACACTCCATTTTGTGGTTTCATCACAAGTAATCTTCCTTAGTTACTGACAGGAACGTGCAGTTACAATTTATATCTGAGAATTTTTCAACTGGTCTTTGAAGAAAACAAGACAAGCAGTTCTAGAAAATAATAACAAAAAACAATAGGTTATTTTAAATCTTCAGTTATAAAAGTGGCTATCACAGACCTACACATATTCCTTCAGTTCCAAATGATTTCCAAAGGAGTGGCTGAAACTTTTTTTTTTTTAAATTATAATGAAAGAAAAAGTTATATTGTGACTGCTTTTAACATTCCTGGAATTAACAATAAGCAAGATCAGTCCACCGTGATCAGACATTCACCTAGAAGCTGAATCACCTTGAGAAGCAAGGCACTTGGTGGCTGCAGAAGGGCTCCTGCAAGGGATGATACTGCAGATGCAAAGACAAACAGCTCTTTAGGGACTCCTGAACTMATCACGTCTTACAGATTTTCTCCACACTGGCAAAATGCACAGTATAATATATGACTGTGTCTGTTGATATACATTGGAAAATAAAATAGAATTTACATAACTTGAAGGTTGCTAAGATGAAAATCTTGTGAACTATGTTACCATCTTGTGAACTATGTTACAATCTTGTGAACTATGTGACAGACAGGCTTGTGAACTATGTTACCATTCATATTTATCTGATTTTGCTTTAAACCGGTGACCTACCCATGATTCATTCTATCAATATAGTCCTAGTTCTTTCTCCAGAAACTTAATTAGTAAGAACTTTACTCCATCTCAAAAGTACCTACCTTCATTATCTCAAGTCAATTACTGGTTGATTTATCAATTAGTTTTGTCACTGATTGTGCAGGAGAACAGTGCTTTGCAATGTGCCACAATTTTATCACATAAGAGTCTGTTATTGMAGGGTTTAGGGTACTTAGAGAAGTCGCTGGTAGTTAACAATAATAAACTATATTCAAGTTAAAATTTGAAAGTATAAATTAGGACTTTCAAATGTTAAAACTGCAAAGCACAAGAGTATAATAAAATACACTTTGATTCTGACACTGATACATTTATGTTTCTGTTCTTATTGCACTTTGATATGTATTTCACTCTCAGTACTCTACACTGGTGTGTACTGTTGAGCACCAAACACATAAGGAAACCGCATAACAAGATCATGTTATAGAAAAATGATTGTAGTGTCAAGACACATAGCTACACTAAATACTAGATGGAAAAATCGCTTTATGGGACACAATATTTATTAGCATTTAGCATTCTTTTGATTCAAGAAAAACTGAGCTTAAATAGATTTCAAGATGCCTAACTGCATGCTGCATGACTTTTTTGGTTTTACTTCTTTTTTGTTTGCCTTTGCTAAAACATGACATTTTTTAATATGTCATTAAGAAYGACATATTTAAGCCAGGTCTAACATATAGTCTGCTAGTTTGCCAAGAGTCCAAAGGTGCTGAACTAAATATTTCAGGTGAGATTAGAACCAGCCTCCAAAGCAAGGCTCGCCTCCAAGTGCCGTGCAGTCAGTGGCCTTCTGTGGCTGCTGCAGGGACGCTGAACACGCTCAGGGCAAAGAGGAGCCTCAGGAGTGCACAGCAACATGCAAAATTGAATGCCCAGGGCTATTTTCAGAGAAACCTCACCGAGTTGTCGTGCCTGCTGAAACAAGGCATTGTACCACTGCTCCTGTCTGCAAGAACAATCTGTCAGATTCCCTGGAGCAAGCTACCAGGTGGGCCCTCTTTTTACTAGTGGTGACAAATGAGTCTTTTCAGGCAGCCATGTCATTCTAGCCTTAGATTTCTTCTGCTGGTCTCCCTCTGGGTCTACTCGATGACTTAACACCAGATCTTAACTGAAGAATTTGCAGAAGCATTTCAGAGATTCAGATCAACAGTAAAGTATCTGAAAGTCTCTTAAAGAGTTGATTGTCCTTTCTCTAAATTACAGGTCACACAGATCACTATAGATCATTCTTGAGCCAATGTCAGACAGATTTTCATTAGTTTTCAGTGGAGGAGGATTATGTTGGAATCTCCAAATACCTAGATTTCAAGTGTTTTATATTTTGCAGATAAAATCTGCACAGGCCTAACTGTTGGGACCTAAGAGGCTAAYTTGGCACCAGCTCAGCTCCAATCCCATTTGCATGATTTCACACCAATTCTGGTCACCTCCTCTCCACTCAGCACTTCTGCACGGTTCTTTCACAAACTAATTCATTCCCACAGGACAAGTCCTCTCTGTGGCTTTCAGTAATAAAATGATTGGGAGTCAGCTAGGAGRAAAAGAAATGGGGAAAAGGAAGGTAAGAGATCCATCTTGCTCTCCACATCCCGCTGCTGTTAACATGTTCCCATCAAGTGATTAATCATAAATTATGGATGTCAGCCTCCCTGAGACAGTGCRCATCTCCTGTATTGAAATCCATCTCCCAGGCATTCTGGCAGCTTTTTTGACTGACAAGCCCAAAGTACCACTATTTGCATAATCAGGCTGGCACCTGGCCGCAGAGCTAACTTACTGTAGTGTTGACACAAAGGCATATGATATATTTGTGTTTGGCATAATCTGGATGGCTCACAGACAGTACTTCTGGATGAGGAGATTACAAGTAAGTGACACCTTTAAGTTAAAATTCTTCTGTTTATTAATGCTTAGWTTTCATCCCATGCAGCCTAGGGGGAGTTAAGTCCATACTGGTGTTTAGGAAACATTCAGTTGCAGAAAGGGGTGTGCTAGGAGAGGAGCAGCAGAGAAGAGTCAATGTAGCAAAACAAACCGTTCTGGTTTTATCAAATCAGGATATTCCTGCTTCAAACTTCTTTAAATAGTGATAATCGACCCAAGTGCTGCAAAAACACTACTTAAATTCTTATTTTAATTATTTTTGCCTTATTCTAGAAGATTCTTATCTTATTTTTTATGTTTCCACACAGGTGAATATGTACCTGCAATACTCGCAGCTTCATAGAAGACAGATCCTTCCTATTTTTCATGTAGATGTTATCTTAAAAGAAACAGATTCTTAAGGATGAAACAGTTGAGCTAGTCAGAACTAAATAGTATTTTTGGCCAGAGAGTGAAGTGTAATGAAAATCTTTAAAAATCTATTATATTATGGAAATTTTGTCTTTTTTTTTTTTTTCATACAGATTAAGAATGACTCAAAACCAGAACTATATTGGGTTCTGAAAACATTCTAGTCAGGTACATAAAAGTGATACAGTGTGGGGGAAGGAAGTTCTGCTGTCAAAGAAAAAGAGGTCTTATCTGCATTAAAAACAGCTCTTGGGTATCATATTTTAAAATTAATTGCAAACAAGCAACAGGTGAATCTGCACCCATTCTCTTCCTTTACAAGCTATTGTTTTGTAGTGAAAAGACATGACATTTGGGGGCCATCTATAAACTTAAAAGGGGGAGACTTATTAATGGTACTAGGTGTCCTGGGTTCGATTACAAGTAAGTTGAATTAATACAAAACAAAGAATTGTATGGACTTTATCGACTCTTTTAGTAAACGTAATTTTGGAACATACAATGCATCTGAAGAAACATATTAGACAGAATATAAATTCTATTAGCATCTCATTGCTGTGACCACTGTAGGTTACATACCCAGGCAATATTGTTCCCCTAGTAACTATTTAAATGCATATTAGTCCTTTCTCTCTTTTGTGTTGGCAATGAAGAGGCAGTGATGCAGCTATTGAAAGGTTACAGAAGAACAAAGAATGATTTAAATGAATCAGGTTCATTGCATACCTCATCAATTGATTTTTTTTCAAGTTTTGCACTTTATATACGCATGTACAGATGCATATATACATCCAACTTATATGCATACATATATATATACACACACAAAAATCAAGAATACAATTCTATGCAAATAATAGTAAATTTAAGCATACTTTTATTTTGATCTTATCTCATAGGACAGACACTAAGAAAAATGAGTACCAGCAGTGCAGAGAGATTACATCCTCATTTGTCAGTGTAATACAGACATTCAAATGTGATCTCACTTCTGTGAACTAAATAGTGCTCCTTTAAACCATTTTCAGCCATGCATATGGTTGCATATGGCCCATACATATGCACTTTTCTAAGAGATATACAGGCTATTCATTCAGTCCTTCACTGACAGCTACCTTTGATTCACACTGCTGGGCTGATAAGACTTTGGTCTTATCTATGCTCACTTTTAGACCAACCCTTAAGCATTCTTATGGAAATGCTTTTATCTTGATTTTCCCTAGGCCTAAGACATCAAAATAGCATTACCTTCAGAGCACAAATTTTACACTCCTTAGTAGACAGTGAGAATTCTCAAAATTTTATTTTCATTGAAACTAAGAATAATTTTACTGCTTTTGATGGTCTTTGCAAACTAGAACCTTCTCATTCACACAGAAAGCTATTTGGGGAGGGTGAGATAAATGTTRGTAGAATTTCTCTGTGGTTGTAAAATTTATGTGTATGTATCTTAAGTCAAATTAACCTAATATCCAACCCAACAAGAGAGTGCAGGAGAATTTTCTCTGCCTGAAAGAGTTTCCTTTTTTAATGGGTTTGTGATTGAAATGTGGCATCATTTGTAYTGAAGATTTCTAAGGAACAAATAAAACTAAGTAATAAGTACGTAGGTTTCTTACGTCTTGTGCATCAAGGTATCAAGTGATCTTTTTGTGTTGACTTGTGCTGAGGGCTAAGTAGACAGATTTTTTTTTGTCATGGGCACTTACTTYGTTTTATGCTGAGATGTTTGGCAAAATCTGTTACTGTCATGACGTAGATCTCTGTCTACTGGAAAGCYCTCTAACATTGATTTGTTTTCTACTAGACCAGAAGAACAGATTTTCATAAAGTAAAAAAAAAGCCAAAATCAATCTGTGCTATTTATAGTTCATTGATCTAAATGGAAGAGTGAGTAAGGCAAAATAGAATTTTAAACTATTTAAAAGTTTAAAAGCATCTTCAGTGAAAACCATGTGCCAAAATCTCAGAGATGAATAAATTACATTCCTCTCTATTATGCTGTAGAGTGTTCTAGGATACACTGGAAAATAATACTGCTAAAAAGAGAAATCTAGCCATATCTACATTTCATGAATAAAAATAAATATTTATTTCCTTGCCATTATACCTGAAAATTGTAGCTGTCAGTAATATTTTTTTTAGCTGTAGGGGATAGTAAAATATGAGAGAAAAACCACGGTGCATTTCTGCGGAGCTGTGCATTTCTGCGGTCTGTGGAGCTTTGCCACAAAATGGCATTGAGCACTACGTATAGTGATAAATGGATATAGGTAAAGAAGAAAATCCTTTTCTAATGGGAATTGTCAAAAATCTACATTTCCTAAAATGGTGGGAATTTTTCTCATTGCTACTTACCACTGAGTTCCTTAAGCCTTTCTCTTCAGAATCCAATAGCACCTGTGCTATATTGTTTTACAGTCTCAGAAGAACTAACAATTTAAAGTATTTGTGTTGTATTGTTCCCCATTGGATTTGGACTATGATAAAGGAAGTAGAGGAATTACTCAGTAAATAAATAGTGCAGCATATTAAAGGTCAGAAGAGTATGGGGGCTGACATCACAAAATAGTTACTCAACAGGATAAGCAAAAAATGTAACATATTGTATGCCATGAAACCTGTATGGGTGATTTAAAACTAACGGAATGTACTTTGACTGAACATTAAATAAAACATGTCCAACCAAGTTGCAAAAAAAAGGAAATGACAAAAAAGCAGCAGACTCTTTATACCTTCGATTCCCACCTTTAACAAGTCACTGAGCCACACCACATAATCTAAAGAACTGATTAAAAGTGGCTTTTCACATGCTTACTTCTTTTTAGAAATCTTCAAAGTCATAGTGAAAAGAGACTGGTGCCATTTACACATGACAGAGTAAGGCAAAGACAAGATATGTGCTGGGTCCTGTATCATACAAGGCATAAGACTGAAGAATAAGACATAAGATCAGAATTCAGCATTTTTGCTGCCATTTTCTTTAAACAAATTAATAACAATGACTTTGTTTGATAGCTGTAAGGAAACCCTTCAAAATATAAGCTAACTCCATCAAACATGCTTCTAGTGAGAGCAGCATCAGCAATGCTGAGGTCAAAATGGCAGCAAAATAAGGGGGATCACATGTGAATGATTCATGTAGTAACAGACTGTCTACCAGAAGATGTGAGAATGCAGATTTGCCTGTCATGTTACCGGAAAAAGATAGTGCTCTGCTCTGATGAATGCATTTCCTCCAACAATCAATCTGCCTGTCTACATTACAGTTTCATGAACCAAAATTCACAGATAAAACCCCTCACAGCATGCAATATAAACAAAACAGTTAGGTTGGTGACTTCATATATGTGCTTTGCTTTTGTTTCCTGGCTGTCTCCTATCCCCAGACAAGCTTTTATAAATTTTAGATTTTATTTACTGTTTAACTTCTAATATATTCCACCAGCTAAAGTAACAAGGAATAATGCATTTAAAATAACTTATTTGAAACAATTCACACTTAAAAATCCACAATTAAAACCCACCACAATGTATATCTCTTCATAGTGGTAAATTTTTCAAGACAAGGCTTTTCATTTCATAACTTCAATTCTAAGTGTGCAGGCTTTATGGTACTGGTAAATTTTCATAATGTGGCACTGATGGCGCAAAGCTGGGAAATAGATTTCAATAAAATTAGAATGAATGCTACTAATGCCTCTCTTTAGAAACATTTTATATTTGCACTAGCAATAGGTATCCTGCGTGCTACAGGGAGCCATAATACTTTTCAAGTGGCATGGCAAGAGTATGCTGGCACCTTTTCACTACCAAATACAGAGAACTTAGCTTTGCCTGCCATAAGCTACAAGTACCAGCTTTGCTGCACACGTGCAGATCCAGTCTGACACAATGTGATGGGAGAAACACTAAAAAGACTCCAAGAAAAGAAGCTGATCCCACTGCTAGAACAAACTGTGTCGCATGAAACCCACTTCCTTAGTATTTTCAAATAACCTTGGGATCATCAGGATGAGATCCAAACCAGATGAACTATCCTCCTAATAGGCTACAAACAATCTATATGTTAAATAACCTTTGCTTTTCTCGAAGCACTCAGATATAAAGAAGGTTTTAGCTGCTTTGCTCCCAAATCATTAAGAAAAGCCAAACCATCAGAATGTCCTTCAGTCTTATTGACATTTCTGCTAGCCCTTAGTATAATACAGACATGGTAGGAGTATTCTGTATCATTATTTGGACTTCAAGGTTAAAACACCGTGTGCAAAGTATAAGCTAATCAGAGGAACTAGTTAGAACTAATCTGGATAGCTGTGTCCATTTTCCATTTCCTCTTCTGATTTTACAGAATAAGAGAGTTTATTATTATTATCATTAAGCAGACTTTCTCTTGTTCTATTTAAAGAAACTGTTATTATATATTTTTCTGACACATTTAGGAAATGTACCAAGAATGCTCATAGTCCCTGGGAGACAGTAACACACATAGAATCCAGAAAGTTCTTAATCTCAAGCAATATCAATTGCCAGAGATTATTTTATGGATACTTTCAACTTTTATCTACAGGCAAATACTGACAGCCAAGCATCGCAGGTCCTATTGAAAACAAACCAGAGAGGCAGTGCATTTTTTAACTGTCCTGCCTTTCCTTCGCTAAGGCTTCAAATGCAGGTCAACGACTATGTATACCTATTATTAAATAAAAACTTCTGCTAGTGTTGTGTATTTCTCCTCTTTCTTTTTAGTATGGGATCCTTCCAGTAAAATACAGGAGGCTTTTTCTCTTTTTGCATACGCATGCATCTATACACATACACACATATATATATATATAGACATATACACAAAAACTGCAGTTTTCATTTAGTGTCTACCTTTAAACTATGCCTAGCTCTTTCATACACACTGATATTCATGCACCATATCACAGGTGTGTTGTTGGAAGATAGTACACAGAGAAAAATATATATTCATAGCGAACAAGAATATTTTCTCTCACTTTTTCTCAGTGACAAAAACTATTAAATTTTTTCTTTCTTCCCAATGCCAAGTGATSATTTTACATTACGTGATAGTACAGAAAACTTACTAACTAATATGTTACTTGCAGTCATATAAACCTTTATACTGAGAAGGAAGAAGAATGGATTTTTACTTAATGCTACTGAACATCTAAAGTTTATTCTGATATCACTGTGCAATATTTTTGTTGTTCTAGGACAGAGCAAAAACTATCTGAGTGAAGGACTTCTTTTCTTAATAACTATTAGACTCTTGTGCCACGTCTTCACCTGGTAAAGAAGAATATGCTGTTTTGAATATGAAATATATTATTCTTCTGTTGCTTCCGGATGGGTACCTTTTAAACTTGACAGGATTAAGATATTATCTGAGATAGGGGATTTAATAAGAGTTCTGTACTAAACAGAACTCTTGTTCTTGTTTGTGCTTTTTTGCTTTATATTTTTCATAAGTAGTCAGGACTTTCGTACAATTCTCCGTATGTGTCAACTCATAGCAGTGTGGCACTGACCCAATCATAAAGTTATGTTTACCTACTGGCCCTTTCTCTGTGGAGAGAATATTGCAGAATATTAGGCGAGATTGCTAGCTGTGCTAAAATATATTTTGAAAAAAAGACCTCTAGGTGAATTACTTGTTTCCAGGCTGGCTTGAAATCCCACAGTGTCAGACTGTAGGTGAAGCAGATTGAGGGTAGATGGGGTTAGATACATGGACTTGTTTTGCATGCTGGCCTACTTGAACATTGACAATACTTCTTAAAAACTAAGTTTTAATCTCTACATCTCTTGTTTGCTCTCTTGCACCTTTAACATGCCACATAAACTCAGTCCTAGGTTGTCTGAGCAAATCACGCCTAATGTTTGCTTGGGATGGATCCATCCTTATTCCTGTGGGTATGCACTTTAAAATGTAAGGACACAGTTATTGTTGTAACTTCTCTGTTATTTCCCAATTTTAAGCTAGTATAGGTGTTTCACATTGCTTTTCTCATTGTGATCTCTTCTTTGCTCTCTTGAATACAGAACACCCTCTACATTTTCTACAAGCTGATACATCCATATAAATATTTTGGATGCAAAAAAAATGCCAGTTTCTACAAAATCCTTTCACTTCAAAAAATGTTCCAGTTTGATCTACTCACTAAAATGAGGCACAGCAACCTCCTAGTAGAAAACTATCAAGAGTTTTTTTTTAAAGCTAAAGCCCTGTCACGCTGCTTGTTAAAGGTGAAACTTTTCACCCATAAGACACTATTTTCAAAGCTGCTGAGCATAGTCCTGAGAAAGTCCTACGATCTAAAAACATTTTCATGTGGTTTTACTTGCTGCAGTGTAACGATATCACAAGAATATTTGGAGATAAAATGCTTCTACCTTGGATTCTTTTCCCAAATTCCTAAATTCCTACTGAGATGTACACTCTTAGAAGCAAGGGTCCTTTTTCATCTACACAGACATTACATGTTCCTCTTAGCCTATATCAGAAGATTGAGATTTTAAGATTTGTGTTGCCTCCTTATATTTTCGTGGTGAAGCAAAGGAGAGGTTTCTTATTTCTGCCAGTATGCAAGAAATATAAAGTGTCTCTAGCAAGGGCATGTCATATTTCTGTTTAAACATGTACTGCACATGTCACGTAAAGAATCAACAGGTAGTCAAACGAATCCATTTAACAGTGGGAGGTAGGAGAAGAAAATTCAAAAGATAGATATTTGTAGTAGTCAGTTTGAAAATGTTTTAATGAGAAATTGAGATCTTTCATATCTTCTTGATCAGACACAGTTACTATGTAAAATATTTCATTACGTAAAAGGATAATTTCTCTAAACTTTCTTGTGTGAAGCAAAATGTCAGACTCTGTAAATGAAAAAATCTGAATTTCTGCTTTTTACAGGTATGGAGGAATAAATGAAGGGAACAACCTTTCTTTAATATGAAGTAGGTAATTCTATGTAGACATATATATGAAACGATGCAGTTATAAAATACTGATTTAAATAACTCAGCATTGGATTTTCAGTAGAGCAGCTAAGAAAGGGATCTGAGGGTGAATGCAGAAGCTGCTACAGGTAATAGTTGTGTCTTTTTACCTTATACAAGCCATTCCATCTGATCGATACTATGTGCGAGTTGCTTACTGATTAGAACACTAATCACAATTAACAGAGACTGCAATAAGACCCACACTCCAGGGGTTTCTCAACATTTTAAAATCAGGGTTTATTTAACCTTTTGGAAAAAAAAAAAACAAACCAAACAACTCCTATATTGGCTTTCTTTTACAACTGAATAATTTAACAATTTAACAAATCTTTGTCATTATAATCCCTCTTTTCTCTCTCTCTCTTTTTTTTTTTTCTTATTTTCTTACTTGCCAAYGTAAATATATTACTGAAACCTTTTGGCAGGTAGACAGCTAATGTTTCATGGATCACAGTTTCAGAAACACTGCTCTACGTACGCTAACTAAAAAGAGGATCTAAGTGACATTTTTGTGAGAACTGCATGAGCAGTTTCGTAATACTTATGAGAACAAGCAGTTTGGGAACCAATTCTAGGAATAACGGGAATAATACCTAAAAATTTCACCAAATTTGGACTAGAATATTTCAGCTGTAAAATTACTAGGTTAAGAAATTTAGTTGAGATGGATATCTTTAAAAAGATAAAAATGAAGCATTTCCATCCCAGTAAACGTCTGTTTTTTCCTCACGCTTACTCTCAAACTCAGCAGAAATACTGGGACTTAAAGACATACATAGAATTAAAAGGAAAAAAAAAAAAGGTCAAATCTATAAGGATAAATAACCTTTAAAAGTCAAAATTATGGGGTTAGCAAAAGTAGTTCTTCCAGTATGCAAAATGGATGAGGGAAGAATACTTGAAGAAACTAAAAAGAAAAAAAAAATCAGTCTACCCCAAACATCTTTAACTGTCAGTCTCCAGCAACTAATTCCTTTTGAATTCACTGAAAATCTTCAACAAGAAAAAAATTTAAAAGAAGAGATATAAGTTTTCTCAGTTTGAATGACAGAAAGCTAGGGAAAGTATTTATCCAGCCAGAGAGGAAAGTATACCAGTACTACAAAAAGAACAGAACCCAAAAAGAAACAAATATAAAAAATGGGAATTATTTTACTAACAATTCTAAGTTGTCTCCAAAATATTTGAAAAAAAAAAAAAAAAAAAAAGGCATGCATGTGCTTCAAGGAAAATCAAACTAACCCTGTGCATGCTCAATACTTTAAAGCTTTTCTGAGCTTGTTAAGGATGCAGTGTACCATCCAGGGTTCTCATTTAGGATGTGTTTCAGAAAGCTGCATATAAAAGGTAAAGGGTCTATTTTGTATTTTTTAAATATTATACTTACACCAAGATGCTTTGTCAGCAGACTGACCTTTGAAAGCCCTCAAAACCATAATTTAGATCAGAATAGTTGATTAAATAGAAATTACTTACAGTTTTGATGATTACATTTTCAGGAATATTATTTCACTGAATCTATCATAATGAAAGCTTTGCTGTAAGCAATGCATTAACGATCCAGATAAATTTCTATAATTATTCTAGAATTTCTTTTTGTCTGAAAGCCTAAATGTCTAAAAAGGCTGGGAGCCATCACATTTATGTGAAAAGCATTGCTATAAAACACTATAACCAATTTAAGATGGCATATTTCTTCTAACTTCTCAAGCTGCACGCTTTAGGAGGAAAAACTCTCCACCCGGATATGGTGGGCTTATTTTTTCACTTCCTGATGAAACYAGATGACTATTTTTTGAGCACCTAATATTGATGAAGGAACTTGTGTGTTTTTGGATGTTCTGTCTCCGTACATATAGTAGATTCGTTAGCTTAATTTGTGAAAACATTTAAGATCACTTCCAATTTTTTTTCTTTTTCTTTCTTCTTAACTTTTTAAGTCATAGAATAGGCAAAATGAAATAAGCCATGCACCTTTTTAAAAATAAAAATTCATGAATGAATCTAAGAAATTTAAAGTAATCTGATAGTTTTTTCTTTTCTATTTTCATACATTTATGATTCTCCTGTTCTCAGCAGGTGCCAGAGGTAGATGTAGTTAATAGCACAGCACACTGTTTTCTTACTTTAGGGACTGGATTAAATGTTAAAGCAGGACCAGAACTGGAACACTGAGTGCAACTCAATGATCTCAAAAGCAAAAAGCAAAAGTTTTTTCTTTTCCTTTATTCCTATTTTCTCTATTCCTCCCTTCTAAGGTAGCCCTGGACCCTTAATAAATGCTGTGTTCCTATGATACAGGACATCCGTCTGTTGAGCATCTCATCAAGAGCAGGATTTCAATTCTCATCTGTGTTCTATGAAGACACAAGCTTTTCAATATGAAGATTAAAGAGACCGTCCCTGCTCTTAACATTCAGAAAAATATTACAGAGTACTTCCCACTCTACCCAGTAAAAGGCAGAAAACACCTCTCATAAATCAAGATAGAGAACTTTTCAATCATCTAACAAATAAAATTAAACAAATGGTATTTGCTTGAGTTCAAAGGCTCCAGTTCATTCCATAGCACAGGTCAGAATGATAGCATTTTTATCTTTTTAAAGTATTTTTTTCTTAATTAATTCCAATAGAAACAGTAGAAACTGTTGCAACCCATGAGTTAACGAAACCCAGGTGCACCCCAGCCAGAACCACCGCGCTTGCCCATGTGGCTCCTGTGGCACTTGCTGAAGTGACATGACAGCAGTGTGCGTATAGGGACAGGGACAGGAACTAATCATTAAGAAGATGATTTAGTGGATCACGAAGTTTTAAATAAATGATGTTTTTCTCTAAAACACTCATTCTCCAGAGACATGACTTTGCAGCAATGAAAACACATGCCCTGAGATAACATTGAAAAAAATAAGTAAAACTTTTAAACTCTTTTCTCATGCAAATTTTTTTAAGAGCTTATAATATATTAGGCTTATAGTTTAACTAAGGTTCAGAACAGGAGAAAAACATTTGATGCATGTTAGCATGTTAAGTTAGAGCAGGAGTGAAGGATGTGAGCATCTCCATTTATCAATCTTCTGTTTACAATGTGAAAAAATTCTGAATTGCCTGAGCTGATTTTTTTTTCAGGTGAAATTAAAGGGAACAGATGAGTTCCCAGAGCATATGCGTTACTGGGCATTCACTGAATAACCTGCATACAATTTTTTCCACAGAACAGTTTTTAGAATTTTTGGAAAATATTTGAGGATGCCATATTCACCTGATTTCATGTCATCAAAGATAAAAGTATATTGGATTCTCTTGGTTGAAAGGGAACCCTAAATACAAAGCTCTTCCTATTGCCACAAACCTTCATAATTCTTCTTTACACCCTTGGAACATTTCTACTAAGGAAAAAATGAACTTAAAATGTTCATCTTTATCTTTAAGGAATTAAAGTGTCCTGAAGCAATATGATCAACATTGCACTTCAGATTGCAGTCTGAAGCACTGTTAACATCTAGGAAGTTTCCACATTCATTCCTGTATTCTCTCCCTTCAATGTCAAGCTGCTCCTGAGATAAAATTTATCTGAGGTAAAGTACTGTATCAGGAGCAGAAAGTGCTGCTCAACCCTAGACAAGGAGGAACGGCTTCTAAACAGCCTAGGTGGTTGCATAGATGCAACTTAGCTTGGACTTAGACTTAGCTTAGCTTAGCTTAGCTTAGCTTAGCCTCCTCAGGTTTGTCTAAGGGCTATTTGCCATCCTGAGCTGGTATAAGAATTGCAAAGGAATGGTGTGCGAGGATTAGTCCCAAGCTGAGAGAGTCCGAATCCCAGTCCTTTAGACTCTCATTTCAAATAATGGAAAGCAAACAAAAACAACAACAACAAAAGGATGCCATCTGTACGCTGGCAAATCCACAGCATGAAGAAAGGATATGACTGAAATGGCTGTGACCTTGTGAAGCTACTGAAGAAAAAAAGATAGGACAAACAGCTGCTAAAGAGACAGAGGAAGCTGGTTGGCACCATCTGTACTGCCTATACTAATGCAGCCGCACTAGGGACTTGAATAGGCTTTTCAAATTCAGAAAATACACATGTATTGGACTGGGAGATGTGGATGTTCCGCTTGGATTCACTGCATCAGATGAAAGAGATTTAATCTGCACATTTAGATACTGAAAGATTAAATTCTAGATTTTATAGAGGTGTGTATATATATATATATATGCCTGTATATATGTGTGTACATATATACACATGTATATATGTGTGTGTATATATATATGCAAACTCCTAATTGTAGGTATAAATATAGTATTACAAAATGTGGTACTTTTTTCTTAATTCTTACTTAATTCTTAATTTGCTCCAAAAAAAGTGCTGCAGTCAAAGCAAGCCATTTGACATTTTGAATACTCGTTTGCCATCCAGCTGTTCTTTTTACTCAAAACCGGTAAGCAATAAAAGAGAAAACTGAAAGAGAAACAAGCAGTTTCTTGTACATCTGTCAAGGAATGAATTGAAAATGRTCAATTCTCTTGCCTTAAGGCAAGATTAATTACGCATATGTCATTCCTGCCCAAGAGTTGTCTGAACTCTTTTAAAAGTCTGAAAAAATTGAGACTCATCAGTGTTGGCTCTGCAGTCTCAATAGACTATTGACTTCAACATTTCACCAGTTTTATTATAGAAATATTTTAAATGTTTTCCTTTAGTCAAATCTTACTATGGTTTAAGCCTACCACCTCATGTCCTTCTTAAAACATTCTCTATCACCATAAGTTACATATAAACCCATACATAGCTATATATATAACAAAATAATTGAAATATGTTTCYTCTTTCAACCTTCCCCTATAGATCATGTTTTCTAGTTCTATTACTGTTTCAGCTTTCTCATATAATCTCTATTCTGGAATTTCTTCAATCAGTTCACAACCTCAAACTGCAGAGTCCAAGCCTAGGAGTCAACTTAGGGCCTCAGCAGTATGTAGTAGAGTAGAAAATTACCTCCTGTATATAGGATGATTTTGTTCCATCTTATCTTGTTTATTTCCTGAAAAGTTAAAGCTCACAAATGAGGTGAAAACAAAAAACTATCTGGGTCAAGTACGGAAATAGTCAGCAATAAAGACCCGGTTACTTTCTTCTAAAAGAAAAATATAAGTTGAGTTGTATGGATGAGAATTTCAAACTCTGTTCAACATAGTAGCTAATTTTAGATGCTGACAAAAGCTTGTTCTTTTGCTTATCTATTTCTGGCCCTAGGAACATAAGGTCTTTTATCACTTTCTTCAGGAATGCACAGTACTCACCCTCTTCCAGATGATACCTTTCCCTAAGCATGTAGTCTTAATACTTCTGTGTGTGGAAATCAAAGGAAGTCTGTATTGTTAGTCGTAATTTGCTATTTACTTCCTCCCATCTATCTTCTCTAATTTCTTCCCTTGTGCATCATGGTATCTAATCATCTCTGCTACATACAGGGACCACCACCAAAATTTTGATCAGAGCTACGCTAATGGTGCAGGTTTTTCTTTCCTTTTTCATTGTAAGTATGGGAAACTGTGAATCCTCCAAATAAAAAAATAATAAAAAAGTCATTTYGTCTTAGGATTTCATAAGATATATTTTGAATGAGATCATTTATGCTAATACAGGGAAACACTAGAAATACAGAGAATATTGGTCGAGGCAGCAAAGAAACAAGGCCTTTGATACAGGAAAGTTCATATTTTGTAAGAAACAGTAAAGTGTCTATGGCATGAGAGCAGATTGGAATACTTAACAGATGAAAACTGCCAAAAATACATGAGATGATTACCATGGCAACAGGAAAGACTAACACAAAAAGCAACTGTACAAATACCAAACTCCAAATCCGGAGCTGCATTCTGGACAAATAATGCAGGAAAAGGATGGATAAAGGATTTCAAGTCACATGAATTGAGTCTTCCTGTACAGCCATGAAGTAAAATAGCCTTCTTAAGAGCATTCCAGTAGACACAGCTGGCCAAGAAGAAATTGGGACAATGCGACCGATCAAAATTAAACAGCAACGTATATGAATGCATGTGAGCTGCCAACATTAGGGATTGACATTACCACAGATAGCATTAGAAGATTGCTTTAGCTGTTTCATGTGTAGTCACATTTAAAACCTAGYTGTTCCTGAAGAATATTTTTGCACAAGATGCTGATCCTATGAGAATACATTACGTAAAGTAAGTGGCCATCATTTTTTTGGCAAGTGATAAATCTTGAAATAACAGCAATATTCTGCAGAGATCAGTGAGACCTTTGCATCCAAGAGCTCTGACATTGCGCTTGCGCAGAATCGGGCTTCTTCCAGTCAAAGCTGGACAAATGTGCAATGCTAGTCCCTGAAGTGATTCGAAGTTTTTTCTATTGTGACCTGACTAGCTGTGCYTTTTCTATCACATATCACTGTCACTTATCTTCTCCTATGTTACTTTGGCAATTTTTTCCACTTTTAATATGAGACAGCAAAGTTAATAAACCAAGCAGCTTATTGCTGGGGAAAAATAATTTTTGAATCAATTCCAGTAATCTCATTATATTTTCTGCCACAGAAATCTCTTACAGCATGGCAAAATCTCGTGACAAATGCTATGTGAGTCAGTTTTGCATCSAGCGGAAATGCTGCTTAGAGACATTTCTGGTGAACATATTTTATTTTTAAAAGACTCGAAATAACGTAGCAAAATAATAACATTTCAAATAATGTAGTGAATCTCAGCTATGGTTAAGAATAATTTCTCAGTCTYGAGTGAAGCAGACAGAATTTCTCAAGGGCAACTGTCTATTAAGCAAATATTTTAATCTGAAACTTGTGTCTGTTCTGCATTTCATTATGTATAAATGGCTGAATTACTCATTTCTCATGGGGAAATGTAAAGAACTGAAATGGACTATTGATAGGCATTAGGAAGTTATAGATACTCAGAAGTCAGCTGACTTGAGCTAGCTCACTTTGAGGTAAAGTGGGATTAGATGACCCACTTCCTAATCAAGTTTTCCACAATTCCATGATCAGTGTGTTTCTTGTTCATTACTGTATATTGCCACATATGGACATCTACTCTATTTTCCTCCATATTATGCACTTAATATTTTTTTTTCACCTCAGAAATTCTATAATACATTCGTAYTTTTGTATATTTAAGACAATATTTTTAGAACAGTAAACACTAAAACACTAAAATGTTCATCTCCGATTCTGAATCTTTTATATGAAGGAAAAGTCCTCCCATCTCCATGACCTAAATGTCCTTCCTTGATAGTTTATAGCCACAGATTACAATAACCCATTGATTTTTGCCAACCCACTTTGCCATCAGTAATACCTATTATGTTACCAATGAATAATAGCACTGTCAAGGATGATGAATTGTGATCAACACCCATATGCCATTGCATCTACATTGTCRTGCACTTATATTATTCAGATTTTCCAGGAACAGACTGTATATTAACTTATTTTCTATTCCTAGCGTGTGTTTGTATACATTCTCACAATTTCCCTGTTTAAAAGTTCCTTTTACTATTTTATTATGCCACTAAACAACCTTYTTTACACTACACACCCCTATTTCAGAAATTCCTTTAATAAAGACATCTCTATTTGTGTTATACACAAAAACTACATAAGAACCTTAGAGACAGTGTTTGACAGCAAAAAGTACACAAATGCACACACATACATGAACACTGAGTTTGTATTTCTCTTTCTGAATGTTAAACTGAAGAAGTCATAAGGGCCAAAGAAACAAAATCAAAGATGACATTTGAAGAATAGCATAACTCTGTCAAATGTTAGTCAAAAGTACATCTAACATAATGGTTACATATAGGCTTTTGTAAGAAAAAGAACCCAGTTTTCTGACAGTATTAAAATCTATAACATATACGAACCTTATATAGTTTCAAGAAAAACTTTCTCATTTTTTTTCAGCAGGTTTTTACARCTGTACGACCATACTAATAGGAACGTATTCAAAGTTTCTGAGTTAAGACTCTAACAATAGATTCAAAGAACAGTATTAAGCACAGGWGAAAACGACATATCACTACATTTTGTTCCTCTTCAATAGTAAATATTTATCAGACAGATTTAAAAGTGTAAGACAATATAGTCACTTTTCTTARGAAAAAAGAAACCAAGTCTTTTGGTAGTCTGTTTTATTCTAGATTGTCTATTTCATATACTTATGAAATATATATATAATTGCTATCCTTGCAATCTTGTTCTCTGCATATTGAACCTCTGAAAACTTTGTCTGCAGAAGAGRCAGCTGATTTTGTGATGCAAAAATGCCCATGTGAATTCTCCTGTTGGCTCTTGCCTTCATCTTAAACATAAAAGTCATCAAGATAATAAATAAGGCTGTTCTTTGTGTACTACTTACTTTTGCAATCTCCCATTTAACTGCTTTTGCAGATTGTTTATGAAAACGTCAAATAGCACAGGACCTCAAGAATTTCTACAGATGACTGTGCTTTGCCATGAGAACTGTTTACTTCTGCTCTTTCCTATCTACTTGTATTTCAGCCTTCTCTCTTATCCCATATACGGTTGCTCTTTTTTTGTCCTTTTTTTTTTTTTTTCCACCATGAGTCTTTAGTGAGAAACCTTACGAAAGGCAGGWGTACATTACAGTACTCATTTGCTTTTGATTTTGACCATATATTATTTGGGGSACCTAATGTATTTGGTCACAGCCTAGGTGATAGTGCCCTACAGCACAGATACAACTGTTTGGCCAGTAGCTTCTGACCTCTCCACCAGCTCCTCCGAGCAGCTGATCCCAGCTATTACATAGTCTTTACTGACATTTTAATTCTTGCAAGACAGCTTGGCCCTGAAATGAAAAACACAATATATGCAATCTCTAACAGTCCACTATTGACAAAAAAGCAAAACTAAGTGAGAAGTCCTAGCATAGCTGGAGACCTCTTAGGAAGCAGGGAAGCAGGGAAAAGTRGAGGAAAGTTAAATAAGATTACTTTTAGTTTCCCACAGAACTTTTTTTTCATGCAGAGAGAAGTCATATTGTTTTCCTGAAAATCTGCATATGTCTGGGAGTCTCTTCATTTCCTACTAAAACACAGATAGCTTTGGAAAGGAACATGGTATAATGACTTCAAATTGCAACTTGGAGGGAAAACAATTTATCAGTTCAAATTTGAGTAGGACATGGAGAAGCAACATTTCAATTCTTGAAATATAAATGCCAAGGACACATAATACAGCTAAATAATTGAACGTTAATGCTAATTSAAGTATTTTACGTTTTCCATTTTGCCTCTTTTTCAATAGTACTTTATTTCCCATATATGTCTTCTGAAACATGCTCTGAAGAAAGAGTGGTAATACCGAAGTAAYCAAAAAATAAGTAAATAAATCCAGGAGGAAGAAACCAAAAACTGCATCAGTGAAAAAAATCTTTGCTTCAGCATATATTATTGCAAGGTCGATTCTTACTGTTGTTTGACTAAAAGAGTTTCAACTGTGAACTTCTTCCACAACCAAAATTGAAATTATATTGATACTGCTCTCAGCTAGAAACTTTTAGCCTTAAGAAGCATCATCCTAGTGAAATCTCCCAATACTACTAAAGACTCYATATTCTAATGACAGAAGACAACTACAGCAGTAGAAAATGCAAATATAAATTTAACGTGTTTACTAGCATTGGCTTAAATATTCTCCCAGTGGATTATACATGTCAAAGCTGTTTATACAGATTTACAGTAGCAAATAAATCTAAAGGCAAAGTCAATGCATTTCCTGCAACTGAACTTGGCGGTCTTCTCCTTGAATGAGGAGCATCTCTAAATCTGTATATGCTGGATATTTAGATCCTGATAAAAGACTTTGYAAACCACAGTGACCCAGATCTGCTTTATTAGTATTTTCTTTTTATATTTTACTAACTTTGTCTATTTGCTCATATATTGAAGATGGATGAAGAGAGGCTACAGAGGAAAAAAAMCCAAAACCAATAAGTTATCCAGCTCAATCTCTTTGGTGTCATAGTTAGAACCAGACCTCAAGAGTGTTACTTCCTCAACAGAYGACCCTGATATTCCTCTATTCTTTTTATTGCATGTTTCTAGTTCTTTAAAGAAGATGGATGGAATTAAAATCCATGCTCCCATCCCCCGTATTTGAAAATTTATCTGAACATACTAAAAGTCACTAAAAAMCCAAATACAATAGATATAGCAAATTGCACATATACCTTATTCATCTTCTGTTTCTTTGAATTGAGTGGGAATATATTTTTGCAAGATGTTTTTGTGAAATATAAGGGTAATTGAACACAACAGCCAATAGCACCCAGAGGCAAGACTTGATGTTGACAAGTACCCACTCCTGTCCCATGCACAGTGATATACATAGAAGAAATACAGACAAAGAGAGAASAACTGTGGTGAGCTCCAAGAGTAACACAGGCAAGGCTACTTTAATTGTTCTCAGATGCTCTCAAAGAAAATCTGATTTCTATTATATTGGAAAAGGATTTGGAGGTCAAGTAGGCACTTTCAAAAGAAGTATTTGTTTTGAACGTGAACAAAAGGTCAAGAAAAGTCTATTCAGTAAGCAGCAGCCCCSCTTACATATTTAAAGACCAATATAAACTGAGATGGACTAGTACGTAATGAACAGAATGGATGGATGCATGGGAAGTGCCTACATACTTTGAACATCTGGAAACAAAGCACATCATCCTTCAGCAAGAGATAAAACTATCTGATGTAATTATAATTTCAGCATTATTGTACTATGGCAAAGCTTGACAACTGCAAGCCAATGATAACAAGTTTAATGAAGCCATCTGCAAAATGTTCTTGAAATTACTGATATCGCAGAAGCAGTGATAAAATATGTAAGAAAACTGGACTTCTGCTTCTGCTGCTTCCGTAGAAGATAACTTAAAATGAGCTTGGCAAGCCCTTGTACWGACATGTGAATCAATCCTAAAACAAGCATAGGAGAGGACAGCTGGAAAACAGAGAGAAGACTGAGACAAACTTATGCTACAATCTAGCGTAGTTATGAGGACTGCTTASACCAACTTGCTTGAAACAGTGAAGACAGGGTAGTTAGTACAGCCCAGGGTTCTGTAATACATGGGATGATTTAGATTTGATACAGATTGTTGAATGTGTATGGAATGGTTTATTCAGGAAGGATGATGCTTGAGGAGTAGTTAATGACTTTTGGCAACGTTTACTCAAGCAGATAATCTTCCATTAAACCTTCATGTACTAATTTGAGTTCTCTCGTTTAAAGGGAAATTTGCTTTTATTTTCTATCTACAAGTAGTAATGGTCAAGCGTTACAGACTGTTACCAAAGGATCAGAGCAAAAGGCATTTTGTTTGCACTTTTTATTTTAACAGTATTTTTCTCTGTCATTCCTGTTCTTTGTGTAGGTGTTACAAATTGCTCAGAAAATGCAGACAAAAAGCATTACACACAGAGACTAAAATCACTGATGAGACTGTAATTTGAAGCCGTTATAATCCTTATACCATATGCTATGCTATTTTTCAGTCACACACATACAACCTTTGTTAAAACAACATAACTGATGAGTGAATAGGACCCCCCAAAATATTTACTGTTCAGTAGTATGAACAAGGGTAATGCTGTGTTTTCTTTATATTTCATTGCCCTAGCCTTTATCCCACTATACGACCCTATTATTTAGTTCTGTTTTTCATAGGTATGCATAAACTTGGTTGATTTAGAGCAACAGACAGAATTAAAGGGAAAAACAGCTTGCTTGCGAGGGCAGGTGTTCTCAGAATTCCTCTGCTGCAAGCTCACGGCAGCTGCAGTAATATGGTTGAAGTTATGGAAATAATTCATTAAAAAAAACCACACAATTGCTTGTGCGATATGGAACAGGTCAATAAACTTGCCATGCAAAGACCAAGCTCTTATTGCTTGATAAAGAGTTCTTGTCAAAAAGTTAAAGACCTCCAATCATAACTGAACATTCAAAAAGTGCAGGTATGTACTGAAGGAAACCACTGCTGGTTAAGCATTGTCTATTTTAGCACAGAATACTTAGGGAGGCGATAAAGTAATTTATCACTCTCTTGATACTAACCCCTTTACAACAGGGCAAAATACACTCTCATGTTCCCAGTTAAATCTTTGCTTCCCAATGCACACACTGTTTTTCTCAAAGAAAACATAAGAGATTGTTCTCCTTATATACAGGATCCGTACATTTATAATCACCTGTATGGATACACAGTTATAACTTCCTGGACTACTTATCAATACTTAAAACAACCAAGGAAATTTCACAGGGTCTTCCATTTGCCACCTGTCCACAGAAAACAATGACAGGACACAGAGAATGTGGACTCTCTACAGGCAGATTCCTGCAGTGTCAGTTTGGTAAACCAGATATGAAACACTTTAAATATATTTATGTTTGTAAAACAAACAAAAAATGGTACTATATTTGTCACTAATACGACATCATGTTACAGCCTGCAGGGATGATAAAGGTGCTACACATTGATTTTTGATCAAGAAGTCATCTATGTATGTATTTGGGTATTTGCTTTTCTTCCACTGGTAAAGCTCAACTCTAGGATGAGTTGCCATATCCTGCATGGTGTACATAATTACCAAGTTTGAAATTATCTAGGAGTGCAGTTACCTTGCTAAATAAAATACCATGCAGGTTTGTTTTGTTTGCCTGGCGATCCTTCAAAAGAGTACAGGAGTTTTAATGCTGTGGTATCTGCTCACGTGTCACTGGCAGGCATGCCATAGGCAGTTTCAGCGCTGTGGTTGAACAGCATCGTTACCAGGAGGTCGTACGCCAAGGGAGCTCCTCGCTGTTCTCAGGCATCACACCCCAGGGCACTGTGCCCGGGCCAGGGCCCKGGGTTTTAGTGCATGAACTGGCCCAAGGGTGAAAGGGTTTCACCTCTGTTTAGATCAGCCAGGCTACATACATGGAAGAGAATAAGCAGTGGCAGAGTTATCTGAAAAAGCCCCATGCGCCCAGACCACAGCAAGTTGCACTAGAGCCCCGTGAGCTCATGAGGGAGTCCTAGAGAGCTGTGTCTCCCTTCCCCTTAAGTCCAGGCCTCTGCTTTTCAGGGATAAAGCTGGCAACGCAGCTTCCATCTGGACTGCCTACATCCTCCTCTCCYATCTTCTGGAGAGAGGGGTGCAAAGAAGACCCCTTCTTTCTGGCCCKTGATTGCCCTTCTCCATTTCAAGCCAGTGCCTGTAAGTGATACTGCTCAGGCTGAAAAACAGGGAAAAAGATCAGTACTAAATTTGGACTCAAGAACATGGAAAATTATCTCAATATCTCTTACAAATGTAAGAAACACTATCCATGGATGGTCTGTTAGACAGTAATCATTGCAGGCTCATTTCTCTAGGGCTTTTTTCATTTGTTATGCACAACAGTGAACAAAGGGATATCAACTTTTGAGTTACAGAAAGACCAACTATCTTGAAGGTATACTGACTGGAAAAYAGAAACAACTTTTTTAGCCTTCCCATTTTCCAAGCTACTCTTTCCATTCCCCGATTGCCTACAAACAAGAAAAGCCTTTCCACAGCTTTCCAGCTAATACCAAGTTTGTTTGTGGCAACGGTGTTTTTAGATTGTCACAGGTCATTGCTGATCAACATTGCTTAAGGACGCTGAGGTAATAAGAGTTTATAAGGCAACATTAAGCACTCTGTACAAATAAAAATAAAAACATACAAAGGACCATTTCCTTGTTTTTGGCTTTCAATAAGCAACATATAAAATCCCATTTAAAAAATTGCTGTTCCGTATAAACAATCTGCTATACTCTTCAATGAGTTATGATGCAGATTATGCAAGAACTGTTTATCTCTGAGAATAGATCTATTATAGAAGAAAATATAAACTGAGCAATTATGGAGCAATTATGATGCAATAAATTACAAAGTGTGTACACATGTAACTACAATAAACAATTTTTTCATATTTATGATTTTTTTACAGTTATTGAATATGCCAAAACTGAATAATTTACTTCAAGAATCTTTATTTACTGTCGTAAATTGCTCATACATCATCTACTTATTTCCCACAATTATTCATCATGTGAATGGGATTTAAAAATGAATCAGTAATCTGCATGAACAGTTGGTGCAATTTGAGTTCTGCTGTGAGAAATGGGGGGTAATGTTAAGGGCAGAGGTTTTCACTACACAGTTATTATAGATTGATTGCACTGATATGACATGTCAAAAAATGAGATAATTTTACTCTGCAGGGGTTAAAGGTCAAAAGAATATGCAAAGCATCATGCAGAGGATTCACCAAGTTTAGAAGAATAGATCTTTGGATGGCATGTAGATCCCAGAAATAACCCAGTCTTCACAGACAGCTATTATAATGCATTTACACAAAGAGGCAATGTGGAAGCTTCCTGCCAGCTCTGGTAGTGGGAGAGATGGAAAGTGAAATTCTTGAYAGAACAATAGAATTTCACCATTTAATGAAATTGTCAAATAATTGATTTTAAAACACAATGTATAAGTATCTGTAGCTCCCTTTCTGATTCTAAGTGGAAGAACTATGTAATTTATCTTGCATGCTATTTCCCCTTTTTGCAAGTGCACAATACAAGTGCAAGTTCCCTACACTTCTGCCATTTGTCAGTCTTTGCTCATCTTGTATTTGTTCAAACCACCTTTTTTCAGAAGTATACTTGCACACATTACTTTTTCAAGCCRCTTTTCCAATTTTACTGCAGTATTTTTTTCCAATTATGTACAAAATTCTTACATCTCAATCATGTAATATTCACAACAGTAGCTCTCTACTGAATAGAACTCAATCCGCAGCCATCTCCAGAACTGAACTGAATCATACTTCTAATGGTGTCTTTCTGGCCCTGCTTATGACAAACTTTTCATGAACTACAACGAAGAACAGTTCTTAAATAACTGTATTACTGAGCCAATATTCTACCTAAGATTTATAGAGGACATCTTTATTATCTGGAGTGGAAATCTGGACTCCCCTATTGACTTTTACCACCAATTCAATAATCACCACTCTCCATCAAACTGTCACTGCAACACTCCTACACTAATGTTATTTGCTAAAACAACATCAGCAATGGCAAGTTGCACCATGCAATAAACAGAAAACTTAAAGGTCCCCACACCTGTAGTCATCACCAATATCCTCCCCAAAAGTTGCCCTTATATCCAGCCTATATCCAAGAGAATTCATGATGCCCAAGTTCATAACACTCTTCAGGACTAATCAGGAATGTTCACTCTTCAGGACTAATCAGAGTGTTGAAAGAGGTGTGAAACAGTATGTAAAGAATTGTTTAAGTATAAGAGGACACTTCCTCTTCAGACATCTTCCTGTCCTATATCAGAACCTATTCAAAAGTTATTAAATAATTATAACTTGTATACACTCTAAAAATACAGGTTTTGCTTGAGTAAAGTAAAGGCACCAACATATCTCTAGTGAATCACAATAAATATTGTCAGCAGAAAAGCAATTAGTATCCATGATTCTTACAGGTATGCTTATTGGAATATTAAACGCTGCATCCAGGAAACCAGATGCTCTCACAATAATTGCTGAGGTGAAATTAAGCAGCCATTCTGTACAAAAATTATACACACAGAAAAATTGCATAGGACCCCATACCCAGTTACCAATGGAGGACTACTTCTCACACAATCATTTTGCCATCACTAATGTCTTCAGTCTTGATCCCACGGAAAATCTTACAAAACTTCTAAAAATGATTATTTTAGAATTTAAAATTTATAATTCAATTCAATTTCATTTTTTTCATATCCATACAACTAGTTCTGGTACACTACAATCTTACAGTGAGGGTGACAGAGCACCGGAACAGGCTGCCCAGAGAGGTGGTGGAGTCTCCTCTGGAGATCTTCAAAACCAGCCTGGACACCACCCTGTGCCACATGCTCTAGGACAYCCTGCGTGTGCAGGGGGGTTGGACTARATGACCTCTAGAGGTCCCTTCCAACCTTAAGCATTCTATGATTCCTTCTGTTCTCCTGTCCTTTCCATTTTGCAAGTTATCCACTGTTTGTTGCTACTTTCTCCTAGGTGATACATTCTTCATTTCCTACTCCTCTCCGCACTCTTGTGTCGCTTTCTGCATACCAACTRCCTTGCGTTCACAGATTTAATCTCTGAAATGCATCTGAGGAAAATSTGAGACATCTTGAGTTTTGAAATCTATTATTTGTGCTTCAGACCTAAAGAAGGTCTGAAGAACCTTCAGACCTGAAGAATTTGTGCTTGCCCAAAGATCACCTAATTTTTCTATCTGTTGGTCAAAAAGAGATACCAACTCTACTTTTAAATGCTGTCTGTCCTTAGATTCTTGCAGATACAATAAAGCAATGTTCAGTTTCATCAAGAACATGTCTCCCTCTCAGCCTTACTTTTGAGACTATCATGTGACAGTTTCAAAGCCCCAGTATCAGCCGATATAGAAGAAAGAAAAAATTAGTGTGATGAGATTTGTTCTTGATATATCCACACCATTTGCCACCTATTATCTTGTTATCTTCCAGATGCTTACAGACCATTTGACTATTCATTCCAGAATTATCAGGGAATTGCAGGTAACATAGTAACATATGTAATGTATTCTTGGAGGAGATAAAGCATAAACTGCTACTATGAAAGCTTAGTGAGCAATGAGACAGCAGCATTTTACTGTCAATTGTATAGAAATCACTAGCGAAACCAAAAAAGGAAACATTTTAATATGGTCAGGATTATGAAAATTACTTTTAGTGTTAAGGAGGCATTCTTTAGACACTTCACTGTTCAAAAGCTTTTCTTATGTGCAAAGCCTTGTCATAATAGCATGCTGCTATTTATTTCCTTCTATTCAGTAAGTTTATCCTTCATCTTTCAGTTTCAGTAGGAGATTTTACTACTTAGTTTTGACTTTCAGAAAGTACTGTCTTAGCAGACAGTACCATCTGGTCTTAGCAAACCAGAACTTAGCAGATTTATTGTTTAACAAAAACTCACTCTACCCAAAGCTGGGCCAGACTTCCATTTCATTTTGCAGTGAATAAATGTGGTACAACAAAGTATAGACACAGAATAAGATATGACCTAAAACACCTTATTCTATTTCATGTGCCAAATTTCAATGAAATCATGTGGGGTGTCAATGATATCCTTATTGATTTGCCTTTTGAAATACTGCAATAAAAATAAATAAATAAATAAGAAACATTGCACAGTGAAACTTCCTGCCTAATTTTTGCTAAGTATTTGTGATTATATTATATTTTGGTAAGTAATAACAAGACCATTGTCTTTTGACCAGGTCTTACAATCCAGCTATTACTCAATACAGTGGAGAATGTGGATGCAGAAAAAACTCCTTTGAGATTTTCTATATAGTTCAAAGACATTAGATCCAGTTGAAGTGAATGAGAGAAAATGCTCAAGTCATATGGCTACATTAAAATTTTCTAAAGTTCTTCTGTACGGACAGGAAGCCAAATTGCACTTTTTCAAGAGATAAGAGAAGCTTTCAATAATGAACCTACCATCTAGTCTGTGGAAGAAAACACAGCTCTCGTGATCAGAAATCTAGGGGTCTGTAAGGGAAGTTTTACTGAAACTGATTTCAGAGAACAACTCAACTGAACTTAGCGCTGCAGAAATTAAGTGCTTGATGTAGAAGGCAGATAGGAGAGCCAGTCATCTGTATGGAGATCCAGATCAATTGAGTAGAACTGATGATRAGACTCAATGACATTTAGCAAACACTATTTTTTTACCCTGCAGAAGAAAAAAATGTCAGGCAGCTTTTAGATCCTGTAAGTTGAAGAAATGTTCCTATTACCCTCCCTGATGCTTTTCTTACATAAATTATTCCATTTTTGAAGAGAATATTTTATTCTGTTTTGTTCTTAAAACATTTTTTTTTAGCAGTCAAAATAAAGAGGGTTTCCCAAGATCTATTTATTATAAATTTGGTTCCACCAATTTGAAAGTCCCTTTCCTAAGGCCTTAAGATAATTGCTGAAGCTTCTGGAGCTCATGTCTCCTATATTCAGTAGCCACAAGTATGCAGAATATAGGTGTCAACAATACTGAAGCCAGTTATCTGGACTTTGGGGGTTGGATTCAGTTTGTTTCACACAAATAGATTCCTGCTTTCTTTATACCTTGCTTTTATAACATTCTTTTAGATTCCCTGTCCTAGGATATCTCTGGTTGAAAGAGAATTGCATGTTATGCTAATTTGTGGTTGAAATAAAGTGTTACAGTGCCTTTGGGTTGAGTTTTTAACCTTTGTTCTTTTACACTCTTCTCTAGTACTCCACTAGAATCTTAATGTGAAGTCTATACACATAACTTGTGTTTCTTTATATGTATATATAAATTGCTATGTTTTCATATGATAGGCTGACCAGATGTCGTGTCTCCTATTTGAATAGTTCATTTCTAGCTGAATAGAGTATGGGAAAGACATCTTAAAAGGAAGAGACCTCACATCCTGACTTTCATCTCTGCCTTTCCGAACAATTCCACTTTCCTTCTGTTGTAATTTCAAGGTTTTCTTGTCAAACAGGCACAGAAATTTAGAGATGAGACCTGACTGACTCAACTTGTCTCAGACTTGCAGCCTACAGTCAAATTAATGCACTACAGTAAGTCAACTCAGGGATATCAGGATGAAGGTACCTATTCTGTACTTTTCTGCAAACATGAAGAAAAAATGAAATGTAYGGGCACTATCCTACCTCTCTTTTCAAACCTCACGCATACTTTGATTTTCAAGGTAATATGAATTGCACAAAGTTTACTGGAAACAGTATTTTCATGTTTACTCATTATAGAGCATACAGTTCCAAGAGATAATAGTATCTTATCCACATTTTAATATTACAATTCTATTCTGAAAAACATTGTGGTAAATTTCTAACAGTAGTCTGCACACACTGTGTTTTCATTCGCACTGTGGAAGTTTGTTACTTTAAACTCATATATAAAGCATATGCCAAAWCTTTAGGCTGTTTGCTGTTGGGTTGCTGGAAATAGTAGACACAGTTTTGCAAGATAACAGAAATTGCATGAAGAGTTAAACACCAAAGGTTGGGAAMGTCTTTTCTTGTTGTTAATGCATTCAATAGCATTTTGAAAATGAAAAGCGTCAAAGAATTTGTTCCAAAACCCAAGCACAATCTTGGTTCCTTAGGCTACTAGTTTTATTCATGTGATTTTCTTCTGAATTTTTCCTCATAAGCTTCTGGTTTCTTGTTATACATTTGTGCATTTCAGAAGCCATTTTAACTGCTTCCTCACATGATTTAAGAATGGCCATCTTCTTGCTTTGAAAACCTATGAAAACCTGTGAAACAGATTAACTCCCAGTAATATATTGTAATATAATTTTAATGTCTTGGTTTGAAGCCTAACACATTTGGGTTAGAAGTGATGCTTCCTGGTATTTGTCTTGTAAGTCCCTGAAGCATCTTTGTTGAAGGGTATGTATCTCCGTCCTGATATGTACCTTTAAGGATGTGTTCTCTACTSTAACCACAAAATGTTTTGTAGGTATTTTCTACTATGCAGTAAATAAGTAAATAGTATATTTCTACATCACAGAGATGTAAAAGAARAACATATTTCATGGAAACTCACTTCAGCAGATGCAAAGTAAGAATTCTACTTCCTTGTCCCAAGACATGTTAAGATGCAATGAGCATTTCAGTACTTTTCATACCAGTATTTCCAAATAATCTTCTGACAGAGAGTCAGTCAGAGGAAAGGCCTCCACCCTCAGACTCAGAAACTTCCCCAGAGACAATCAAGATAATGCTTGAAACAGTAAAATCTATAAAATGACTGAGGACATCTATTTGGGGGTGAATTTAAACTCAAGCTAAGAACCTGTTTGGGACAATACTCTTGAAGAGAGCTCTGGAGAAAGCTTCTAATCAAAGGTGATTAAAGAAGAAAAACTGTTGGGAAGAGAGCTGCTTGTCTTAAGAGACCCAGAGAGTGCCCAGACTTCATAATCGGAGAAAYTCAGGCACGGTACCCTATCGGTTTTCATCTTTAGCATGCCCTGAACCTAACATTTATATCAACTTCTCRTTTTTATTTGTTGATAGGACACTCAGGTTTCTGCCCTGGAGTCTACCTGGAAATATGCAGTATATTCCTTGAGAGAAGGATCTTTTCAGCTGCATTTTCAGAAATTCAAAAGTTAGAAAGGTATTTGCTGCTGCTTCTTTACCTGTGGTCCATCTTACAGTCCACTACCACATACAATCTCAGTTGCCTTTCCTTTGATGGGTGTGCTTTTATAACACATATGTAAGTACAATAATGATGACAAATGTCACAACTGGGTTGACTTGTGAGATTCAAGATATCATTGTATATGTCTGGTATAGGTATTTCTAGACATACTTCCAAAGGAAAGTGAAAAAGGAAAGTGAAAAAGCCGGGCTGATTTTTAATGGACAAAAACTTTCTGAACTGTACTATTTACTCMCTAATGTAGCTGCATTTCACCACCAACCTCTTCTAAACAAACAAACAAAGGGAGAGTTCTTTTCCCCAAGGTCGCTTGGAGTCAGTCTTAAGATTTCCTGGGCATCTCAGACACAATTCTGCTGTTTTTCCAGTTGAGTTGTCAGTTGGAGTAAATGGGATGACCTGAATTACACCTAGGTTGCAGGGCACCGCAATTATCTGGCATCAAAGAGTAGGTTATGGAGCATCTGACATGCTCCATTCCCTAGCAAGGGAAATTCAGGAGGATGAAACAGCAAGCCTCCTACCTTCCTTTTCTATTTTGAAATCTGTTTAGATTCTTGGGCTTTGCAATATCATTACTGTATTGCTAATCTTGTAATTTCCAATGCAGAAATACAAAAAATACTAAGTCAAACCAAACAGCTATAAGATGTGACATATTACGCAGACAGTCTCTTTGCTGTGGGCATTAGAAGCATGTATAGCCTACTTAAGATGTAAGTRAAAAATTCTTTTTAGCAAAAGCATTTTGTGTCTTTATGAAATGATGTACATTAAAGGGTAGTTCAAAAACACTCATCTTACTGTTTAATATCAAATATGCAAGAGGAATCAAGTGCACCATATTCAGATTAACTTTGTTAATAAAAAGACAAACAAGAAGCTGCCGTAAATGGTATTTTGTCGACATTCCTGAGTTTAAAACACAAATTAACAAACTAGCACATTTAWTTAGCTGCTTATGATATGCAGATGATACAAATTCATCAGGCCACCTCCTGTTTAGAGCCAAATAGATTTTTACTATGCAGAAAAGTGCAGGGTAAGAGCACTTTCAGTGTTTTCATTGGAAGTCTCTGATCAGAAGACCAGTTTGGMTCAGAGAGTCAGAAAAATGTACTAGTAGATAGTCAAATAAGAGTTTACCTGGTAATCTTGTAAATGTGATTTACTGCATTCAACAATCTGTTGACACTCATCAGGATTTTAAGAGAAGAAAATAACAACCCATTCCCAGAATATACATGCATCCACATCACAAACAGCAGTCTTTCTTGATGAATATCTTAGATCTGACTGAAAGCTTTAATGAGTCCCTAAGTTTTAGTCAACACAGACCTTTAGGTGTATGAGTACATTAATAGAAATACATTTAGAATATTCACTCACATTTCAGTCCTTCCTCTTCTAATTTGCTTGCTTATTTTTAAGCAATTAGGTTCATTTAAGTTTAGTATTTGTTCAAACTTTACATTCTTTACATTAACTTTATCATTCTATAACTATATAATTCTTTACATTAACTTTAGGCTAATCATCACAGCATTCTTTTTATCACCCTACATAAAAATTTCTTTCCACTAGGACTTGACAAAACTGTATTTCAACAGATCTCCTAGCTTTATGATTTACATTTGAACTATCTTATTAAAATAATATTACTCAAATACTCATGTAAACCAAGAATATTAACCAAATATTGTCCAGGAAAATATAGAACAAAATGTTGGTACCGAACTCTTCATGGCACCTTTAAGTCATCACTAATAAAACACTGGCATCTTCTTGTGACCATCCACGACACTTCATAGACTCATTAAATAATTTAAGTTGGAAGTAGCTTTTGGACGGCAACTGGTCCAACCCTGTCCTTAAAGCAGAGCTTTGGTAGAGCTGGCTCCCACCCCAGACACAACAGCCAGACATATCCTCAGAGATGACCTCCCTGCAAAACGATTGCTAAACAATCTATTTTCAATTTTGTAATTTAAGCATTGAACCGTGTTCCAATTATCTAGCATAATTATATTACACTACCTGTCAGACATATTAATTATTATGATTTCCTTACTTAATGTTACAGAATATTTTCTACTTAAAAGATATCTGCTAGATGTCCATTGCCCTTGTATGAATGTAAATAACATCACACATTATGAGTTAATGACATTATCCCCAAGAAAAGTACCTCAAACAAGCTGACCTATTACACTCACACTAAATGCACAGTCATGATAGTTTCTTGTTCCAACTGCTTAGTTTTATGTTACCTTTAAAAATCACAGTTAATGAAAGATAATGACAATTTATTTCAGATGTGAGAAGTAAACAAGGGCAGACAGTTATTAAGAACTACCAATAAATGGGCTAAATGAGCTCAGATTTCTACTGATGGGAGGTTTCCAAGATGCAATATTAATTGACCTGGCCTCCTTCAGACAGAAATGTTTCTCAAATATTATGCCTATTAAAATCCTGCCCGTTACTCTTCATAGGTCTAAGCTTCTAAGTTGTTCCTTCATAAGAGGTATGCAATTTTCATGTTTTACAAATTAGTTATCTGCCTCATAAGAAAATTCATTAATTATGAATTTATACTGGAAGCTAAAAATAACTCCCCATTCAGAAGCCAAATGACTGCAAACTTATCTGAAATTATGTAAAGATGAAAAATCTTGTTTCACATGTACATAGCAGATCATTTCAACATACTCCTTAATCTTCAGCTGTTTATATATTTCTACTAATCCACTCAGGCTTCCAGAGAGAATGTGTACACAGAATACTCTCTACACACAATCACATCCTTCCCATCCTCCCCATTTTTTTCTTCTTATTTATCATTTTAAAAGGSGTTAAAAGCTGTATTAAAGGGCTGGGATAGAACTGCAAACCACTAATACACAAGGAGCTTTAGTTAACTGCAGGTAATGCAATGCCCTAAAACAATACTACATAAAGTAGCTGATATACAATACAGATTAGCATTATCCAAGTGTACTATACTCCTTTGCACTGCTATGCCCTAAGAACTTTCTAAGCTTGGGGTATTTTCCATATTTCTACCCAAAAGTTAACTTTTCTTTTTAGATTCCATGCATTTGATTGAGAGCTAAATCTTTTAATGCATGCACAATGATAACCTCTATGCAAACCTGTGTTCTAGTCACATAAGAATATCTCTACATATGAAATCAACTATGCATACCTTGGAAGCGAGGACAGGACTGACCTGAAAAGTAAGCACATTGAAAGAGGTTTCACCTTTATACCAGGACATTGAAGTTATATGGAACTCTTCYACATCAAAATATTACCACTAAAAGTACTACTGAAAATATTACTATCAAAAGTATCTTTATTTTCTCTAAAACTAAAACTGATTTGCACATTCAGCTGGTATGAGGTTTAGCCATTTGCATAATAAACATCCACAGGAGAYTGGCTTGTGAAGTCACTGGAAGATGTCAAAATCTCATTCAAATAAGAACTGTTAGCAGATTTTGAAGAAAGCTCTAATGCCAGTTTAGTCATGTTGACTGAATCTGTAAGTAACCCAAAACTGTTCCTAGATATCTTTATCTGAAGGGTTAAGTTTGAAACCACTGGACACAGCCCTGGTCAACCTGCCGTATTATCCTAGGTGACTCTGCATGTGCAGGGTGGATTTGGAGAGATCATTTCCAAGCATGATTTCCAATATCAGCTATTCTGTGAAAAGTGCAAACTGTACAAATATATATCCTTATAACATTTTTAGAATAGGAATGCAGGAGCTTTCAGCATTTATTTTGGGTTTTATTAAAGTAAAAATACAARGAAAATACATTGAAGAAAAAACCCTACAAATGGCTCTATAAAGCAAAACAAATCTATCTATCCAAAGAGACAAATAAAATGTGATAAATATAACTTCTAGATCTATTACTCATTCTATTTTTTTAAAAATCTTTTAGAGTGTTTCACTCTGTTCTTCTTCCTCTTCCTGAACGAAGAATATGAATCTTGTCTTATGAAACAGGAATGTATAATGTGACTAGAAGTTAGAAGGGAAGAGARAGTATTTGTTCACTGAAAGATTACTATTTTGGCTATTTAGACAGTAAAGTTTCCATTCCCTTTGTACCCTGTTTATTATTTGCTGAGCACAAAGGGAATTCAAAGATCTATGAATAAATGTTAGCACTTAGTCCAAGAGAGAAAAAYAAGCCAGCAAAGCAGTCCTTTAGCCTGATTTATCCCTTCAGCATTTATATGATGCCCTATATAGCTGGGCTTTGGAAGCACTACTGCTGCAGAGATCCTCTGCAGGCAGCTTTTCATTAAATTAGAGACTGATTTGTTTTACCTTGTAGCCCTTGAAGTGGATCTTGAATTGTTCCTACCAAGTAAAATTTAAGACTGGGGATGCTGGAACAAAATTAGCAGTTAAGAATGGATTTAAAAAACTAAATCCATCACTGAACTCCAAGTAACAGCACATTGCATCTGCTGAGCCTTAGCATGTCCTGCCCACTGAACCACAGCTTGAAACTCTACAGAGACCGAGCAGCTTCTGCTTTCAGAGGATGAGGCTGGATCTTGGACTGTGATGTGATTCCTTGCCAACTTATCYGCCTAATCTACTCTGCAATCAGTCTGGTCATATGGCTTAACTCTAAGGCGGTGGATGGAAATATACATATTTTTATGTATATAAATACATACATACACAGACATATGTAAGGATATAGGCAAGAGAGTTTAAACAGATCAAATATGTCTGGTGAATACAGATGAAGAGAGATTCACTGACCTCCTATGTTTACTAAACAAATGCTCTCTCCAAAGGAGAGAGATTAGCAATGCTTTGCTATAGTTTAGTAGTTAAAAACGACCAAATAGTGCAAAAAAGTAAAAAACCCCACAACTACCAAAAAACAAAATCCTGAAAAAGTTAGCATTCTTTAGTAAATTGGCTTGGGTACAAATTCAACTACATTTCATTTGTCTTCTGTACAATTACATTTTACTGATCAAAATCTAACCATGTGTGGATGTAAGAAATGTCATTTGGGGAAACTCAAGGGKTTTTTTTTGGGTGGAAGTACAGCCATGCGGTTGGAGAGGTCCCTACTATCACTAAAGTCTGACACAGAGCCGTGCCAGAGATTAATAATCAGGARGGAGTGTTTTAAAAAGCTGTGCTAAACATGAATCAAACATTCTTTATATGTGATAAGGGTTTTAGGAAGTTACATTCCTCATTCAGTGAAAGCAGAAAGTTCTTTCACTTCCTTATGTATTTTTCATTCAGTTCTATTTGTCAGGGTAAGACTGAACTACATCTGCAAGAGTTTTAACATTGATTATTTCTTTTGTCTACTTCTAATTTTTTAGTAACTTGGTAACAGGATTCCTGCATTTGAAGGACAAGGAGACGCAGCAAAGATGTTATACCCCCTTACGAAAACTCAGAACATTTTTGCCGTGAAGTTTTTTTTCATGAAGGCTTAATCTGTAATCTTTTTCTTAGCAGCCGATCTAGCTAAATACCGCTGATGCCAATATATCAGCTACACCTGGAAAGACAAAGCAAAGTCTTTCAACCTACACTCCTTGACTTCTGCAAATATAAAATGACCTTTATTCAAGAGTTTTCTATACTCTGATATACAAATACTGTTCTACACTTGCAGATACTGTACCTAAAAGAGAAAAAGGACAATATAAGTATACTAAATGGACTGCTCTTCCCAAATGATAGAATTCACCGAGGTTACAGTGAAGGTCACCAAGCCCAGAATTTCATCAAATGTCTCTGTTCTTGGATTCTTTTTACTGACTGATGTGCGTACGTTTGATTTTAACATCTCATCAATGCAGGTGAACAGCTCTTAGATTATCATATTCTTCTCTGAACACAAAAACCTACTTCTAGTATTTCATGTGATCCTCCTATCATTTATCCTAATACATGTGGCTTTAACATGTTCAGTTTTCTAATTAGCTATTTAACAAGTAAGGAYAATAGTAAAGAAAAAAAAGCAGTAGAACTAGCTGCAAATTTGCTCTCAATCATATGTGAGACCAACTATCTTGCTTTTACAGGGAACGTAAGACATAGAAAAGTACTGATTGTGTAAAATTATGTACAAGAGAATTATACTTTAGATTATCTGACAAAATTTTGTACATCTTTAATGCCGGGCTAACCCTTAACTGAGCATATCTGTCAACCTGAATCACAATGATTCACTTTGGAAATAGGACATACGATTTTACACTTTCCAACCTTGCGGTGGGCGAGTGTCATTGCTTTGGGTTCTGTGGGCTCCTGAGCAATAATTCTCCATTAAGGGAATCACTTTTAGAACAGTTATGCCTGATTAGTTATAGAAAGAATTACATGATGTTTATAATTCATGGTAAAAGGGAGCTGTATTTAAAGTCCCTATCATTTCCTCCTTATCCCGACCATGAACATGTAAGCACAGAATTACCCTGCCCCAGCCCTTTGAAGTACAAGATCACAAAAGGACACTGAAAATCAGACTGAGAATCTGGATAACAACTCTTAGCATACATATACACTCAGAAATACAAACTGAAATTGAAAAGCAGCAAAGTAGATTATTCATTCTCAAAAAGTCTTGGATTCTTCCTAAGTTTGCTTATTATAGGAAGAGACCTAATATAATTAGATTGATACATTTTGAGTGCCTGTTAGAAGCTGTTTATTAGAACAGATTTTATTTCTCACATGTACCTATATTCATTTTTCACATACGTTTAGTATTGTAAACTCTTATGGAATAGTTAAGCCACTTCTCTCCACAGCACAGTTTTACTGCTTCTGGTATAAGCATTAATGCAATGGAAAGTCTTCACAAACAAAACTGAAGGCCTTTTGGTGGGACGAAAGGAACACATTCACCAAGAGCAGCTAAGACAGTAAAGCAAAATGGAAGACTGGGTTTCTGCTCAGGTTAGTTCTAAGTGCTTGGATTCTTACTTCCCAAATTGTGCATCTTTCAGTAGATTGTAAAATAAAGCAAGAAAGTGGCCTGGGGACGATTTAACAGCATGTGATTCTGGATCTGTAGTTTGCACTACTAGCCATGCTCTGCAGAGTAATTTTCCAGCTCCATCTGCCCTTTTGGTAGACCATATGAGGAAATTGAGCAGAAAAGGAAAAAAAAAAAGTTTAGTTTCCCTGATATATTATGCTTGGTAAAATATTAGAAAAAAACACCCATGTTAGTGTACTTTTAAATTATATGCATTTTGTTCTCTGTTATAGATTACAAGTAATGTGAAAAAATACACTGCACAGTTCCTGAGGAATCATTTAAAAAAGGTAAAAAAGGTATTGTCTTTATTCCTGTTGCTGTGCACATGTGCTCTAAAAAAAAAAAAAACCTCATTTTTAGTTTTTAATGAAAGTATTGTTTAGATCTCTCCACTACTCCCTGATACCACTGCTAGTTATAAACTTTGTTAAATTGTAGAAAAACACACTCTATACTGAATTCTCCAATCTGTATAGGAAATTTAACATCTAGAGAAACAAAACACATCTCTGGATAAGAGATGAACAGATATTGTTCAGCCTGTGCAATATTAAGACCTAGCTGCTCCTTCATCTTCTATCTCAAAGCCTGTGTTAGTAGAAGAATATAGTTACCAAGATTAAAAAAAAGAAGGTAACAGAACTGTCAGTTGATGAAAGAGACTATATTAAATATGATAGCATCACAAGGAACAGATGTGTCTGCATCAAAGACTGATTATCAGCCAGAAAATCAAGAAATATACAATAAATGGAAGTAAGCTTGTCTATAAAAGGCAAATTACAAAGACAAAAGGCAGAAAATTGARAAAAAGCACATTACAGACATAAAAGGCAACAAAAATATTATCCTAAAAAAGGAAAAGAAATGGGAAAGCAGAAGAGTACCTCAATCCACATTAGGGTAAAGATAGCTGATGTTCTTATCAGCTGAAGATGCTCAATTCCTTGTTGTAGTCTTCATACAAATCATTAATGTCATCACCTACTTAGCAAACTTTATTTTAAATGAGTATGAACAGTAATAACAGAAAAGTAAAAGGAGGATTCAGGAATATTTAGATAAATTAAATGAATTCATGTTGGCATAGCTTGTCAAAATTTATGCTTAGCATTGTGTACAAGCTTTCTTAAGCAGTTACTAAACCATTATTGACCCTTTGCAGAAACATATGGAAGATAAGTTTCTAAAGAAATATAAAGGGTAAGCATAATCAYATACAAAATTTAGAAGAATCATTACTCTGTTAGCTAACTTTGAAATAATACCAAAACAAATTATTAGACAATTCACTTATAAATATAACCATGGTTTTCACAATGAACAGTATCCCACAGATTCTCTAATGTCCAGTAGGGTGTTGGGCACTTGGTGAAACTTCTCTAAGGTTAGGGAATTGGTAGCGTCTCCCTTGGATGGATTCTCTAGTGTCTTTGAAGGAGTTGAATCGTCAGTCTTTAGCTTATGAAAGGCATTTTCATTTACCTAGCTGCTTACTTCCCTGCAGCGTGCAAGGATTTAATTATATTTGAGACTTCTATCCCCCTGGTCAATGTCAAATTTGGAAGAAAAGAGGTTATTAATCAAGAAGAACAGACACAGAGTGTGATTGCAGAAGCCTAATTTCCTGAGGAAATTATACTAAAAAAAGTAACAGAAATAGATTTCTCAAGGACAAATCCAGTCAAATCAATCTGATATTTGACACTGTCTCATGTGAGATTTTTTTCACAGCAAAGGAAAGGGGAGAAATAGAGCTAGGTGAAATAATGATGCACACGACTGGCTGAAAATCTAAACTCATTGCATAGCTGATAATTCTCAGAGAAGCTAGGAAGGGATTTTAAGTGGAATCCATTACAGTTCTGTCCCCAGTCCACTTCTTTTTTATAGTATCAATAATGTTTAYGGACAATACAATAGAAATTTATGGATGTCATGCAGGTAACAGAAAACTTTAGCACTTCCAAGAAAAATGATGGAAATTCAAAATGGACTTAATAAAATAGTCTAAAAATCAAAGTAAAACATAATGAAGCAAGTACAGAGTCCTACAGCTAATAAAAGAGAACTCCAATCTACAATACAAAATATCTACCTTATTATATACATTGTTCAAGAAAAAGTTATGCAGGTTCCAGTAGGTTGCAAAGTTGATGCAAACCAGGAGCCTAATTTTTGACAACCATTGCACATCACACTTCACCAGTTACTGTTCATTCTCCAGGGGAAGCTAGAACTTGAACAATCAGCTTGGACCACTCCTACTAAAATATAACATGCTGAACATTTTGATGTGAGAGTCAGTACATGGCACATTCTTCAGTTTATTCCCCCCCACCCCACCCCGAGATCAGTACTAGAAGCTTTCTTCCTGTTGTGGTCAAACATTGTTAGTGGCTTTGTCGTCATCAACTATGAATCATGACATGCAGGACTGGGTAACATTTCTTTTATATCCCTAATATTTGAGGAGGTGAGTCTTTTCAATCCTGCATAGTTAGAACAATGCTTTCATCAACTTGCTTTATTTTCTATAGTGTCTATTTAACTGAGTTGTATGTTCATATTGAAATATTTATAGAACAAATATTCCTTGAGGAGAAAATTAATCATCTGTGTTATTAATCTATTCAGATTATTTATCTCTATGATATTGTTTAACAGTTTCTAGTAGTGTCTTACAAAATCACTGAGGTCTGCTTTTGTTACTTTTCTTTGTTCATGCCTCTCAATCAGATGTGATTTTTTTTTTTAACCATAGCTTAATACATGTATTTCATATGTCTCCGCCATCATGTGCCAATGAACTCCCACCAGGCAACTTATTAACGACTATAGAGAACCCAGATAAAGTTACATTAAAATGAAACCCAAGCAAGGTTCCAAGATGATAAACTAATTGTACAATACACAATCCCTCTGCCTTGATATCCAAAATCAGGGTGGAATCWACTTTTACTCATCACTCAGTCTCCTTTGAGCCTCACTGGAGAAAAGCAGAAGGAAAAAAGGTTACTCATTTCACACTAGGACATACAGAAGAATTCTACAAATTTGCAAGCAACAGAAATCAGTAAGAGTTTAGGACACTGGCAACCTCTCATTGCAATACTGTACAAAAAAAGAAATAAACAAACAAACCAAAAAAGACAGCATACCCAGTAACAAAAAGGATGGTAAAACACTGTGCACTTWGGGACCGAAAAGAGGGGTAGCACAACCGAATCATAATCACGTTTAGTATTTCATACACTTTTTGAATCTTAAGCTTGATGTTTCCTAAGGTTTAGTGCTGCATTTCAGAATGAAAAGCAACCACTGCAAGAGAATGCATTTCTTCTCACAACATGAGAAAGTCGCTRGGAACAGTGGATTTCTTTTCCCTTTTATTAAACCTGTAGGAAATTGCTACTGATATCTCTGATGGAAGAGCGAACTTAAGAGACCAGACAGAGTTCTACCGCAGTGTGTCAAGCTCCATTTTTATGAACTGCTTATTGTTTTCTTGTTCAAGAATCTTAATTTTGGTCTATGCTGATCAATGAAAACACATTTGGAAACTATAATTACATGTGTGTTTCAGATTAATATATTTAGCAATATGCATTTTACTAGACCAGTAAATATTCTAGTTTAGTACTAGTATTTTAGATCCTATTGTTACATAAAGCATTTTAGGATCTCACTTTCTTTTGGCAAAAACAAAAGCATAAGACAGCATTTGGAAGTATCTACAAGTTTACACATTCCAAAAAAAATTACTTCTCTAACAATATCGGTAAGAAAAAAAGCTTTGGGGTAACAAACGGTTAGAAATAAAGGCTTAATTCTGCTTATTCTCATGTGAAAAAAAAACCTCTTTGTAAGTTACAGCATATAAATACTGCTATAATCTCAGAAAGAGCCAGGTGAAATGTTTTAAATATAAGTTTGTTGCCTATATAGAAAATGATTCAGGAAAAATATCCATTATTCATAAGGGATGGTAATTTTTTTTTTTTGTATCCTGTCTGTTGTATAAAGACCAGTGATTATGCTGTTGTTTCTTTCTTTGAAACAATCCTAACAATTTTTTGGGTTTTTTTGTACATTGAAAGACTTCTGTGTAGAATTAAACAGAAATTGTAACGATGCTGTTAGTATTGTCTACCTAACTCATGATATGCGGTTCACTTGAAGTAAGGTACTACAAGGAAAGTATGAGAAAACAGGGCAATTGACTCTACAGGTTGAAAAGGTTAAAGTTCTCTTACGATACACCCTGGTTTTGAACATAGGAAAGCTGAACAGATGAAGGCTGATAGCTTGTCTCACTTGTATCAGGACCACTTTATTAGAAATTAAACTGTTGAAATTCAAAATGCATTGCAAACTGTATGCACTCAAAGGAAGAATAAACTTTCAAAATACAAAATTTTAACCCACAAAATCTAACTTGTGTAATACATATTACCAAACACATTTTTGTTTTAAAATTCATCATCATSCACAGAGACTGGAAAGCCTTTTGTATTCAGAGACAATTAATAATTGAAACAATACTAGTTACTAATGTCCTTCATTTTGCAAGTTAGAGACAGAAGTGTCTCTCGATAGTTGGAACAGCAATCTTCATAGATACCCAAATTATTTTTAATTAGKCTATGCCATTATGTTTGTACACAAAGCTGAGCAAGTGACTGCAGTTTGCACCCCTGCCCTTAGGGAAGCATTAGGCATTGATCACTTACACACATAGCACAACAGACCTGCTTATGAGGGAGGTGATACATAATTGCAAATTTTGATTCATTTCCTGATAGCATTTCTTTTCACTGAAGAGAAAGCTGTAATCTTGGCAAATACACTAAATCCGAAGGAGGGGGAAAGGGAGGCAGAGACAACAGAGGAGACTTATTTCTGTTCAAACAATTTCAGCAAAACTGTAATTACTGCTAAACACTAATACATTCAGGATTCAGTTGCTATGCAACAAAGATGAAGTTCTAGTCTACCTCCTGTAGGAGAAAAAAAAAAAAAAAAAAATCAGCGAAAGAATGGCTAACATTGACAGGTGATTTGCCTTTGTTTTATCAAACATAAAGGTGTGACCTTCTCACCTTTTGTTACATTCTGCCCCAGAACAGTTATCATTTTGGAGAAGCTGCATCACTGTGTCAGCTGCTGCTGTTTCGGCAGTGACACTGGCCTGGTGCACTGCACCTCAYCCATCCAGCCACGACTCCGAGCTCGCAGTACGCAGACCCCAACCCTAAGCCTTTTGTAGTGTCAYGCCTCTGGGCTCTTTTCTGACTCTGCATTCCCAAACCTCACCGCAGGCAACATATACAATGAGGTGATTAATTAATTAGCTTTGTCTTTTTTTGCATTACTATTTTAGTGAGGAAAACAAGTATAAGCTCTGATTTAATGATTCTCAGCAAAATAAATAGTYGGAATAGGTAATCTATATTTTTGATAGCTAAAAGACTACAGAATCTGATATACTTCTCAAAGGCATTATAAACAAAGCTTATTTATCTGCTCTCATGCAGTACAGCCTCTGTAGCAATGAGAAGGTTCCTCCATAAATACTTACGAAACAGAGCTACCCCATGTATCTCAGGCAGCTGAGCTGAGAGCTGTGAGGCAGTACCCTTTAAAGCCCTATCATTCATCTCCAAAAAAAAACAGGAGTGCAGCCCCTCTTTCCTACCCAAAGTTTAACCTCCCTGCAGCCTCCTTTTATAAAGCCCATTAAYGAGCCCCTCACAGCAAGCGTGGGCTCATCTACCCTGCCTGGTTGATAGTTAAAAAGCCTCCAAATATATTGCGGAAAAAGTTCCATATATATTGGGAAAAATACCAGAAAATCCAAGCAGGGATTTAGATATCTGACCTGGAATCCTGATTTTCCCATGCTGTGTCCTATCTTTCAGAATTAGTAACACTTGTTGATCTAAATTAGACTATCTTGGCACAGAGACGGAAAAAAAAAGACCTCCTAACTTAATGCTCTGTAAGTAGAACCAGTATAAAAGAGAGGTCACCTCACTTCCTATGTGCATCTTTGCTTATCCTACTATAGTCTGTCATAGCAATACATTTTAGAATTGTGATTTCATGTTGTGGGATCCTAAACCTAGAACCCAGTTAAGTTGCTCTGATTCATCACTAAAAACACAATCTGCCAAATAGAAGTTAACGATGGTCACTTAGATGAGCACACTAAGGGAACCAGTGGAACTGTGGGTCTTACACAAACCTTGCCAAGTCTGAAGAAAAGGCAYGACCTTGTCACAAAAGCCTCTGTCATTTTCACAAGTCTCTCACACGCAGCTAGCAGAAGTGAAGGTAAAATAGAAATAAATGCACACCATGGCTGCCAAGTTTCTATCACTAAATGAGGTAGAAAAAGTAATTTCACAAAACAAAGGAACAATATTGATGTATTTTTTAAATACTGCATTTTTTTAAACTTTAACTCTTAACGACTAAATTCCACTCATAGAAATCTATAGAATCTATAGATCTCATAGAAATCTCCATCTAAGGCTAAGGTGAATTATAGAGGGGGGAAAGAAAGAAAAAAAAAAAAAAAAAAAAAAAGAGAGAAAGAGAATGCAAGAGCCAGAAAGAGTACAAACGATCAGCTAGTGAATGTCAAGAAAGTGTCTTTTTCAGTGTCTTTTGTAAGTGAAAGGTCCTCTTTAGTTTTTGTTTTTGCTGTTTTTTTTCTCCACAACAAAATATATCTAAGTAAATTAAAATAATAAATATAAGGGAGGCACTGCTAAATATAAATTCTGTCACTTGCAAGGTTTTCTTTCAGCAAGAACTATCCTCARTAGAAATGCTAGACTGTCTTCTAGGTTTCATACAGATTTCATTCTGAATTCAATAAATACTAAGCATGTGAGAGCTACAAGATTTAATATGGAATTACTAGACTTCAAGAGCTTCTGGATTACAGACATTTTGTTTTGAGTAACTCTAATGTCATTTAGACCTTACTTAATCACATGAGCTCTGGGCTATCTATACATTAAGGGTGATGATCTCAATATCTTTAAGAATTATCACCTGGGGGAGAAAAATAGCATAAATTTGTTACTGAAAAACAACTAGATATTTTGTCATGTCACAGAGAGTAAATAATGGTAATATTATTGTATAGAAGGACTTCATATCATTCCTATGCCAACACTAATAGTCATTTGGTGATTTTTCTATGGTCGTTAGTCATATCAAAAATAATTTATATTGAAAAAAGTTCACGATCATCAGTCTCAAAAATTGTAGCAGAATGGGCATATCTTAAAAGACTGTAATGACAAAACAATAATCTCTCTGAATTCAGAAATTAAATACTCTTATGGGTYAGGATTGAGTTACAGCAAAATGGCATAAGACAAGAACTTTCTGATATGTTTTCTGATACTCTTTTGTCTGGCGAGTGTAGTAAAGGTCATTGCTTTCTAATAGCTTTTGGAGGCAATACAATTCACTGTGAAAAAGCGAATGCATGTTAGTACAGTATGCAGTAGACCAGAACAACACTAAAATTATGCAGTAGAGTTGAATATGTGTTCAGGCTATGAATTACACACATTCCAAGTGGTACAGAATAACTACCTCTATCTAATGGGTGGTTGTAGATTTTCAAAGTTAAATATATTGCTCATTGTTTAAAATATACAAATCAGGCAATATTTAACAAATTTTCTTCTTTTTCCTGTTTGTAGATTACACTTAACTTTTTTTTAAAAAAAATTAGGTCAAAGAATTAGGACTATGCAAACTGAGTATTTGCTAATCCTGAAAACTCATAATCTGCATGCCAGATGCATTAATATTTTCAGCATTTTCTCTTCTGAATATACTCACAAAAAACTTGTCCTTTTCTTTGTGAGGAGTGTCCTTTTTTTATGAGGAGGAAAAAGTAGTAAATTCTTTTAATTTCCTAGAATTTATTTCTATACTTCTGCAATGGTTAAAGAGTAAAAGCAAAAAAAAAAGACAGAAAATGGTAAAAAAAAATTACACTGCTTGTCAAATGCTGGGGTACAGGGGAGGTAGAAGCCATAGGTATTAGAGTGGTTCTCCTTCAGTTCCATCTTTCTTCAGATGGATGCCAGCGGGTTCCCAATCCCCTCTTCCTTTGCTACCACAGGCTGTGAGGCTCCTGCAGACTGCTCCCCTTTCTGGCCTGATGAGATATGCCATGCCAGGCCTTTGTCTAGGGAGAGTTCTCCAGCCTTCTCTGGGGTTTGTATTGGGTGGGGKTTTTTTTKKTTKKTTKKKGGGGTTTTTTTTGTTTGTTTTGGTTGTTTTTGTTTTTGTTGTTGAGAGCAATGAAAAAGCATCCTCTTGCTTACTAACCCATGGCTACTTCATAGCAAAGCTAGCTGCCTGCTGTCCAAAGCCCGAATTTCTGCAGGCACACCTACTCCTTTCTGCCTCCCACCTTTCCATAAAGCTCAGGGATTCACATTAATGAGGTGACACTGRTTTACATTAGATAACTATCTGGGAAGTCCCTGCCTCCATCAYGACATCACCAAAGCAAAATGTCACAGGACACACATATTTTTACTACTTTCAACTTCAGGAGCACTCTACCAATCTTTTAAACCAACATGTGTTAAAAAGAAAGAGGGCGCAAAGTATTTCCATTTAATAACTGTAATTTTCGCTCAACTTTCCTTGTCCATTCACCATGACCACAATCCACACAGTATACTGCTGAAGTCAAAGTGCATTTTTCTTACAATTTATCTGCTGGATTTTCACAAACCATAAATTGTCGCTTTGTCACTCTGCTGACTGACAGCCCATCCCACATTGAGCTGAAATATCCAGTTTTTTAAACTGACAGTATATTACTGTCTAGCAYCAGCAAGTCCCAATTGATTTCAGTTATAAATTAAATGCCCTGATGGTTGTAATATGGTGATTTATTACTACAGTCAGTGGGGGTTTTCCTTTGCAGTGGATGCAAGCACGTGAACAAAAATACAAGTCCCCAGAGCCACACTCAGAGCATGAATATTCCACAATTCTTAAGAAAGACACAGCATGAAACCTGGTCAGTGGGGAGCTACAGGGAAATAAAGCTAGGGAAGCAGAGGGCATCAGCTGTGCAAAGCAGGCACTGAAAATGCCTCCAGTGGACAATTCTCAGACTTTTAAATGCCAAGACAGAAGTTCGCATGAACTACATGAGTAAAAACCTCATACACTTGATTTAAAAGAGTAGCCAAAAAGGAAAACATATGGCAGAAAAACAAGCAAAGAAAAACAATCAGAGCTTTTTTTTTTAATTTTAATTTTAAAAGGCTTCAGTACTTCACTGTCAAAATAAATACATACAACAGGATGAATACCCAGTCTCTAAGATGTTATCAAAACTCTCCCATTTACTTTATTATCGTTACTATTATCTATTATTAATATTTATGTGCACATCTATTTTTACAAAATGAGAATAGAGAAATTAATTTTCACCATTTCACCACTTTTTTTCTACAAGTGATATTTTTCAAAAATCAGAAGTTATATATTTTGAATCTTGGGCTTGATAAAAGTTTGGCTTCTTTCTTTCTGATCACTTACAGAAAAATCTCATTTAGGCCTCAGTCAACTTGCCAAAATTTTAAGAACACACACAAAAATATTTTAATGGAGTCTCATACAAGGGTGCATTTATCTACTTTCTCTGCAAAGATGTTCCATAGCGTTATGTTCCATATGGAAGCTACACAAGCTGTTTCACTGAAAGCATCAGCCATCTTCTCTGTTTGAACATTTGCACTGTAGGCTTCTCCAGTCATACAATAATTTAACCAGCACAAATTTTGCAACCAAAATTCAGTTTAATCAAAATTAAATCTACTTTGCATAGCAGCAGCTATGCAACAGATTATGGCAGTTACCAATGTAGATTTCTTTTTTCATTTAAACACAGATAAATGGTCACAGAAAGCTCTCACATCTCCCCTATGGCTACAACAAACAAAACTTTAGAAGGCTGAGTGGCAAATATGCATTGCCACCTGCCACAGTGACATGTGAGAGACTGCTTAGCTACAGAACCGGTAAGAAACCCTATGAAATACCAACAGACATCGTCCCTTCAGCTTTGCAAGCCTATGACAATTTCCACTCAATCAATTACGGAAGAGAAAAATCTGTCAATAACAGTTCTGATTTGTATTTTCTCAATCTCAGCAACTTTCTGTATCCTAGATCACACAGCACTGCTGAACTTCTCAACAGGGAATGAATACATTGATATGATATTTTACTGAGTTCTGCCCTGCTATGTGATTTTGCTTCTTTTCATCAAGAAAGTTCTCTAGGAGCTTGATTTAACACATGCAGGAAAGTGAGCAAAGACATCTCAAATAGCAACCYACAACCTACACAGTAGCTCTTAGAGTTTAAATACTGCCTACCTGTTAGCACCTCACCTGCAACAAAACTAATTTTTGTATATAAGAATACAATCCCATGGATTTTCTTTTTTATCTGTACATGTCAAATTATTTTCCTACCTTCAGCCCACATATGCTCTGTACAAGTGATTTACCTTATATTTTCCCCATCACATTTCACCTTATGCAGGGTTTATTCATTAGAAAAAGTGCAAGACAATCAAATTAGGCTTAGCATCCTCCTGCTGTCAAAACCAACCAGCTGTGATTGATTAATAAATGGCTGCAGCTGACAGTGTGAGGCAAGCCCTTCCCGCAGCAAAAAGGCTGTTGTTTAACAGATTTCTGTCAGCAAACCTTCTCTGCTGATAATCATTATGGAAAAGGGGGATTATAAATACTTTAACAAAATATTTATGACATGTGTCTCTTAAAAGATATATTCTTCTTTTTAACAGATTAATGTCTTAGGGGTAACTATAAAAATTGAAGTATAGAAGCAGAAAATAAACTTTTAGGATTTATCTAATTCTTTAGCAAGGGACATAACCCATAGTCTGGGTCCATTTTTTACTGTCATTAAGAGATATTAAGCTAACATCAACACACTTAGAGATGCTGTCATTTTATTAGCAGATTTAAAGGTCATGCTAAACCAAAAATAAGTAGAATTTAAAATGGCTAATTTGTGGTTACATCTTACTTAGCTCTCCACCTGATTTACCGTTTTATCTTATTTTCACTTGACTCACTATTTCTCTTGTATTGATTTTTTTTTTTTTTTTTGGTAATTTCAAAAATCAGAGTGCTTACCTTTTAAGCATTCACATTAAAGATGCAAGGGTACTTCATACTCTGTGAGGACTTTCCCTTTTCAGAGGAAATAATTAGCATTTATGTTTTATTTTTTGGAGTGAGCACTGTATCAGCTAGATCAGAAGACATTATGCTAGATAAAAAGTTTAAAATACTTTTTTTTACTATAAGAAGAAGCTCCAAGAGAAAATGCAATGATTGGACAAAGCAGCAGTGGGGTCTAAAAAAGAGGATGACTGAAAAAGAGTGTTTTGTATTTAACAATTACATACACTGTTTGTATCCATTACCTGTTCAGAATAAGTAACATTAACCTGCCATCTACCCTATCAGGTGGATATTTTTTGTATGGAAAACCTTGGAGGTAAAGTTAGCCAATATATATTTTTTCAAAGTGAGTCTTCTGCTAACTTTGTTAAAAGGCTTTACTTGCTTCCAGCTGGTTTATACTGCAGGGACTTTCATTTTGTCTTTCTGTGAAATATATATTTCAAGAGCTGCACATATTTAGGAGATGAGACCTTCAGTTGTGACTAGAAGGTGTATAATACAAAGTTATCAAAGTCTAGAAAGCTGCTGTATCTTTAAAAAATATTCTATGATACTATATTTTATTTTAATCTCTTCCTCTCAAACCTTTCAATATGGAATACTGACATCTTTCATACTGACCTCTCACATTTACTCTTTGTATATAAATACAAATAAAAAGCTATCTGATATATACTATATCTCTTTTTCTTTGCAATTTTTTTTGACCTAGAGATTAAAGATTGTTGACATCATCACCTACTATTATGTCTTAGAGATTTTACGATGCATATACAAATTTATTGAAAGAATAAAACCTCCCTCCATATCCTCTCTGATATTCTGTCATTTTTGTCATGTTACTGTTCATGGGATTTAATCATATCCAACATAATTATTTTCATAAAATTACTCGCATGAATAAAGCTAGGTATAAAAATAAGTATTTGCAAACTAAGATCTATATATGAAAGTTTGTAAAAAGAATGTGTTGGCAGCACAACAGAGGACAAACTGGGCTGATATACAGATAGCCTTGATTGCTGCCTATCAAGAATTTTGGTGCCAACATGACATGTCAGTAGTTGCTTTAGAGACAACTCTGACCTACAGCTGAAGGACAAAAAAGTCAAACTATGTAAGACTCACCCTCAAAAGCATCAAGGTTTCCCTCTTACTAATCGTTGTCCTAAGGTTAAGCTGAGGTGCTTGGGAAGCAAAGAAGGTTTTCAAAGCTCTTTGCAGAGATCAGGGTTACCTCATGTTGTACAATGGATGGGGCTCTCAACAAAAAACATGTATTCCTGGAGAAGAACAAAAGTACAGAATATTTCTTTGTTAAACTATAATAAAAAGTGCAAGCGTGAATAAACTAATGATATAAAGTTTAGAAAATTATTATGTTTCTGAAAGGAAAGCCCATACTGCAGATATATAAGTGCAATTTTAGCTTTACAATGTCAATGAAAAACAATCTGTTCGGTTCAATGAGGCCACAGTTTCCTTTCTCTTTTTAGTTTAGAAGTGCTGGTATCAACATATGCTGCCTACAACAGCTTCTTCTGTTTAAGCCTGGCTGTCCAGCACCATTGTGCTGAGCATCAAGGCAACGCCACCCCACCTTGCCCACGTCCAAGCATGAGGTGGATTTCTGGAGCCAGTCAGAGCGCAGTACCCTGAATGTGCTACTGCCTGCAGTGCCCCTGTAATGGCACAGGCATACCATGGAGTTTCACTCCRTCACCTTGGGCATTGCTCATGAGGGTCCATTTCTGACTGTACACCTTTTTCCTTTCACTTACAGCCACAGCCCCAGGGAGATGATATATTCCAGTGTTTTCATATGTGCATATGTTTGACTGTACATAACAGCCTAAGCAACATTTCTAAAAGTTAGACAGTTCCTCTATCATGTATTGATTTCTAAACTTCTTCAGCTTAAATCCCAATAAGGAAATATCACACATAGAGAGGAAAGGTGTGGATTTTTACACTGCCATGTACCTCATCCACTCTTTGCATATGATTTGGATAAGCAGTTCAGCATTGCAATAAGCCAGGTTTAGAATTTCAACACAAGGGAGGATGGAGGGGAAATGGCTGGAACACAAATGTGTCCCCCTTTTGTCTCTTTGCAGCACTGATGAATGATTGATGTTACAGGAAAACAAGGTTAACTTGAAAAAAAAAAAGTCTTGTACAGCACAGCAAATTCCTAGAAAGATTACAGTAGATATGTGCTTAAATAAATGTTTTATTTCAGGTCTGGTTACTATGTGGCATTCTCTTTATTCATTCATATAGCAATGGCTGTACCTTCATGACACATGTGAGATTTTTCCCCATGCATGCTGCTAGTTTGGAGGTGAGTCTGTACTCATGCCTATGTCTAGATTCTGAACAGGACAAATTTTAGCAGAGTTGCAAGACCTTTGATGGTCAGTGGCTATGTGAATGCTTGAGGCAAGAAGCCCACCAGAATCGGAGATGAAAACTGCAAGAAGGATTATCACAGTTAGAAACTATGTATTAGAGTTTTGCCACTATATGTTAATACTCTTAATTTTGGGAACAGGCATTCATTGATAAAGCACGATAGTGATGAACAGAGAGTTAACTCTTGCTTGCAATGTTGATTCTGTTGATTTCAAAGGAATTCTAGGACAGATGACCTCCCCAGAGAGGGGAGCTGYTCAGGAAGATATAATCACAGAAGTGCTTGGAATTCATCATTGGAATTCAGCTCTAATCCACCTCTTACCTTGTACTCAGCTTTGTGTTGTCATCCTCAAACCTGATTTTGTATCTAGAGATCTTAGTACACTATCTCTGATGTTATCTTTGATGGAAATAGATGTAAATAACCAAGAT